>PVKZ01002020.1:0-276525 GCA_004027375.1 Macroglossus sobrinus
TTTGGTGCATTTCCTCCTAATCTTTATTTTATGCATAAATATACATATATTTGTATAATTATGCTTACATTCTACACATTATTTTATTACCTATTTTAGAACTTTATCATACAGAATTGCTCCTGCCTGGCTACTTTTTGGAAAATTTAATTCTGCATTCCTTAGTCGACTTTGCCAGGGGTCAGCTTTGTCCTTAATGATACTCTAATCTGTCTCAGACGGAAGTAGATGCTAAGGTTTGGTCAGAACAGGACTATTTATTGACATAATGGGTATTTTCTTCCTCAGAAAATCTACTCATACAGCATTATATTCTAGGTTCCTGGAGGGCAAGGACAAGTCTTTGGTACCACCAGGGCATAGTACTGGACTGATACAAAGTAAGTACTCATGTTTATTGAACTTTTAGCCTAAATGGTTTTTTTAGAGGAGAGCCAAAGAGAGAATTTCTTTTCTGCTTGGAACTAGATAAGACATTTGTGTATTTGGCAGTTCCCGATCCAAGCACCATTTTCCTATTTGCTGTTTTCCTATGTATGTATGGTGTATATATATATATATATATATATATATATATATATATGTCACTAGAGGCATGTTTGGCGATTTAAGCTGGGCCATGGGCAAAATAAAACAAACAAATTAATAGAAATGTATTTATTTTGATGTGTATTAGTAAAATATAATGGGCACATCAAACTTGTAATTTCAAGTATATTACTGCATAGAAAAAAGCTAAATTCAACTTAAAAAATTTTAGGTAAATTACAGGACACAGAATTATGAGAATATACAAAAATTGTGAAGGTCAACTCTGAATGACAAATGTTTGGAAACACAACTGCCATATTTCCTGGACTAGGCAAGGGATGTGCATACTTTTCCTACTTTCTTTCTTTTTTTCTTTTGTCCTTTCATGTAGGAGGAGATACTTAGTAACTGTATGTGGATTATTCCAGATTGAAAGTATTCTTTGATTTCAGGTCACTCTCTTATTATCATTCAGCAAATGTGAAGGGCTCTTTTCCAGTCTCCTCTGAGGATTCAAGCAGTTATTGTCAACATCTTTTCAAGCACCATTTGCTGTTCTCTTGTTTTTTATTTGTTAATTATGATGCTGTAATTGCATTTGCCTTTTTATCAAGAATTACCAAGTATTCTATTGGAAAGCTGTGCTGTTCTAGTAGTTTAAAATATTTAGCAACATTTTACAGAGTCATGGGTTCTAATTTAGGCTCTGCATTTAACTAGTTATTAGACCAGAGATAGGCAGTTCTGCTATTGAAAAAATGAAATAGATAATCTCTGAAGGATTGCTTATAGCTCTAAAAAATTTCTATGTTCCTGGGTTTCTGATCTATGTGTTTAAATATATAATGAAGTTAGAGTTGTCTTCCTTTGTAGTCTATGGTTATTCATACTGAACTACTTAGAGTTCCCAGAAGTCACTATGATCTGTGTGATTTCAGTTTGCTCCATTAGATTGAAATCCCATGAAGACCGAGCATTAGTTTTAGATGTGAGATGATAACAAGTATGCACAATCACCCTTCCTGTTTTGTGCTCTGGGAAGTTCATTCTTAAACTCTGTTAGTAGTAGGTTATAATTAACCCTAAAGATAATAATTTCCCTAGGGGGGATCTCCCAATGTCCACACTTTAGAGCTCCTGGATCCAAAATGCTAATATGAAACTTTTGGTGTTATTCACTGTGATTTTTATGCGCAGAGAACATTATTTAGAAGTTTACTTTTGGCTTAAAAAAATTCATAATACCTAGTTTTTTGTTAGGATTTTAATAAAGTTTAGCTTATATATTCTTATCATTTGGTTGATAGGTTTAGAAAATGTTAAACATTTAAAGAGGCTTTGATTAATATTTTGTCTAATTAAACAAATTCAAACACTATTAATTACATTTATATATTTAATATACCTTATTTACTTTATATGTTTCTGGGACCTAATAAACTTTCCAAAACATGAATTGTTTTTTGTAATTCTAGTAAGTTAAACTTAGAAATATGGTGAGCCTAGATGCTAAATGCTTTGTATAATCTGAGTAATAAATCAACTTAAAATCATTAGTCTAAATCAGTCATTCAGTTACACATTTTATATTGGAATCATAAGGCCGTCACCCTAATGGGCTTGATTCTGTTAAATATTACAAGTACAGATAATACCAAATATAGACAGACTCCTTTCTAACACAAAATATTAATATCATGGTTTTAATTTTCTTAAACATTTCCGTATTTAATTTTAAACTTCGGAATTGAAAAACGTGAACTTCGTTAAGTCAGATGGTCACACTCCCTATTGTTTCTTTGGAATACCCTAATTAGAAAAAATATATAAAGATGTCAAAATAATTGACAATTTTGCATATTTCCCAGACTCTACTTGATGCTTAATAAATGATGGAAAAAATGACAAAGCTTTATTTTTCTCTAATAATAATTAACTTTTATTTATGCCCTAAGGTGTTGCTTTTGGGCGTTGATGAGGCCTAAGTTTAATTATTTTTTGATGAGGTTTTACTGTCTTTTAGCTTTCTACATGGTTGGGATGAGTCGACATTTAGTCTGAGGATGTGGAGGGAAATGACTAACCTGAGAGAGTAATGTCCAGCCTTGGTCATGTTAGCATCAAGGCTTACCTGGCCAGATGCTATAACACAATTGTTTAGTCCATCAGAACACAGCTCTTTGTCTAGATCGATTTTTCTTCTTTCTTACAGTTTTTTATTTCTTATTTTATGTCCTTATATTCCTTGATTTATTTTAGGTTGATAAGTTATTTTCAGAAGTCAACTTGAAAAATTTGTCTTTTCTAATTTGGGACTAATTCACACCCCACTTCATCTTATCTCCTACGCTTAAGAGAAAACATTTTCTGTGTTTTACTCAACAGTTTTGATGTCTTTGAATTCATGTTACACAAGCACAGGAAAAATAAGATGTCTAAGTAAAAGCTTCAACTACAGCATACAGATTTACAACTTTCCTCCTAATGTAGATAATATTTCATTCTAATAAAAGGTAAGGCTTCATTTCAAGGACACTCTCTAGGTGATGCAGATTCTTGGATTCCTGTGTGCTTTGTTGAAACACATTGTGTGCCTGAATGACTAAAGCGAGAATGGTTGTTTTTATGTTGCTCAATGGATGTCAGTTGTAATCAAGTTCAAGTAGCAAACAAAGCTCAAAGTGAATGAACACAAGGCTGTCATCTATCAGTGGCATCTTCATTTTTGAGCTATTGTGCCATCCACAATAAAGGCAACAGACAGACTCTGTTGTAAGTGAACACTGAATATCTCAGTTTAGTTCATTCAGATTATTGTAGACATGTTACTAACATAGGGGTTACGTGGAAAAGAGCCAGTTTCTGTGTTCTGTATCTAAAAATGGGTTACTGTGCTGCTGAGAATACTGTGAAACCAATGTAGATCATCATTAATTATGGAAGGACATAGTCTAAGAGACTGAAAATTCTCAATCTAGATATTAAATAAAAAATGATTGAGGACTTGTTTCCAAAGCCTCGTTAACTAAAGGACCAGCTTGCTTTCTCTGATCACTTTAAACAAATGATAATCTGCTCACTTTTTGGTGAATACATTATTATCACTGACATTAATAAAAATCAAAAGTTAACATAAACTTTATACCATTTTTCTTTCTAGGAGAGTTTCTTAGTTGTAAGAAAATGAGCATGTTCAAATGGCTCAAGTGAAGGGAGAGATGGTGTTTACTGAAAAATACTAACATCCTAGGAAATCTGAGAAGAGTAAATAAATAGGGTTGAAATTCTAACCCTGAGGTCAAGAAATGAGCTTCCTTGCTGTGTCTTTTTTTCTCTGTGGGTGTTTTTTTCAGTTCTCTCTGAGTCAACTTTCTGAGCTTATTCACGTTGCACCAGGGCCTGCATGGCTGTCTTAACATCGACTTTACATTTTCTTTTATCTTAAATGCCTACATCTGATGGGCTCAGATTTTCAGTGCTTCAATTTCAAAATCCTTACAGATCAATCTGATTGATCATTAGTAATACACTGACTGGACTTAGATTCCCATTCCTGACTAAGCAGACTTGTGGGGTAAGGTTGTATAGACTTGGGTGTGGTAGGTTCTATTGAAGTAGCTGTGGTTGGAGTAGGCAATGATAAGCACATTAATAAAAACCTCCATCCCAGAATTCATCTTTGTGTTAATTCTTGAAGCAATATATCCTGTATTATGTAATACACTGTGGCATTTTCTTTTCTATTTCTATCTCAATTTATTCTATTAAATTAAAGCATGCTGCTCTTGTCTCTCTAAATTGATTTCATGTTCCACTAATGAGTTGCAACCTTAGTTTCAAAAGCATTGGTCTATACCTTTCTTTATATTGTTTTCCTTTGTAGGACTTATCATAATTATAATAGACTATCTTGTTATATTTTGTAGTTTATATTTTGCAGGAGATATCACAATTAAATTGCCTCCCTTGTTACACTGTAGTCCACATTAAAGCAGAGACTGTCTGTGTTGTTTACTGCTGCCTTTGCAGCATCTAACAGAGTTCCTGGCACATAGTAGATGCTCAATTGAGTAAATACTGATGAATGAGTAAATGAAGACCCAAACAGATGGCACACTTAATGGGCTCACCTGGTTCTTTGCAAGGAGGAGATTCAGATATATATAAAACTGGCTAATCTGGTAGCTTTGCTGATAGAAAAAGCAGATGGAAAGGCCTAGCAGGAGACCCAGTGGAGCAAAGAGGACAGGCCAAAGAGACAGGTTTCCGTATAGGTCCGACAGCTTCCTTTACTGTGGTAAGGGGAGAATCAGTGTTAGGCCTGAGCTCAGATCTCTTGGTTTTCATCTAACATTTATTTCAACAAACTATAATGTTTTTTGGTCAAATTTTCAAAATTTCAATTTTGATATTCTCATTATTATCTACATAGCTCATGATAGAAAAAGATAAAGAAAGAACCACATAATATCTTGATATAAGACACCGTGGTACCTACTTTCCAATAAGACAAAGACATCTGGTTGGGAGATTAATAGCATAAGAGCTCTATTCCCTCTCTTCTTGATAGCCTCCTCTTGGAAAATTACTGACTCCTAACATCAAGATTCATTTAACTCAATTTTGTAATTTATGGCTCCTATTTGTCTCTAGTAGTTGTTTTAAAAACTACTTCTTATAAATGGCCATTTTTAATGGTATCATTTAATGGTTTAACAAATACAGTAATTTTATCTATAGACCTAATGAATGATCTGGGGGTACAAAACTGTATTTATATAAAAAGCAATTCATAGATTGATGAGCTTTCTGTCATAGCTCCCTGATATCTGCTGAGAGGGCTATTATTTCAACACAGCCAGTTCCAGGTTTCAAAATATTAATTTATAAGGTGCGAATACTATATATTCAATAATAGTCAATATTAAGTTAAAATTGTCAAAGTATAATTTAATTCATTATGAATATGATCTGATGTATAAATTTATGCATATTTACAACTCTTCTGGGAGGGAGAACTTACATTTAGGCCAGGGTTTCTCCACCCTGTTTAGGGTGCTGTCTGAGCTGACAGGACGCAGGGGACAAAGGAATTTCCTTCTGCCATACACAGCCATTCAAACTTTAATTGAGTACATATGTCAACACATGTAGCAAGTATGAATTCTGTCTACAGTGCTTGAATGAATGCAGTTCAAGGCTTTGGGGAATAGTCCTTTGCTCTTCAGTTCAATCCCATTTGGTTCCTTAAGGAGAGTTGGTCTGCAAAATTTGTGCCAAGCTTAGAGTGGGTATTTTTGCTGGGGCTGAGATTCTGGGTGTCTAGTGTCCAGAGGCATCATGAAGTAACTTTTATGTGAGGTTTAATAAATTCTCGTGGCACTCTGTGGGAGTGGGGTTCTGGTTTCTGCTTTATGAGTAATCCACAAAACTCTGCTAACTATCCCAAGGCCCACTGGGGGAAAAATACATATTATTAGTTGTCATTCAGGATATATTTTAAGCAAAGAGGTAATGAATACACATACTCATACTTTACTATTCTCTCACTCCTTTTCTACACACACACACACACACACACCTATACAAATACTTTGTTATTGAAGTTATGTTAAACTAATGAGTTTCTTTTAATTCATGAAAAAAAGACATGATATATGTTTCCGAATGTTATTTATCGATTATATAAATATATTAGATATAGAAGTTGTGGAAAAGTTAATCTGTAATATTTTAAAAATATCTTTTGATTATAGTATGGTTTATTTTAAAAACAGCTATGTTTTAGAAATATATACTAAAATGTTTATAGAGAAAATGATCTACTTTATGGGATTTGCATCAAAAATGATATCGAGTAGGAGGGTAATGAGTGGGGTTATAGGTGAAACAAACATGGCTATGTGGCTAATAATCCTTTTCCTTCTATATATGTTTGAAATGTTCCTAATGAAAAGTAAAGTGCATATATATTTGAAGTATATATACTTCTGCCCTCCACTCCCACACTCATAGGGAAAATTGGTGGAAATGAGATGCAAATTTCATGATCATGGAATGCTGCCAATATATGTCATACAGCGTAAACATGGGGGCCCTCATGCCCCAAGCTGTCAACTTTCCAATCACTCAGTAGCACTAAAGTACATGCATTTATCTCTAGGAGTGTTTGGCCCACGTTTCTAATTCATTTCCTCATCATTAAATCTCAGATACAATAGCACAGGGTACCACAGCTGAGAATCAGGTGAAACTTCCTATGAGAATAAATTCAGAAATTCTTAATCATGTCTATCCTAATAAAAGCAAAAGGAACACCTAATTACTTATTTTATTTTAGGAAAGTCATCAACAGGGTCATAGACCTGCTATCTAACCTGACTATAGATTACTTCGGGTACAAAACAAGGCCATTTTTTTTTTTTTTTCTCTCAACTAATTCCACAAGAATTTGTCTATACTGCTCTTTTTGATGCTGTTTTTTTTTTATCACACTAAACTTTACTCCATAGCACCTAATTATTTTTTCAAGGACCCTGTAGACTGACCGTGTATAGAAAACTGCAAACATTTATGAAATACAGTTGAATATATATAGGTGATATGTGTGTGTGTGTGTGTGTGTATGAATATATAAATTATTTTTTGGCATAAAAATTTTATATTTGAAGACATGCTTACTAAAAGGTATTTCATTTATAAAGGTTTAAACTTTACTTAGTTTATCAGGGGGCTTGTTTTACATTTAACATTATTAGAAAAGCAATTTTCTATGTAGAATTTTTCATCTAAAATGTCAGAAACTGGGAATCTTTAAGAGAAAACTTATTCTTTCACATCTTTGGTTTTTCACATGCTTTCTCTTGTCTGTAATCCAGGCTCATCTCTCCTTTGTCAGGGGGTGAATTCCTGTCCATCCTTCAAGGGCCATCTCAGTTCAAGTCATCTGCTTTCCTGTCTTTCCAAGATGCTAAAGGCTGGAGCAATGGCCATTGTACTCAGCATGTGTTTAGTATTGTTCTTATCTCATTGTGTTGTAATAGCTGTTTTTGCATTTTTCTTCTCTAATAGATTTTAAGTTCCTAGAAGGCAGATATTTAGTAACATTTATTAAATTGTTAGGTTGAATTGTGTATTCAAAAAGCTGTTGAAATAATGGGTAGATTTCAGATAATAAATACAAAAAAGTAAGAAAATGTCTTGGTTGTGGGAAATGTTAAGTGAAAAAATGGTCTATACCCCAAAGTAATTGCTAAATATAACTTGCTTTTTGGGAAAGATTAAATTCCCTTGAATCATTGGCAAGACCATTTTTCCTCCATTGTCACATCCTGTTGGAAAACTGCATGTAATAGTTTACATTCAATATAAAACTTGAACTCCTTAAAAAGATAAGTTGATTTTCTTCTTTGCAACAAGATGCAAGTTACTTTAGTACTTTATAATAGAATAGAAAAATGATTCAGGTTAAAAACATGAAAAATATACTAGGAAAGAAAAAGATTTTACAGATAAACCACAATCCTATACTAAGCCAAAGCCTCACAAGATGCTATTACTGGGTAAAGAGTAATGTGCTTCCCATATTGAATGCAGTACAGTTGATGAGTTCTAGTAGCATCATAAACAACAAAATTCAAGTTTGAATGATTCACATGAACTTATAATTTAATTTTTAAAAATGTCATTTAATGTTGGAAAGGGAACAATGATAAAATATTTCAAATATAATAGCTCTTGAACAAGTTAAAAAATTAGTAGAGAGTGAATATTAATACTGGGTAATTTTCAAGCATCTTGAGCTAGCAAAGCTCCTCATTAGCTTAATTGGACATTGAGAGAGACAAATCTCATACTAGCCTCAGAAAGAGGACTAGTCAGCAAGGAGGATATAGTACAACTTTTACATTTAAAAGATAAAATGAGTCATATTGCTGAAAGCTGTATGGACCTATTTTTTTTTTTTAAAGAATGCTAGATTAAAGCTTTGGGAAAAATAATGAAGCCCAGCTCATAGGTAGAGAATTAAATAGACTTCCGATTCCAAATTTGGAGACTCTTTATTAAAGTGTATTCAATTGTATTACATATCATTCATCATTAGGCTGCCTAAAGGTTTTATTAATTTGCTGACTTGTGAACTTCTTTTACCAAAGAATGAATCTGAGCATGCTGTGCACCCATCAAGTCTGTTCATATGAATGAATGACTTTTGGATTTTCCAGTGTCAAAGTTCAGCATTTGTTGTGGGGTCTGCAGAAACACTGATAGGAGTTTTGCTGTTTTATCTCAATATCAGAGCAGAGAAGCACTTGGTAAGACAAGATACAATCGAACTCCATTAGTTCTACAATATCAAGTGCTTTCTAGTAGACCCTCAAGACATTGAATGGGGGTGCGCTGACATTTTTCACTGTGTGCTGGATGTAGCTTTTTTCTGAAGGAGGTAGCTCAAATCTTACCCTCTCCCCTTGGTGCTTAGAATGAGACTCTGTTTCCAAATACTGCCAGCAGATGGAGCAATTTACTTTTTTTATACTCTCCATTTCCTACAAAAAGACGTTCAGAACTTCTTTCTTTATCTATCTATATGCAAATTTAACTCTATGTTTCAAAACTTTTTGTATATTTGAAACAATGTATTATTTCATTTTAGAAAAGCAACATTTATTTGTTACTCCAGACTTGAATTTTATCAGCTTTGTAGATGTTTGTAAAGAAAGACATGAGAGGAGAGCATTAGTTGTGGCAAGAAGTATACCACTTTTTTTTCATTGGTGTCCTTCTGCAATTCGTAATCACATAACCTGCGAAATGAGAATGAAGCTGATTTTGACGTGCCATGATATTCAGCAACACTTAGCTATAATTTTTACAGTACTTTAATAACAAACTTTAAAATTCTGATTTAGGTAATGGACTCCAATAGAACTTTCAAGTTGAAATTTATGGAATCATTTCAGCTATTAGACTATCCATCCTATCTCTGGTAAATAGAGGATGGTTTCCTGTAGGAGATAACTAATAGCTTTATAGAATTTTGGGATGTAATAGAATGATATTGTCCCCTGGAGGTCATACTTACCAACCAAAGGGTAATAACTTTTATTATAAGCCTGAACTAGTCTATAAAGATTTCATTAAATCCTTAAAAATGTTCAGTTATTTAATTTTCCACCCTCTTTTTGATTTCTGGCTACCACACTGAGACGGATAACGTGTTCCTGGGAACCTGGGGAAAACTCAATTGTGCTCAATTTATCACCTGTCATATTTCCTAGTGGGATTATTTGAATACGTGTGGATTTTAGTAAGATTATTCACAGAAAATTTTATTATTCTTTTAAATACTAGGCTCTGCATCTAAACTCTGCCTTAATCTTTCCCTCTCTCAACATGTTTCTACGGATTTACCCTACTTTAGGCAGCAGGTGAAGTGCAGAGGGAAGACATTACATTTTCTGGCTTTCTCAGTCGATTCAAAAGCATTTATGGAGCATCTGTCTCTGCAGGGCACTGGCGTGGTGCTGAGCTGATTGAGTTAACAAAGACACAGACAGTGTCCTTGAGGCAGAGAATCTGCCAATCGCTGACTTGAGGGTAAAGTATTTTTATTCTTCAGTTTGGGCAAAGTTGCTGTGGAGTTATATGTATGTCTGAACACGTAGGGGATGCCCACATCATTCCTGTCATCATAGAAAACAGTAAAAATTTCACTTTATCAGACTGCAAAGAAATAGAGCTTACATTTCTGAGAAATTAAAATTATAGAATACTTAAAAACAAAATATAGTTCTGACTTTCAGGTTCACATTGTAACTAACAAAATATTGCAAAATCGAAGTCCCTTCAGGGCTCAATTTAATGGATAGAGAAAAGAATTTGAAAAGGTAATAAAAAGGCTCTCATGCAAAGGGTGCTTGGATTTTGCATCTGAATAACACTCTACTACTATCACTCAGAGCATCTTTTTTTTATTCTTGAATCCTGAAAAAGGATCTTGGCCTTTTGCTCTTCTTAAACATCATGACTATGCATAATTCAAAGTGATAGTGCTAGAGTTGGTTCTGTTGCAAGCCAAAACTACATACAAGTCAAAATTACAGGGGTAAGGAGGTGCAGAAATGATGAGTGAGCAGAAAGAGCAAGTATGTGGAGAAGAGCATGGAATAGTTCTTCATGGTAGTATTTCCATTTCAGCAATTGAATAAGGCTTGGTATATAGTAGGTGCTCACAAAGTATGTGAATAGTGAATGAATGTTTTCAGCCAGGGCTGTCAGTGTGACATACCCTCCAAGAATGTTATGTACACAATGCAAGATTCTCCAAATAATTTAATTTAATCTGTTTCTTTTCAAAATTAATTAAATCATACATATATTGTAAGAGTACATTGTCTATTTATTTATTTATTTATTTATTTATTTGTCCCCCCTCTACAGGGAAGGATAAAGTTTTTTTGAAACACTTTTCTGTCCTTATGTCCTTCTCTCTACTCCCCAGTGATTATCTAGATTTAGTTGATACATTTGCATACATATGTAGGATATATTGGAAATAAAAAGCATTGTTTTGTGATAGATAAAATATTTACCTAATAAGTATATAGTATTTAATATTCTTTTTCTCACTTTTAATGTATCTTAATGAATCAGGAATATTGTTATGATGGACATTCAAATGGAGAGAAAAATGGGCCAGATCTAGAGGATGGCATGTATCGTCTCATGAAGCACTTGCCTCAGTTAAGTCCTCTGCATGATCTTCCGGCAGGGCAGTGGGGTCTACTATTCTCTCACAGAGAGGGATGGGCTTCTGCTGCTGCAGGCCCAGAGGGTTCTGAGGAGTCTGAGAGTTCAAGTTCTTGAGTGTACTTAACTGGAAATTCCTATCTTTAGACCCCTCAGCAGGGCCCCACTTCTTCCCTGATTGTGTAGATGGCTTGCTGGGTCCCTCATGAAATTCTCATATGAAGTTCTCTATACTCACAATTAGGTTCCAGGCCTGCTCGTCAGCGTGATCTGTCCTGTGACTGTAGAAGAGGAGGCTCACCATGAACACTGCCCTGGGAGGGAGCCTTCTCACTCTCTCATTTGGCTTTACATGGCTAATTGGCTAAATTGAGCCTGTCGTTTTCTCCCTTCAGTGCATCAATGCCACCCAGCAACAACCGAATAAATTCCCTAGTCCTTATAATTACTGTTTCCTCTATATCTTATGAGTGCCAATGATATCACAGAGGCTATTGCTTCCCTTCAACATGTGATCTTTTCCAAGTCACCACAGGTGAAATCCTCAGTAATTGCCACGCTGCTGCATGCCAGAAACCTTCAGTGCTCACTTAACCCAGAGATGGAGTCTTTGTTGCCATCTGGCAGAGGTGTGGTCCAACTTCAGAATGGAATCCTAGCCCTGCTGGCTCCTCTTTCTCTGCCCAGCCATTAATTTTAGTGGGCTGTGCAGTGAATAGGTGGGGTGAAATTAGAGCATCTTTGGCCTTGAAAGAAAAATAAGAAGTAGGGTGGTAGATAGAAGGGAAATTAGAAGCAGAGCCTGAAAGGGAACTAATTAGGCTTATAGCAGAGGGAAAACAACCAGCAGAGAAAAGAGAGGACACAGGAGCCTGAGCTGGTGAGGGAGGATGGAATGCAAAATCGATTGGAATGCTTCTTCTCTGGAGATGGGAGGGAGGACAGGAAATACACACATGCAGGTAAGTTTGACAGTGACGAGAAATGAGACCTTACTATGTACTTGGCAAAGTTCTAAATGCATAGGCAGAAATTAGTTTTTATTTAATAACATCAGAAGATGATTTTTAAAAGTTTTCCATCAGGTCTTTGACATCATTCACTACAGTATAATGGAAGAAAATAACTCAAGTGTGAAAACGTATCATTATCTTGCTATTAAGCTCCATTTCCTTCTGTACTTTTCTTAAAAGAGTTAAGATTTATATTTTTTTACTATTTATAACCAAATATTAGAAAAGCCACTCATTGTATAAATTTCCTATTGTTTCAATTTCTTCTCTCCATCGTTATCCCTTTACTTTTAATTTAATGAGCCAACCTAAAAATAAAAATCATCTAGCATATGGCACGTTGAATATGGAACATGAATGAAGAGCTATGAACATTTATTTTTCACAAGACATCTTGATATGGTCACCCAGTAGGCAGTGATTTATTGTGGTAGTTTCAGCAGAGATCTTAAAAAAGGTGAGGCTTTGCCCTGAGTGAAAAGGGTAAAGTTAACAAGAAACTATATAGTGTCTCACCAGTGCAAATAAAGGTGGAAGGGTGCAAGAGAAAATGTAATGAGACACGTGCAGTTTGAGAGGTCTTTGGAGTATTTTGCTGTGATCCTCATAACTGTCTTGTCATTCCCTATATCCCTATGTAGCTCCTTTTAACTAAAGTATATGAAAAACTATTATATAGTTCATGCCTTTATTTGGTGAATAAATAAACTCATGGTGATTGTGATTAAATTACTTCAAATTTTTTTCACTAGTAAAAGCAAAGTTTATGAGTCAGCTGCAAGGGCTTTGCTCTCAATATTATCCGTAATATTATTCAAATGATCCTGACTTTAAGATGATGGAAGCTTATAAACTTTTACTGTGACAGCTGTTTTTCTTTACAGATAGCAATGCCCATTGAGAAGAGATAGGCCAAGTAGCAACACTTGACCTTAAGATAACTGAGTTTCTTATTTCAAGTAACTTTAAATGATAATTGAATAAAATATAACAAGTGAGATATGCATTCCCTTATTAACGTTATTAATAATTTTCAAAATCAGTCTATACTTGGCATTAAAAACTTATCATATACCATAGCTTAATATAATTTTGAACCCTATCTGAGAAGGTTCAGTTACTGAATACTTTCATTGACTCTGGGGATAGCATCAGAGTAAGGCTTTCATTTATTTATTTTTTTGTTTAATCAGTAGGTGAAAAAATTGCTATAAATAATTGTACTAGGGAAACAATTTAACATGGTTTGAATCTGTGTTCCCAACTTTATTGATTAATAGAACTAGGACATGAGTCTTATGCTAAAAAATATTTTGCATCTACTGCTAGAAATTTTTTTTAAAAAACAGGAACACCTACTCAAATACTAAATACCATAAAAATTTGATTAACAAAAAAGATCATGTCATTCACTTTTAACCAATCATTTAAAATCAATCAACTGGGATGCTACTTCACTATAATCACTTAAAATTATCATTATGTGATTTTCTTTTAATTTAATGATTTGATGTTGGTGTACTTAAGGTAGCTTTTAATGAGATAAATGATTGTGGAATGTACCAGTCAATACTCTCTTGGCTGCAAATGGCAAAAACTCAGTTAAAATAGTTTAAGTGAGCTTGGGAACATGGCAGCAAGTGAAGTCAATGTTGTGACTATCCCTAAATCGCCACCTAAAAATAGAGGATCTAGATAGTAAAACTAAAAACCTATTGACAATATTTACCTCAAAACTAGATGATCAGGTATTCCTACAAACACAAAAGACAGTAAATGAGGACAAACCACTTGATCCAAAAGCTGCTAAGTATCAATATCCATGTGGAAGAGAGAAGAAAGCAATAGTGAATCTGTACAGGAGAACAAAAAAACCCTTAGGTAGTCACTATAAAGTGTAGCAGGCCAATTTCAGAACAGAAGCTAAAACCGAGAGGGCTCCCCTCTCCCAATCCAATATTGGGTGAACACGGGGGATTGGGTAAGTGCCAAAGGATCTGGAACATTCGAAGCCCTAGATTCACTCCCGAAACTGACCTGCAAGGATTCTCTTCTAGAACAGGGCTTCATTTCTTGGAACAGAATCAAAACAAGTCAAGCAGGATAGATACAATTGAGATAAAGAAAGAGAAGTTGTAGGAAAAAAGTACAGGACAGGAACAGAAGTAGGAAGTGACAAAAAAGTCCACTATTAAAATACTCATCCATCATGCATGCATTTACACATCTATGTTACCCATCCATTCGTTTATCTCTTTATCTTTATCCTTTCTAACTCTTCTGCTTAGAAAGTTCTATGTTGATTTAGGTCATATTTTGTAGAATTAACTTTGTATTCCTTTTTTCAGTTCTGTGTCCCAGTAAAGGATAACATTTTATCTTTTCCCAGAGGTTGCTGTTCATTTATTTTTTAGTTCATCCCTTGATTCAAGTAATTAGAACCACTTTTAAATAGGCTATTACTTGATATCTGCCAAAGGCATTGAAGGGTCTTAAAACTATAGTCCAGTGAACTTTCTTGCCTGATATTATACCAGTGTTAATGCACAGAAAATTCAAGGGTTTCCACGTGTAAATTTGATTTTAAATGAAGTTTTTTTGAACTCACCCACTCAAAATTTCTTGGTTTGTGAAACACCATATAAATCTGTCTCCTTTGAGGGGGAAAAAGTCCCACAAAAAAACAGTGTTCTAAACTGAAATAAATTTATTCTATTGTTCAGAATCTTATTTGTGCCCTGTGATCATGAACTATAGTATTTGTTACTTATGTGGTTTGATACTTTTGTTAAGTAAAATATTTTTAAGGTAAAATTTATAAATATTAAAAATTTTCAATATAATATTTTAACACTTTATAAAAATATATTTATTATGATTGGTATGACATGAAGACGAGTGTGAAACATTCTCATCTCAGTGCTGGGTCAGTAACAGTGGTAGCTAAGAAGAAGGTAATGGTATAGTATCACGTTCAGAGCTCTGCAAATTACTGCGAACAATCTCTGTTAAAGGGAATTTCAGTCCTGTGGGTTACTGAGCAGCACTTGCAGATTGGGGAGCTACTGCCTGGGTCATGGCCTTGTTTTTGTGGTTTCAATATATGGGTGTAGAAAAAGCTTAGTAGGAGTGGCCTTTCTATTAATTGCAAGCAATGGGAGTCCAGGTACCTCACTTGGCAAGGAATAAGAGAGGAAACTCAATGGAAAGCAAACTCCTCTCCTGGAATATATGTCTTACTCTTATAAGTAAATCTTTGAAAAAACAAGTCTACTTTCAGAGTACTCATTTATCATGCATGCGTTTACTCATCCATGTTATTCATCCATCCATCCATTCATTTATCCATTTTATTCTTCATTCACTCATCCAAATGCTGGCAAATTGCATGAAGCTCTTTTACCATTAATCCTCAGAATGAGTTGTCATCTGAGATTGGTTATAAGATTTTTCTCTTCTTACAGATCTCAGAGACTTGGTTTCCTTTCATTTTAACATTTAAAAAAATACATATCTTTAAAGTCATAAAAGAAATATGTTTAATATCAAAGAAATATAGAATAATTTATAGAGTATTGTGAAGAAACTAGGAAATTATTATTTTTCACCACAGTTCCATTATACAAATGAAAAAAACCAAAACACTATTAACATTTTTAAATGTTTCTCTTTTTAATAAGCTGAACAGGTGCAATCATACTAACTTCATAAGGGCACCAATAATAAATTGGTAGTATAGCAGCTTTTGCCTTAGGCTCTGTATTCTTGAAATCCCATGTAAGGACACAAAGGTAATTTCAGCAGAAAAATAATTTATGGAGGATATTAGGTAGCTCGCAAAATATCTTGGAGAAATAGATTTGGATGCTACACAGTTTGGAACAACACTCATATCATAATATAGGGCTGATATTTAGAGACCTGTGGCTGCCACCAGGCACAGATACTACAGTCTGTCATTGAACCTCTGTCAGTCCTACTTCTGACATCTGGATGTGGCTCTTCCCACCTTACTGGAATAGACCCTATGAGATGCCTGTTTCTTCTAATTGCATTTAAATTGAAGGTTTGCAATAGTGATTCTGAGTGCTATAACCAAATTCTGCCTGTACCCTGACTGCAGGGAAAACTGGGAAAATGAATTATGGGAATGGACTCAGAACATGGCAAATTAGCCAAACAGAAGAAGAGCTTTAAAAAGTACTGGTGACTCCAAAGCATAAAAAATGTCCACATAAGTTTCCCCCTGGCTGTGAAACTTCCATACAAAATCAACAACAACAACCAAATTCTCCAACCTAACTTAAAAGAACAACTTTTGAACAAATAAAACCTGATGCACCCCTTCTCTAAAAACAAGACAACATAAAAATCTCATTGGTCTTTGCATCTACTTCCATGTCCAATATCTTTAGCTTACAGCATTTCTCCTCTAGTTTCATCATAATTCTGTCTTGATATTCTATATCATATAAATTAAATTATGAAGTAAAAAACAATCATAGGCCTTACATAAAACAATAAGAAACAAAGAAAAGACAATAAAAAGATTATAAATATCACAGAGAATAGAAAGAAAATTTTGATGTGTACTATATCATTTCTGCAAAAGATTGAGGCAATGGTTAATATTTTTGTATCCCCACACATTTGATTTAACCACCAATAATAACATTACCTATTTTATTTTTTCAGTATCACCATAAAAGTATGAGACTAAGCTTTTTTGTATTCAGAATCTAAAGATTGCTCTGAATCAGTTTAGGCTTTTGTGTCCTGGTGTTGCATACAAACTTCTTCTGCTTTTGAAAGTTCTCTGATATATTCCAGGAGAGTTAGAAATGTTTACTGTATTTATGGTACCACTATGTGATTGTCTTCTACATAAATTAAAAAAAAAAAAAAAACTTTTACTGCAGCAAAAAGGTGATATAGCAGCAACTAGGGATCTAAATATAAGTTAAAATTAAAACTGTTGTGTGGTAATAATACCAAAAACTCAATTGAGGGCAACAATCAGAAAACATATATTGCATACGTGGCTTAGGATATGTATTGGGACTATTTTAACTTATTCCTCTGAGTGATAATAGACATTTTTTTTTGAAATTAGATTATAAAATTCATGCCAATTTTAGATAGCTTAAAATGTAGAACACATGAGTTTTATTATAACACAAACCAGATAACTGAGTTATAGCTCTGAAATTAATCAATATTTGTATGTCTTACCCATCCTTACATCCACCAAAACTTCCTTTTAGAATAAAAGGCCTTAAAGCTGACCTGAAGCTTAATTTTAAAAATAGAGGCTCTCCCCACACTGTGAAAATAGACTATCATGGCAATTAAAAAAGACTAAGAGTCAAGAGTTTTTGACATATAGATATCTATCACTCCATGCTTATGAAGGGGACTAAGTAAAGTTTGTGGAGTGGTGGCATGGAGAGGTGGAAAGGGCGAGGGCTGTGGAGTGAGAGAGACCTGCACCTCCATCCTGGCCCCACTACTTAGCTGTATGACTTTGGGCAAGGTAGTTGATTGCTCTAAGTCCCAGTTTCTTTATTTGTAAGACAGGATAGCCATACCTCATTTGTTGGCAGATTGCAAACATTATATAAGGTAGTCATGTGTGTATAGTGCCACGAAGAATGCCTTGGACCTCACAGTCACTTGGACAAAATAGCCATTGAATTAGTTTATCTCGTGGTTTTCATTTCATCATCTGTAGGTCTTATAATCTTTATCTTCCAAGGCTGTTGTGAGGACAAGAGAGAAATACTATGTGGTATATATGTAGTATTTGGTCCTTAGTAAATGGTAGTTACCTAGTGTTATAGTCTAGAAAGATTTCTGGATAAAGAATAATATGTTACTTCTTTTTTTTTATCTAAACTTGAAGGTTAATCATTTAATATATATATTAGTGTCACAAAATTGACATTATCAAAGTTAGCTGGGAAATAACATAGCTACTTGAGGAAAGGCAGGGTAAAATGGATGTCCTAATAGATACAGAAAGTTAATATATTAACTTTGCGGAAAGAGTGATGGAATGTTAAGGAGAGCCAGGCTGGAGAGAGAGAGAGAGGTAGGAGTCACTGTGGAGGCCTATTAGGCAATACTGTTTGTTGAGGATGGTAGAATAGAATCAAGATCTCACTCAGGCCCTGATGTCTTAGTTTGGGATAATAAAAACTAAAGCTTAAAATAGATACGTGGGCATATTTAGTATACAGGGATTCTAGTCTGCCCCTATAGGCTCTTATTTTTCCCAGGAAAGTGACAAAGGATTGCAGGATAACTTTCTCAGTCTGACATTTTTCTATGAGGAAATTATCCATGTGCTTTCTTGGGGTGGTATATAATGATAATCTCTGGCTTCCACTAGGGCATTTATTATCAGAAAGAGAACATATTCCAATCAAGCAATAAGTGATCTTTCCCAGCACAGTCCCCTCTCTCATGAAACTCTTTCTTCTAGCCTGAGCATTTCCCATTGGGGAGACACACAAGTGATTCATCTTCTCAGTAGAAGGGAGTACTAATTTATAAATTTGAACTCTTTTGAAGATAGGTGATAGAAACTCACTTTGAATTAACTGGGCCAAGAGGTGAATATATTGGTTCATAAATTGGAAGAACAGGAGTGTAACTGAAGATGTTCAGAACCAGAAGCTATGCCACTTTTTCTCAACGTTTTTCTTTGTTTCTCTGTAGTTATTTCATTCTCTTTTGCTGTAAAGAGGCAAAAGCCAGAAAAAGCTCCTTCCTTCTTTTGCAGCTTGAAAAGTCCTTGGGGTGGACTCTGATTTCTGTGACAGACATAGGCTTCAACCAAGTGGTGTGTGGCCACAGAGATGAGGTTAGGTCCCACTCAGATTGTATGATTCGGGATGGGAAGACAGTGTTGTCCAAAAGTTGGTGAGTGCTAGTCATTCCTCAGAAATGCGCCCCCTCACTGGGGGGCGGGGGGTGAAGGTTACTAAGAACTGGGTAATCTGCCTTTACAGTCTGTGGTTAGTTACCACCTTGTATATAATATTTGTGTCTAACTTCCCATTTCTTTTATATTCTGCTAGAGGTAAGCCTTACTTAGAAAGCTTTCTTTGTGTACTTGTTGGAACAAGTATTTATTGAGGACTAACAGTGCTTGGCTTTGGGAGGGGTTTGGGGTTCAGCACAGTCTCTATCCTCAAGGCACACAAGTACATGTACTTATAACTAGAAGTGCAGGCATTATAGAAGCATTACTGCAAGGCTCTGATTAGTATTTTTATTTAACTGTGTAATTAAACTACTGTAATCATAGCTATAATTTATTAGAATTTTTCTTTCAGTGTATATTTAGTACTCTATAGATCAGATTAGACTCAAATGAACAGAGGTGTGGAAGCTGAGTGGTCAAATTCTCTAGTTCCACAATAGCCTTAAGAAGCTATGTGTACATGTAATAGTCTCTGGGTTAGTTGCCCTGGTAACACGTGTGCATTTTGTCAGGCCCTCAGAAAGATGTGACCTCTAATTAACCTTAAAATTAACAGCAAAAATTTCATAACTCAGAAAGAGAGGCAGAAAATATGCTGGAAAATGTAAATCTGGGGTGACACTTGTAAACCTGCTGAGATAGTAAAATACTATGGGATTTCAAAAAGCTGAGATATTACAAAGCACCAAAATCAGAAGAGTAATTGAGTGTATTTTTTCCTCTGTTCATTCCTCCCATCTACATGCTTTGAAAGAAATTAGAAAAAAAAATGGTTTAGAAATGTATTTAGCCCAACATCTTTTGGTAATGATTTGGTATCTGACTGTCTGTCTGTCTGTCTATCAAAATGATTACCACAGTAAGGTTAGTTAACACACCCATAACCTTACAATTTTTTTTGTGGTGAGAACTTTTAAAATCTACTCTCAGCAGCTTTCAAATGTATAACAGTATTGTTAACTGTAGTCATCATACTATACAGTATATCCCCAGAATGTAATCATCTTATAACTAGTAGTTTGTACCCTTTGACCACCTTAACCCATTATCTCTACCCCTGTATCCCCACTGCCGCCTCCGGCAACCACCAGTGTTCTCTGTTTCTATGAGATTTGTTTTTTAAGATTCCACATGTAAGTGAGATCACACAGTATGTCTTTTTCTGTCTGACTTATTTCACTTAGCATAATACTCCCTTTCTTCTCTGTTAACTACCATTCTATTGACTGTATTTATATGGTTTTTGTTTGTGTTGTTACTTTTTGTTTCATATTCCATATGTGAATGAAATGCTACACTTTTGCCCCTTTCCATCTGACTTATTTCACTTAGCATAATTTTCTTAAGATCCATATATGTTGTTGCAAATGGCAATATTTCACCCTTTTTTATGGCTGAGTAGTATTCCATTGCATATATATACACCCCATCTTCTTTATTAAATCATCCTTCTATGAACATTTAGATTGTTCCCATGTCTTATATGTACTGTGAGCATCACAGTACATATATCTTTATGAATAAGTGTTTTTATATTTTTCAGGTAAGTACCCAGAAAAGGAATTGCTGGATCATATGATAGTTCTATTCTTAATTTTTTGAAGAAACTCCATGCTGTTTTCCATAGTGGCTGTACTAATTTATATTTTCAGGAAACACAACTGAGTTTTGTATGTTTATTTTATATCCTACAACTTTATTGCATTCATTGATTAGTTCTAACAGTTTTTGGTGGAATCTTTAGGATTTTCCATATATAAGATTATGTCATCTGTAAATAGATAATTTTACTTCTTCCTTTCTGATTTGACTTTTAATTCTTTTTCTTGCCTAATCGTTCTGTCAAGAACTTCAAGTAGTATGTTAAATAGGATTAGTGAAAGTGGGCACTCTTGTCTTGTCCCTGATATTGGAGGAAAAGCCTTCAACTTTTCACTATTAACTGGACTTGAGTATGATATTCGCCATTGAATATGATATTAGCTGTGGAATTTTTGTTGACGTACATTCCTTCTATACAAAATTTGTTGAAAGTTTTTAACATGAATGGATATTAAATTTTGTCAAATGCTTGTGTCAATATCTGTACATTTGAGTAAGAGGTCTCCTCTTGCAGCTTTATAGATTCACATTGGCAGGGATGGTCCTTCTCCAGTCAGCTCAGTTTTGGGTTTTGGATGGGTCAGCTAGTAGTGTCCTTAGGCAGGCAGGGTTTGTTGTTGCAGACTCTTTGGGTAAAGACACTTCCCATGCTCTGAAGTCAGGGGGTGCCACCGGCTGGGCTCTGCATTCAAGCAGGGTCACTTGGTGGGCTTCCTAATGGGGTAAATTGATGGTTGTGCTCTGCAGTCAGTTAGGGCTACTACCTAGGCTCTGCTATCGCCTCTGGTTGGACGAAGTTGATAGATTTGTTTCCTGGTAGGATGGTGCCACCACTTGGTTGGACTCCTAAATTGGACTGGGCTACTGGCTTGGATCTACAATTGCTCCTGGTCAGGTGGAGTCTCAGGTTATGATCCCTGACTTGATGGTGCTGATGGTGCCTTTGTAAGGACTCTGTGTCCAGGTAAGGCCAGAGGCTGGGCTTTGAGGTCAGACAAGGACTCAGGCTGTGCTCTGAGATCAAGCAGGGATGCAAACTGTGCTCTGAAGGTGAGCAAGGCTGTAGGCTGGGCTTCCTCATCGGGTAGATTGCTGACTGCGCTTTGCTGTTAAGAAAGGGCACTGGCCAGGCCCTCTGGTCGGGCAGGGCTGTCAGCTGTATCCCACAGTTGAGTGGGGCTAGTGAGTGGGCTCTCATAGTGATGTTGGGTTGCTGTCAGGGCTCCCTTGTTTAATGGGAGCTGCAGGCTATACTCCACCATTGAACAGGGTCACTGGTCAAACTTCCTGCCTGAGCAAGGCTGTAGGCTGCGTTCAGCAATAAGGCAAATCCTAGGCTAGTCTCTGCTGCTGGGCAGGGCAGTAGGCTGGGCTTTGTGGATACAGTAATAGGCTGGGTTCAGAGACCGCTCAGGGTCACTGTTCAGGCTGCTTAATTATGTGGGGCCAGAGGTTATACTTTACAGTTGGAAAAGACAGCTGGCTTGGTGCTTGGTGCCTTGCCCTAGCAGGGCTATAGGGTGGGCGCTGCGCTGCCCAGATTCTCTGGTCAGGCTTCCTTGTCTTGTGGAGCTGTGTGGGACAGGACGCTGTGCTCAGCTGTCGGTAAGAGTCAATCTGGTTCCCGCCTGGGCCGGGTTCTAAAGCAGACTCTACATCCAGTGCCCCTGGTTGACTGGTGACCTGAATCAGGCAGAACTGCCCACCGAGCTTCCTGACCAAATAGGTCTACACACTGGGGTCTGCAGATTAGCTGACCCACTGGTTGGCATCTCTGCCAGGTCGCACGTGTGAGGAAAAATGCAGTCTGCCAAGATCTGAGCACTGGTTGCTGTAATTCTCGTCCTCCTTCCACACTTCTGTCTGATCCTCAGTGGTTAGCCTGATTTCTCTAGTGATCCATGCGAGGTGAGACCTAACTCAGCCTCTTAAGAAATGCCCCATAAGGCTGGGGAGGCAGATGTCCAAAATGGGGTCAGTCATTCCCATTGGAGAAACCATGCACCCAGGAGGACCCTCCTGGTGTAGCGCCGTGCCAGCCTTGGGGAGGGGCGATGCCATCAGAGGGTAGTCGCTCCTTTTATCTTCTAAGGTGTCCTTCTTGGTCCTTGGGGTTCAGAGTGGCAATAGTGGGGTTCTTCAGCCTCATCTCCAGGTTCTAGAATTTTCACAATGGTATCCTATCTATGGATAGTTGCTAGTTTGTTTTCTTGTGAGGAGGACTGAAGTTGGGAATGACCTATATTGCCATCTTGATGATGTCGCTTGATACTCCAGTTTTATTGGGCATGTTTTGTGCAGAAACAGGGAAATACGGTACAATTAAAGGGACTATTGGTTCCAATACATAGAATTTAAAACAGATTTAACTACTGTTACTTTTGTGACAACATATGAATGACAACCAGGCATTGAAACCCTCCAGAAAAGAAGGGAAGAAAACTCTTCTGATAAGGAGACCCAGGAAAAAATACAGAATTGACTAGAGAACACTTTCTATGAAGAAATGGATTAGTATACATAAATGTTTAAAAGGAAGACAAAAGTATCCAGATACTTTTTTTATAGCAAACCAAACCTTTCAACCAGAGGTTGAAAATCTCTGGCACAGCATCTCCTTGACTTTCTTCTTGTATTTTATCTAGCTTTCCTCTTTCTTTGGTTGTTTCTCAGTAACTCAGCATAAACACTCAGGAAATAAAATCTCTTAAGGGCTTATTTCTATACAAAGACAAGATTGAAGTAGATTCTTTATGCTTTCAAACCAGTTGGTCTATTTAGTATGTTACTAGTACAAAAAATTATTCAGCCTTTGACAAATTTTGCATAGCTTCCTCATTCCCTCTTCTTCTAACATAACTTCTGTTTTATGGTGAAGGAAATCTTGCTCTCAGCAATTTCAAAGGAACTTCACCTTATCCACATGATTTTAGGGATCAGAGAAGAGGCCAGATTAAATATTAACCTTCAGCTGTGTTGTTCATGCAGACACTCAGGCAAATTCGACTTTTCTGGACTGATGTTTGGCAGGGGGTCCTGTTTCTTGTAGCTGTAGGCTAGAAATTATAGGATTTATGCAAAGTTAAGGTCTGCTTTGCGTGAAATTAAATGATAAAATGAACACTAGATACTTGGCATAGGATTCTTTTTTTATTGACCAAGTGAATGAAACCTTCTGTAATATAAGCCTGGAAGCTTTTGTTCTTGTTTTTGTTTTTTTCTTTTACCTTTCTGTCAATATGTCTTTGCTTTGCTTTTTCTTTTTAGTAATGATTGGGAGAGGGGAGCAGGTGTTTCTAACTGTAAATCCTACATTCCTGATGGGATGGTTAGGTTCGCTAAGATTTTTTGGCATCTTTGTGGATTGTCTCATAGCTATAGGACATTTTTTCCCCTCTGTGACATATGGGTTGTGAAGTCACTGGGTTAACTATATTCAATACATGGGGGTTATTGTGGGTTATAGAAGAGCGTGTAATGACCTCTGGTTACAGTATAGGAGCATTGACTCAGATTCCACTGCAGGTAGAATTGCATATTATGTAAATACAGTTAAGATCTTTGTTAGAAGTCAAAATATTTTTTTTTATTTTTTTACTGTAATTCACATATACCTCCCTTTTAAAAATCTGAAAAAGCTTTTTTTTTTTTTTTTTTTTTTTTAATAGAGCTCAAAGTTTATACCATAATATTGTCATTTATCCTGAGCTAGTAGTGTGTTACCTTTACTTTACTCACGGGCATAGTTGGGGATTAGAGTTTTGGTAAAATTTCTTGTTTCAGCATATCACTTGGCCTTCTAGATAGGTTTTTAGTTCATGTAATTCTTTCCTTTTTAAGTAATATATTTTTTAAAGAAAAAGATCTACCTATCTTTTTTATATAAGATGAGTGAGAGGATAAAAATGATAAGTTAAATAAATTGGTGGATTGGCAATTTTAAACTTCTATTAGGATCAGATAATCTTTTTAGCTGGCACTTTTTTTTCCCACTTTGCAAGACAGGCATTATTATTATATTCTACTTTCCTAGGATTTGGGCACTGTCACAATATTCCTCAGGCTTTCAAAAGTTTGCTAAGGACTTAATTCAGTTGTTTAATTACCCTAAATTTAAGTTAGAATTGAACAAAAGCAATTTGATAATTTTTCACTAGATATATTCAAATTTTATAACAGATTCTTTGTTCAGGTTTTGGCTGCTATTTTGTTCAGAAAAATAAATGACCTCTCAGTGAAAGTCCAAGTTAATAAAATGTTTAGCATTCAAACAATTTTTATACTATCTCTATTTAAAACTTCTTTTCCTATAAGGGACAGTATTTTTCTGAAATGTTTTTTATGCTTAATATTTAAAGATTTTTCTAACCTGAATAAAAACTTCCTGCTGAAACCTCCTGTGATGTGCTGCAGAGGGGTCTATGATAAACACAATCTCTAATTCCTTATTTGTACTCCAGGCTCCTTTCTTGCCTTCCTTTTCACCTTTTCTTTTCTCTTAGACCCTGAATTTTTTTCTTATCTGTTGGAACTGCTAGAATCCCTGCTGATAAGTCTCAGCTAGAGTCTCTGTTTCCTGTAGACGGCAGGATATGTTTCAGCTCCTCCTTGATTGATAAGAGGTGCGGAGCCCTGCTGAGCAGCTGTAATAAGCAAATCTCGGTTTCAGCAGAAGTGGATATTTTCAAGGCATTGATCTCGACCTGAGAGTTTGCCTTACTTTGGAGGTATCAGGAAGAATGACTTGGTGTACAGATATGGTCATCGGTCAGGCTGTGGTCATAACCACTGTGGAACAATCATTCCAAGTTGGAAGGGGACCAGTAAGTGCTGAGATTATGGTACTCAGCAGTGGTTTATGTTGATAACAAGTTCAGCTACATTGCCATCATGGCCTTTATATTGACTTGTTTTTGTTATGATTATTGTTTAAAAATTGCATTTTCTAATTAATGGAAATACTTTAGGTACATTATCTATAATACTCGTTTTGAATGATAACAATGAATATGGAAATTAGGCCAGAGCATAAAATTAAGGATATTTGAATAATTATAGTGCTATCAAGTCGAAATTACTGATGTCTTTATTCGATGCTGGATTATGTGGAAAACAGCACAAGAACATACGTGCTTTGGAAGTTGAAAGTACATCAGTTTTGACAGTACTACTGCATAAATTACCAAGTAGTTTGGGTGATTTTTTTTCTCTCATAAATCTTCAAGTAAAAATAATAGCTGCAAGGATGAGTTTTGAACTAAATCAGAATGAGTAAACCAATATTGCAAGAAACTTTTTAAACATGTTTGCTCTTTGAAAGCAAAGTTGTGTAATCTATGTTTGACATAGTACCCTGGTAATAGTGAAATATCATTCTTAGTGTTTAAAGAAGGTGTGCTCTCTGATGAATAGAACTGGCTAGAGAGAAATGTAATAAATTAAATAAATAAGTAAGTATATAAAATGTACTTGGATGGATTCATAGATATAAAACTGTAGTTTTTATTTTTTTAATGCTACGTTTGTGTTGGAATGTAATAACTCAGTGTATTTAGAAGCACATGTCTTGGTCAGTATGTATATGATGAGACAAATGAAATACAGAGGAGTAGGCTATGAAAAGTATACTTTCTTGAGACCACAAACATGAAATAAATCAAGAATGTAATTGGAATAAGACCAAATGGGATAGAATCTAGGTTAAATGTGAGCTGCACAGGTCCACTCCTAGTTTCTTCAGTAAAGCGACATGTCTTTTCATATTACTATGTTAAAAAATTATTGGTGATAACTGCAGTTGTTCAAATAATGTATCCCCGCCAAGATCTCCCTACTTTAATCCTCAGATCCTGTTTAATATATTACATGTCATAAAAAACCTTGCAGATGTACTTAAGGTTATGGGACTTTAAAATAAGATTAGACTGGATGGATTATCCAGGTAAATCCAATGTAATCTCATGAGCCCTTTAAAGCAAAAGAGAAGATAGAAAAATCAGTCCGAAAGAGTCAGTGATGGAAGAAGAAAACCAAGGAGATGCTATAGAAGGCGATGTCAGAGATTTCAAGCATGACAAGGATTCAATAACACCATTTCTGGCCCTTAGATATAGGAGCCCCTATGCAAAGATGGGGAAAAAAGGTCTTGAGAGCTAAGGGCAGTTCCTAACTGCCTGCCAGAAAGGAAATGGGGACCTCATTTCTACAATGGCAAGAAACTGGATTCTGTGGACACCCTGAGTGAACCTGGAAGAGTTCATTCCCAGAGCCTCTGATAAGAGTTTAACTTGCCAACGGTTTGATTTTGGCCTTGTGAAATCTGTAACAGAGAAACTATTCGAGCCAACCTGGACTTTTTACCTACAAAACTTTGAGATAATAAATTTATGTTGTTTTAAACTGCTAAATTTGTGGTTGTTTGTTAGGGCAGTGATAGAAACCAATACATTAACATATAGTCAAACACACAAATTTAAAATGTATAGCTTGATGATCTTTTCTCCTCTATAGTCCCAAGTCAAATCAAGATATAGAATATTTTCAGATCCTTAGAAAGCTCTCTCAAGCTCTTTCCCTATCAATATCCTCTTGCCTGCTCTAGAAGTAATCATTATTCTGGCATTATTACCACAGATTAGTTCTGCTTGTTTTTGAACTTCATCTAAAGGAATGATGTATTTACTCTTGTCTTTGGTTTGTTTCATTAATCATGTGTCTATAAGGTTTTCCATGCTTTTGTACAGAGCAATAGTTTATTCTTTTTTATTGCTACACAGTAATATGCAGCTATGCAGCTTTTAAAAACTGCTGTTCAATATATGAATGCAGCATAGTTTATTTGTCTGTTTTCCTATTGATGGATAATTTGGATTTTTTTCTGTCTTTTGACCATTATGAATAAAGTTGTGGTGAAGATTTTTGTGCATATCTTTTTGGTGGACATATGTACTAATTTCTTTTGGGTATATAATAAGAAGGGAGTGGAATTGCTGGGTTATGTGATAGGTTTATTCTTAGTCGATATTGACAAATGGACTCTGATTGTTATTCTATTCCATTTTTGTACACTCTCTTTGTATTAATGGAACAAAAGAGAGTCTGTGAAACAGACACACATACATATGGTCACCAAATTTATGATGAACAAATCACTGAAATTCAGTGGGAAAATGGCGGTCTTTTCAATATAAATAATGCTGAATCAATTAGATATCTATAAATGAAAAAATGAAACACTTTCTCTAGCTGTACAGAAATTGTGGTTCAAATTGGATGATAAAACTAAATTTAAAAAAAAAAGGAATGTTTCTAGAAGAAAATACCAAAGAATATACTCATGACTTTGAGATAGGCAAGCAATTCTTAAACAGGATATAAAGAGCATAATTAATAAAAGAAATAGTTGATAAATTTGACTTCATCAATATTAAGAAGTTCTGTTTATTGAAAGACACTATGAAGGGTGAAAAGACAAGTCTTAGATTGAGAGTAGATATTTGTAATGCATGTTTTTAACATAAGACTTGTGTCTAGAATATGTAAATAACTCCTAGAGATCTATAAGTAAAAGATAAGCAGTTCAATAAAGAATGAGCAAAAGGCTTGAATGGGCATTTTACAAAAGTGGATATCTAAAAGGCCAATAAGTGGATAGAAAAGTGTTCAAAATTATTAGTTATAATAGCACAAATTAGATGCTACTACACAGACATCAGAATGGCCAAAATTATAAAGACTGACAATATTTTTAATAAGGATATAGAGCAACTGTAACTCTAATATATTGTTGTGTAAGTTAAGTTGGTACAGCCGGTTTTGAAAACTGTCCAGCAGTATCTACCATATTTAATCACATTAATATTTTAGTAGGTAAAACCTCACCAGATGATTTTGTGAACTCTTTCTTATAGGGAGACGACTGACATGGCAATTGGGAGGTTTATAAAAAAGCACTTGAGAGGTAAATAAGGGGATTTATTGAATCTGTGTGAGAGAAACGTGGACACTATACAAGCTGATTTCTTCTACTAACAGGGCTACAGCTATTATGAATAAATCAAACCTTTTTGAAGCTATATGGCCTCACCTGCCTAATTAACTGCTTTGACGCATAGGAAGATTCACAACGGGAGGAAGGTCGGCAAGTGCTTTTGTGCGTTGGCTTGGACTATCAGCCATTGTCTCTTCTACTCCTGCTGTGGCTGCTGCTGAAGGCCTGAAAGGGGAGAAGGTCTGCATTATCATCCAGAGTGTTAATAAATGATGTGTTTCAATAAAAATATGCAAAAATGTTACCATGCAAAAGTTTTCATATTCCTCTTACTCTCTCGAATTTTTAATATATTTTAAATTACTGCACAATAAAAATGTTATTGCTTCTAGAGTTAACATTTTTCTTGCAAAATCAAGCTTTAGGTGTTTTAATTTTTAAGAAGATATTTTCAAAGCTAGGGTAATTTGAATAACAGGATTTCTCTCTTTTTTGTTTTTTGTGCCCTCTGATAAGAGGCAATTTTTTTTTATTTCTTATGACTATTCTGCATTCTACATTCACACAAAAAGTTTAATGACTAAGAGGATCCAAGAAACTTGACAGCATCTTTAGCTGCTACTGGCAGATATTCTGTTCTTCATCTTGATTCTATTGATAGATAGCACCTAATTCCCTTTTGTTCATCATCACTTACTTTTGTGTTGTCTGGCATTTTAATATTGAAGACCTTTTGTTTTTTCCCATGTCCATTTTTTCTATGATTTAGATAAATATAGACTTGAATACTTTTTTTGTTGTTCTTTATTGGCCAGAAGAAAGTAAACAACTCGATTGTGCTCAGAGCCTGTCTCATGCCTCATTAGGTACTGGGGGTAAGTAGATGGCAGCAGCATTACATGGCTCTGCAGAAACATCTGATTTATTTTTATGAGCAAGTTATAGTCTTTAAGACATGAGCACCAAAGTCACAGGTGGTGCCATATGCATCATAAAAATGAAAGATGTTTTCTTATATGTCATGAAATAACCCATGCATGTAATTCCTTTGAGGGGAAGAGATAAATGATCTTTTAGAACAAATTGATTTTTAAACCATGTTATACAGTTGTCTTTCCAAAATCAATGCTTTGGTTTCTTTGGTAAAAATTAAAAAGCACAAAAATGTCAACATCTACACCTTAGAAAAGTGGAAAGTTAAAATTTTCCTGGCTTAAAGTACCATCTTCTTATCCTATTTTTATAGAAAAGCTTCTCAATTCAGAAGACTATACTTGTTGTCCTTTCCTAAGAGCAAAGTTCATGTGTTTAGAAAAGTGTATCTTTTTTTGTAATTCAATCTTTTATTATTTTATTTTATTTCATTTTATTTTATATTAGTTTCAGGTGTACAGCACAATGGTTAAATATTTATATAATTTACAAGTGATTTCCCTGATTAGTACCCACTTAGCACTATACATAGTCATTATAATATTATTGGGTATATTCTCTATGCTATACTCTATATCCCTGTGACTATATTGTAGCTACCAATTTATTCTTCTTAATTCTAATCCTTTCATATTTCATTTAGCACCATAACCCCTCTCCCATCTAGCAATCACTAGTTCTCTGTATCTGGTTTTTTTTTTTGTTTGTTTATTTGTTTATTTTGTTCCTTAGGCTTTACATATAAATGAAATCACATGATATTTGTCTTTCTCTGTCTGATTTACTTCACTTAGCACGATATCCTCTAGATCTATCCATTTTGTTGCAAATGGTAAAATTTTATTTTTTTAAATATTTGAGTAATATTCCATTGTACATATATACTGCAACTTCTTTATCCAGTCATCTGCTGATGGGCATTTAGGTTGCTTCCATATCTTGGCTATTGTAAATAGTGCTTCAGTGAACATAGGGGTGCACATATCTTTTTGAATTAGTGCTTTGGTTTAGGAATATGTATCGTTAAGTGATGTTATCAATTATGAATGAGTACCAGCAGACATCCTTTGATAGCAGAAGGGCTGGGTGGATGAAGTTCACCTTTATAAACATGAAATTATTTGTAGGATGACATTGGGATTTATTAGACAATAGTAATGGCCTTACATTTTATATTTTACCATTTAAATATTGCTTTTCTTAATAAGTGTGGCAGATAGTTCTTAGTCTCCATTTTTCAGGCAAGAACACCACATCAAAAGTTAATTTATATGTCTATTAAGTGGCAGAAAATCAGCTTAAAATTTAGTCTTCCCACATTAGAATTCTAATCTAAATTTTAGTTATTTATAATTGTCTTTCCAAAAGGCTATGAGGAGAATTGTTCCCTGATGACTCAGCATACTTAGAGCATCAAACCTAGAACTGGGCATCAAAGGCCCTGAGTTCTAATTGGGGCTCTTTTAATTCAGGAAACATACTATCTTCAACAGATTTCTTATTTATCAACCAGCAAAATATTTCTCAAGGGCTACAAAATGCAAAAGTATGATATTAGGCACTTTGGCACCGACATGTGGAAAAGTTGTTTCTCTCCAAGGAACTTATAGTCAGATTCAGGAGACAAAGTTTATTGTAAAGATTCAATTGACATTAGCATTAAGAGTATCATAAAGCAGTTGGATCATTGCATTTCTAAAGCCAAGATCTCTTTTAGTCCTTCCCTCCAATTTTTTTTAAATTAAAAAAATTTTTTTTACAGGTGGGAACCTAAAGCTTGGAGAAATAAAGTGACTCATAAGGTAAATTTAATAGCAGAATTGTGCATAGACTGGACTGCTTTGGTGCCTAGTTGATTGTTTTTTTTTGTTTTGCCACACTGAGCTGCTATATGATTTGAGCAGATTGTTAATGCAATATGTCTGAGAAAGAAAAGTCACAATATTCTGAGAAAAAGTCATGGGGGAGACATCTGAGCTGGCGAAAGGTGTGCAGGATTTAAGCAAGGAGTGCGGGACCAAGGGGACCAAATAGGAAGGATTAGCAGATCAGGTAGATTAGACAATATGAATGAAATAGGTACTTTCTCCTGTTGGAAAGTTTTGGAACAGAAAGCTTGGAAATCTAATTAATGAGTGAAATCACAGTGATATTTTAGGGAGTTTTATGTTGTGGTGGAGAGTAGAGTTATTGTAGTGTGTGAGAAACTAAAATAAGAGAAGCAGTTTTGGTATTAATGATGAAAGCACAATGAACATTGTAGTTGTGAAAATTAAAAGGAAAGCATAGATGTGAGTACTCTTGAAGGAAGGACTGAAAGAATTTATGAGAGCTTGAATTGAGGAGGTTACAGAAAAGATACAGGCATAGGAGAATGAAGTTCCCCATCTCTTGATGGGGAATACAAATGAGATATACAAGTTTGAGTTTTGATGTGGAATACAAATAGCAGAACAAGAGATGTTAAAAGTAGAAACCAGTTCTGAGGAGAAGGTGATCATTTTGGGGGGCTTCAGGTGAAAGGGTAACATCTAAGTAGAAAACTTTAGAAGGTAGACAGAAAGGCACCTTATATTCAGTAAAGAGATCTGAGTTAAAAACACAGATTTGGGAATTATCTGCATAAAAAAGTGGTAGTTGAAATATGGCAGTAAAATTAAACTCTGAGAACTGGAGTACAGTGGGAGAGCTTTGGGGAACACCTACCTCTAGGAGGAAATGGTCAGGGAGAGGAATTAGTACTGGTCGTCTAAGGCCCCAAGGACTGGAGTGGCCAAGAAACAGGAAAATCAGAAAAGTATGAGATGAGAATTAAGTTTCAGAAAGAAGGAGGTGGCTAATTTTAATAAGAGGGAAAAAAATGCTGTATTTTTAAAGTTTTTTTTGTTGTTGTTGAAAGAATAACAGGAAAAAATGTAATAATCCTTGTAGAATGGGCCCAGAAAATCTATTAAAGCTAGTTTCTCAGTTCTGCAGGAATGTGTGGGTAAAAGATATTTCTAGAGCCTGGTCAGGTGATTTTCTATATTTTCTAGAGAATAAAGAAACAAACCCAAGAAAATAAGCAAAACTTGGCCAAATAACTTTAAAAAAATATCACTTTTTATTGTTGATCAATTTCTTCTTTTTTGTTTTATCTTTGTTTTTTTTTATGGTGTTAAATTTTCACTGTTATTTTAAAAGAAGAATTCTTAATAAAACTAGACAAGAATTGGATGAATGTTTATTAATTTCTCTGGAAATTATCACCCCAAAGGAAAAAACAAATATATTTTGACAAATAGAAAAAAGAGATTTATTTTCAGAGTGACTTAGTAATTCTAATTTCAGTTATTTGTAGCACAGTATTTTCATTTCCTAAACCAATTTAGAAAAAAAGAATCTTTAAAATAATTATAGCTTTTTTTTTTTTAATTGGTAGTAGTAGAGAGAGGTGTGAATTATATTATAGCTTTAGATGTGTGGATAATTTAATAAAAAAGTTTAGTAGGTTTACTGTGAACTTTGACATTTCAAGTTATAATTTTCATTTTCTTTTTTTATAACTGTTATTAGAACATACTTAAAATTAATTTCTAAAATTTTACTTGCTTTTGAGCTTTCTACTGCTTTTTACATGTCTTCATAGCTACTGTCAAAGAAAAGAAAAATATTTTATAGATGAGTTACGTTACATATGTCAACAGAAATGAAGTTTATTTATTACATTTGTAAATAACTTCTTACATTTTATGAAATGCTTATAGAGACTTAAAAAAAAACTTGTCAATATTTTTAAAGGTGACATCTAAATAATTTTTAAGCCCAGATATTTATAGAATATTTTGATTCATTTTTCTGATTTATATTGGAATTATTTTTATAATGTCATTCTTATTTTGGGTGATGAGGTTGAATAAGTGTTATTAAGTATTTGAATTTTTTGGAATTTTTATTGTATACTAGATAACAGATACAGATTTGAAATCTGGGCTCCTACATCAAATAGTAACTTTTTACCTTTCATACTACCATATATTTTTCCTCTAGGATTTCTTAATTTTTTATCTCAGAGCCAAATACATCTATATCCTTTTCGAAATGAAAATGGAAGAAGTCAAAATTGGGGGTGTTTAGAAAGATTCAGGGCAGGAATGTTTAATTTGACACATAATTTAGTTCCTACACAGCAAGCATATAGCAAGATTAAAATATCGTAATTTCTCCTCAATCATGAGATCCTGATATAAAAATATGAGATTAAATGAAGTTACTTTGTAGTATTTTTGGCAACTAAAATATTTTTCGTTTCATTGTATATGAAATAATTCTGGGGATAATTAGAAAAAGGCAACTGGGAATTGTAATATGAAAAAGGGAAATAAAGCTAATAGTAGAGAAGGAATGGAAATTTTTATAACAACTGGGAAAGAAACGAAAGATAAATGGAAGAAATACTGGGCCTTAAAATGTTCCCCAGTAGCCTCCAGGAGAAGGGAGGCTACTTGGTTGAGGCTTCAGTGAGCTAAGCACCTGGGGCCTATGAACCTGGAGAGACCAGGAAGCTGGCAGTAGGGATATGAAAGTCAATTTTTAATAAAATTGAAAGAGTATGGTCATTTAGATGTAGTCACAAAGAAAGATGCTTCAAGGAATTTACGTTATTTGCAACAGAGCTAAATTAATTTATAAATAAGTGTGTCATTAATAATAGAGAAAAGAGGTGGAGAAAGAGGGAGATTCTAAAAATTTATAGCACATAAGGGTACAGTACCTATTATTACTAATTTAGATGTGCCAAGTACATGGTTATCTTTATTTCATATGCTATTTTTATAATTTTATTTTACAAATATAAAAGTATTTTTTAGCCTTCTCACAGATTTTGCCATGCTATTGTTTCTGAACCCTGTTCTCCTACTGCTTTAGTTTATTGACTGTAAGTTATGCCACAGGGATTTTTCTGCACCTGAACCCCTGTGGTTTGGGAGAAACTATTATATGTTCAAGGAAAAGAGGCACAAGTTTGTATAAAAAGGCTTAAAAGAGTAAAGCTGAACATACCTAAAACAATTTTGCCCAATATCTGGTAGCCATAAAATTTAAAATGGTCCCATGTCTAACTTACTAATGAACTTTTAAAATGTCCACCTATTAGACATTAAGACAACCTCTCTTCTCTCAAGATCCAAGTCTTATTATATTAAAAAATAGAGATTCTTTGTCAAGGGCCTGGACTTAACCTTCTTTAAGTCCTGCAATATAACCGTGAGGTAGATCCACCTTTACATAACCCTAGGTCCTAGGATTCACCAGCCCTCGAATATAGATTTCATATTTATAGCCAAAGGAATTACCACATTTCCACAGCTCTGAGTCACATCTCCATATCTCTTCAGGAGCATTGAAGGATTCCCCTGAGGGATGGTGTACTCAAATACAGCTTGTTTCTATTTTGGGTTCCTCATCTAGGAGTCTGGCATAGCTGCTGCTGGGATTAATCTTTGTGGACTAGTCATTGACTCTGCTAAGGTGCATCTTTCCATGTGGCCAATACCACCAATAGTTATAGGGGATCAGGGTTCAGCTTAAATGTCACATTCACAGGAACGTCTTCCCTGTCCCTTCCCCATGACTGGGTGAGGGTCCTCTATTCCACACATTCATGGCTCTCTATACTTCTTTCTTGCAAAATTGCATACTTGTAATTATTTAGGTGCTTTCTGTATTTTTTTCAATTTTATGAGTGCCCACCCCAACATTTTTAATGTTTTAAAATTTGAAATATATCTTATAATTAAAAAAAATCATTTTCTGTGATAATTTTTTTTTTTTTTATCATGGAAAGGTTATTGAAACAATGAAGTCTCATTGAGGGCAGTTTGCTTGGAACCCTTTTGGGAGTAGGATTGGGCATGAAGTTATTCTTTTATGGCTAGTATTATTTGGTATTAAGTATCCAGGAAAATTCTCCATTAAATTATGAATGATTTGCTTATAAAAAGTATTATATAGTCATTAAGATACAGGCTTTGGAATTAGAACTGATTCTCGTCCTAGATATGCCAGTTGAAGTAATATGGTGTGTGTATAAATATATATATATATATACATATATATATATATACACACACACACATATAAATTATAAGTATAATATGATATAAATTATGGAAATAATTGATTTTATAAATTATAAGATACATCACAAATTTTAAAATGTTAAAAATGTTGGGATGGGTCATATCTTAAAATTGAAGAAATATGGAAATCACTTAGATATGTACATATGTAAGTGTATGTGTATATATATATATTTCTCTCTCTCTCTCTCTCCTCTTTTGGGCTCTAAACTCAAAGAGAGCTGGAGAAAACTCTTGTTTTTCTACTCCAGCAACTAGCACAGCACCCTGCCATGTATCAGGGCCTCAGTAAATATTGGAATGATGCACCTTTGTCTTGCTCACTCTTATTTTTGATTCTAATGATAATCAAGTAGACAATTAGTTACCTAAAAACAGGGGCCATTTGCTCATTCTGCAGATACTCATTGTATGCCCACTAATCGCAGTGACTGACTTCCTAGAGGAGAACAGAAAAGCTTCACAGAGTGGGTAGCTTGGAGCTTGACGTAATGAATGAGTATTTAATAAACTCGTGCTCAGTCACATTCCCAAAAGGAGTTGCAGAAAATTGCAAAATACATACAAAGTAACAAAGTAAGCCATAAAAAGATAAATCAGTATGACTAGAAAATAAAGTTTGAATAATAAGGTGGAGCCACAGGGAGACTCTGATGAAAACACACTCCATAAATTCTTACACAGTAGCCCATTCTATTTATTTATATACATAAATGTTTTGTGAGTGAGTGAATGAGTGTGTGTGTGTGTGTGTGTGTGTGTGTGTGTGTGTGTGTGTGTGTACACAGGGATTCAGGGAATGGAGGAATAATAAAACAATCTTTTCAGGAATCTAGAGGTTATATGCAGACTGGATTGGGAGTGGAGGGAGGGAGCAACACTGGGTGTACAGAAGCCAAGGAAACCACTTAGGATGTGTGGGTGATGGGGATGTAAACCAGAGTAGTGTCAATGGCTGTACAGTGAGGGAGCAAGTTCTGAGTCAAGGAAATCAGGACTGCTTTTACTCCTGTTTCTTTCCCTCCATGGCAAAACTTTTTTTTTTTTTGTTGTTGTTGTTAATAGATATTGCTACAGGGACCACAGATATGATATTCTGTTAACTTGTGCATTATATAATTTATGCTGTAGCTGCAATGACAGTTACTACACATCAATTAAAATTGAGTATGTATGTTGTATTCATCTGGTGGCAATTCTCAAGGTAATGTCAACTTTGATTTCTGCCAGAAATCATAGATCTGCTTTTGCTCCCCTTAAAATAGGTGAATAGTTTTTCTTAATCTCTGAAATTATGAGAGGTGCATATACCTCTAGTTTGGAAGTGCTGAGAAGCTATGGCTTGTTGATATTGAAATTTATAATTTCATTTTTAATGACTTGTTCAGACCTAAGTTGACATCTCTCAAGACAAAAGAAAATGTAAGTATTAACTGTCAGGAGTTTATAACAAACAACATAAAAAGTGACGTCAGATCAGGAGTCACTTTTTGCCACAAAAATTGGTTCATGCATCTCTAGGCAGGACAGACGTAAAAGGAACTGGATTAAAAGTACAATATATTTCCTTTGGAGGGTGATTTTTCTAATCATTCTTGCCCTTCTCCTCAGCATTCTGCCTTTGTTCCACCTTACTTTGACACTTTCTTTTATAAGTGTGAGCATGCCTGTATTTCATTTAAATTGTGAAAAAGTTACATGAGGTTTAAAGTGTTAATGACTAGTTAAGCCATTATTTTGAAACAGCAAAAAAAGAACATTATAAAAGAAAAATAGGATCACAGTAATTTCATGACAAAAGTGCCTCTGTTTAATGATTTGTAAAAGAAGCAAGAAGCATTTTCACTGCAAACTGCTAATTATTTTGATTTTCCATAATGAAAACCTATGATGTTTAAATGTCTCTGTTCATTAGTTTACTCTGTGACACTGGTACATTTGTTTGCTTTATGTATTTTTTCTCTTCTCTGCATCAAAATAAGAATGATTTTATGATTGATGATTTAAAGTTTTTTGGAAATTATGGCAATAATCTCTTGACTATGAGAATCTATGACTTTTAAATTGTGCTACTTCAAGATGAGAAGGAATAGTTTAATCATCTTTTTGGTCTGTTGTTTCATTTATCATCATGTTATCTTGGAAGATAGTTCTTTATTCTGCTTTGTCAGAAACATCCACAAATCAAATAATTATTGATATACACTTGGTGACTTATGTCTAGAAATAAATTTAAAGGTTACTAAAGAAATTAACCTTCGTAACAATTGTTTTTACCATGCTAATGGCTCTTAAGGAATGATTTAATGGTGCATGACCATGGCAGGCTTCTCAATGACACTGCTGTTCAAACCAGAAAAGAGACAAGGTTCTAAGGTAAAACACCAGAAATAGTATGTCCTGCCACACTCAAACAAGACAAGTTCAAGACTTTTGGAAGCCCATATTTGCTTAAGTTTGATCAGAATAGGGATTGTGAATTAATAACCCCTTTTTTTTCACCTTCCTGTCTGCTGTCTTCTTTTCCTTTGCTGACTGCTGACTTATTGCGGCTGCTTCTCTCCTCACAAGCCCTCTAGTATGTGGTAGAGGTATACAGGAGAGTTTACAGCTGGGCTCATCAACACTTCCTACCTTAGTTCCTGCTGCAGATTTAGATGTGATCGATTTCCTATCTAGAGTCCAAAGCCTCTGTACCTGTCCAACAAGTTTTGTCTGCCCTCCTTAGCCTTCTTCTCACCCCATGCTCAAATGAAAATCAGATGTGATTCAGCAGGTGGTGCACAGTGTTACAGAGGGCTGATCCAGATCTGCCTCTGAAGATATACCAGCCAGGTAATCCTGTGATCCCAGGTGTCTGACCTTTTACCTTAGTTTACTAAGCCACATTGACTCTTTAGTGATTACTCTAGAATTTATGAACAAAGACTTCCTGCTCATCAATTCCTTTAAAAAATGACAATAAAATATTAGTAATCAGAGAGAAATAAATTTAGATAGTAAATAAATGAATCTTTAAAAACTGGCTGAGTAAAACAGAGATGAAACAGTACCTATTTTGTGCTGTGCTTGGTGCTTTTTCATAAAAGTTTGTTAAAGAAGCCCTTTGCTTCTTTCTTTTCACTTTGCCATGCTCTGTGCTAGGCTGCTCATCTCTTGTTATTTGCTAGACTGCTTCCTACTTTACACATTTTGGCACCATCTCAATTAGAGATGCCCCCAGGAAGACCTAAGATTTTTCTAGGTACAATGGCAATGTAAGTGATAAAAAAGGAAAGGGCACGACTACAAGTTGTGATTTAGCTATTGCATAGAAAAAACTTTAAGTAGAAATTATATTCCGTGGGTGAGGCCATTTCTCTCTTTGCTTAGGAAGACATTTATTTTCTCTTTTCATTACATGCTCACATAGTCCCTATGGATGGCTAATGTGACATCTTCCAAATCTGAAACATGTAAAATTGTATTCTAATAAGAGAAGAAAATTTCCTTTTATGGATTTCAAAATACCAAAGTGGCACTTCTAACATATTTTATAAAAAACATCTCTCTCTAGTTGACGCTAGTTCTCACTGACTTACTGTTGAACACAGTTTGTACTATCTCTCAGATCTGCATCTCTCTGTGTTGGCACACAGTCCCACAGTCTATACAATAGGAAACAGCCCCTGCTGCTCTGGTGACATGGTCCTTAAGTTAATGATCTTAGACAAAACTAGAGTGCCTTTTTTGGTTTGAAAATTTAGAAGATATTTATTTCTTGGAAGGTCCACAGAAGCTGGCAGCCACAGTCTTCCGGGGGCAGTTTTGATTGTTCTGGCATGGGACATTTGTTTCTTTCTTGGGCTGGTTTAGCCTCACCTAAATTATTATATGAATCAAAAAAGAATACTATGGGGAAAGTGATTCCTCAAAGGAAAAACATACAGGGTAGACAAAGATTGACTTTGGTAAATATGATAAAAATGTAGGTAACTGTGTGATGTTATTCAGAACTGATTGGAGTAGGAAAACCTTAAATTTGACTTAGCAGGTGATCTGAGAGTGCTCTTGCTTAGGTTGTTTTCTGACCACTCTTGGGGGCTTACAGTTTTATAGGACCCTAAAAGGGAACATTTCTTTTATGTGATATGAAATATATAAATAGAATTTCCACTTGTATTTACTGAGTAGTTTTTTTTTCTCTCTAAGGTAGTGATCTTCAGTATGGAAAAGTAATAGATTAATGCTTTCGAATTTAGATTACACAGAAATATTAATTTTGTTTAATCCCTGTAAACTGGAAAAGCAGATTGATACAAAATGAGAAAATATCTTCACAATTTCTAGTAGTGAATGAACATGCCAGCCTTTTATCAGCATGGTAAAGGCAGCTAATTAATAGCTAGTCAATCATTATTTGCATTTATAAATGTACAAATGAGTGTATTAAAAAGTTCTACTAGATTGCAACCATCCTTGTAGAGCCAAGCAACTCTTGTGTGCATGTATACTGCTCAGAGTGACTGCCTCCTAATATAATAAGGAAAATAATATAAAAATAATACCTTTGTTACTCACTTCTCTGGAAAGGACATGACTGAGACATCAGTAATGATTAAGCTGCTCTAGGAGCGGCTTGGGGGTAGGAGAAAGGCAGCTGAACCTTTTTACTCCTCAGCAGTGTCCCTATAACTCCCAGGAGTCACAAGCATACAATCTGAAAAGCGCAGAGATAAAAATCATTGATGAGATTTAAATTATTTCATAGCATTGATCATACTAATTCTGTGAGATACTTATCTATGTTTTTCATTTTGTGTACATAGGGACGATACTAAAAATATTTAACAGCTGATGTGATATAGGCATTGCTGACCAGTCAGAGAAGACTCTAGTTGTAAATATCTGGAACACCTTTCAGCTATGTTTCAGCTGGATATCAGTCCTATATACCTATATGAAAAGCTATGAAGAATTACTATTAATAAATATTTTTATCTGTCAAAATATATACTCTAGGTGTGTTTTAGTTTATTTACATCAAAATGGTATTTGATAAAAAGTTTTAATGGGAATTTTATAGTTTTCTAGTATTGAAAACATATATACATAATTTGTCATTGAATATTCTACCTTAAGACTGTCTTTTTTGGAACATAAATTAGCAAAAAGGATCAATTAACTGATTAATTGATTAACACTGAGTTCACAGATATTTCTAGGATCCAAGTGATATGTTGGACTCTGAGTACACAACAAAAAGGGTGAGATTGCTGCCCCCATGGACTTTATGGCTTCACTGGGGAGATGGATGGCAGACAATTCCAAAGCAGAGTAATATGTTTTGGCTTGAGAAAGTTCAGGGAGCTTTGAAAGCAGTGGGGAGTGGCATACAATGTACTCCTGGGATCAAGGAAGACTTCCTAGGGGAGGTGATAACTAAATTGAGACTGAAGAATGCATTCAAGAAATGGGAAGCATGGAGAGAAAAAGGCAATGAGAAGAAAATGGTTTTAGCATTAAAAAACTGTCAATAACTTGAAAGTGACAATATTTTGGGAGCCTATCTAGTGACTCCTGATATGAAAAATGGGCAAATTGTCATATTTAAACTTTCTTCCACTTAATACCCCCACCCTCTAATATTTGTTAATTATTTTTTTCCACTCTCAAGGTGTGTAACTTTATAGTCTATTCTGTAAATAGAATTCCATCAGTTTGTTCTAGGTTCTTATATATGTGTAATTTTCAGTAGCAGATAGGGTAAAATGAAATGTTTTAACTCATCTGCTGGTTTATGCCTCTCTGCTTTTGCTCATGCTATCTCTTTGATGTGGATTGCCCCTTTTCTTCTCATTTGCCTGGAATATCTACACATCTTTCAGGATTTGAGTCAAATGTTCCATCTCTTACCAAAAATTCATGGCTCCCTCTTCTAGGTAGAGCTGACTACTATATCCAGGATACCATTTTCTCATATCATTTGTAACTCTTTATGCCTAATTATTTATGCCTCATTAACCTGTACATTGTTTAAGGGTGGGAGCATTATCATTCCTTTTTTCATTCCATTATTGGCTCCTTAAATAATTTTTATCACAACATGGATTTTAGGAGTTTGTGATACCTCTCACCTCTCTTATTTATTTATTTATTTATTTATTTATTTATTTATTTATTTATTTATTTTTAAATTTAGGTGTGTAGACATAAGCTGACTACACAAATGTGAACAGTATTGCTTTTATTATTCACTTCCAATATCCTAAACAAACTGGATTGGGGAACAAGCCTAGGGCTGAGAAGTTTATGAGAGACTTTCTACACCGTATGCGCTGAATTGAAAATAAGTTTTGTAATATGGGTCTAACCTCACTTTATCACTTAGTCACAGGCAAATAGGCAATAAACCACAGGGTTGGACACCAGCAGTGGGAGAAAGGCATAATACATTGTAGGAGGTAAAGGGCCCACTTCTTGCCTTTAGACGTTGTAGCCCTGCCCTCCAGTGAAATGTGAATGTCAAATATTAATGAATGGCAGTGAAAGTCAGGCCCTGATCCATCTGATTTGTAGTCCCTTCTTCACGTGCTAAAATGATTATTTGCAAATAAATTTTCTCAGCATATGTAACTGTTATACTCTAAAACTCTGAAAATCTGCATGTTCCATTCAAGCAAAAGCTGGAGTTGACAATCATATGAAATAGTGTACACGATTGGGTGGACAATTTGATTTTCTGATTTTAAAAAAGTGCCTTTGAATCCTGAGAATCTATGTTCTTTCACTCTTTGACTTCATACCCCTTGAAATTATTCAACATCTTTGGGATTTAGTGAGTTTGGACTGGGGAATATTCGAGTTCATGGAAAAGGACTGGTCCTAGGAGGAAATACTGTTGCTCTTAAATTTATTTTATTTCACTCAGTATTTAGCCTTGCTGCAGGACGTGGGTACATTTTTGCTAATGAGATGCCATGAGTCCTTTGGTGCTTTGGCCATGGTCTGGTGACTACCAAACTATATGATTGAAGCTTTAGTTAATTTTTTAATTAAGTATGATTTCTATAAATTATACTATCAGATAATTCCTAGCATGATTTTGGAGAGTAATATAAATTACAAAAATAAACTTGATCTTTTTCCTAAAAAGTAGAGAAGTATATTAATTCTTAAAATATAGTATGTTAAATGAAGATTAGGGATTAATGATCTTGTTGTTTGGTGTGTACTTAACAAATAATTTCAGATGTGGTAAGACGTGAATACCATAAAAAAAGAATGTGAGTCTCTTGCTTTGAAGCTGTATAGTTAGCACATATTTCTTCATTCTTATTTCTTCATTTGTTTATTTAAACTCTTCTATTTAAGACAGATTAATAGATACTGAGGGAAGTTATGGGGGGCGGTGGCGGAGAGGCAAGCTAAAATGCCCAATATAATCTTTGTTGTTTGCTATTGTCTTTTATTGAGAAGAATTATTTTCAGTCTTTGTTTCAAATTTCATTTTATTTATTATAGCAACAGTTGATATTTTTCTGATACCACTAATTCAGTTTTTCATAGAATTAGATTTTTTAGATTTGTCGTACATAGTATTATAAATGGATTGATTCAGAGCAAGTAAAAATGCTAAGGACAGCATATATTGTTATTTTATTTCCTATAAAATAACAGTATTTTATAGGAAATATATAAAGTGTTACATATCCTTTAACATTAAGTTAACAAACAAATATTTTGTTTCATAGGAGTTTTGGTCAGGAATTAAACAGATTGATTGACATTCATTGTTGGAGAATTAGATAGCCTTTTAAAGTTTAGGCTCTTGCTTCCTATTTTTTTTTAAAAAGAAAATATGTGTCTTTAATAAAATCGACAAAGCAATACTGTGGATCGTTAATGTGCACATGTGTATGTTAGTATATAACAAGAAAAATAGGAAAGGAACATATGAAGATCAAACAATTACTTTGATAAGATGAGAAAAGATGAGTAGGGAGAACAACAAGAAAAAATATCTTGCTTTTTATTTTATGAAAAATGTTCATGCAAGAAATATTTTTTAGAAAAATGAAAAACGCTGTCTCATCGTTTTTTATTGTATATTGTCCCCTTTGTCCTTATCTAATTTTTTTTTTTTTCTGAATGACTCTATTGAAATTGATCCAGCAAGCTTGCCAGGTAAGAACTTTCCACAGATTGATGATACTCTATAAATTAAAGTTTTTTAGTGCACTCATCTATGTTCTTTTATTTGTTTTATTAAGAAATTATGAAATATAACAATCACATGAGCAAGTGCAAACAACATTAAAGTGTAGAATAATAAATTGTTAAAAAGCAAACATCTTTGTAACATGAGAATCAGAATATCACAAGCTTTCAAAATTTGCTCCTCCCAAATAGTCCCTCTGTCTTAGAGGATACGACTATACTAACTTTTGTGATCAAAATGCCCTTTCTTTCCTTATTGTTTAAACATCTATATGTGAATTCTTAAGCAATACAGTTTTTTGAAATTTATGTAAATGGAACTACACTATAATATTTTTGTACCTTGTTCTTTTGTTCAATAGCATATTTAAGATTCATTGATGTTTTACTTCATTTTAAGAGATTTTAATTGTCTTGCATGTGAAATAATTGTCAGGAATGCTTGAGATTTACTCATGCATCATTAGCAGATATTTGTCTTATCTCTTTTCTTCCTGAGTTTTGTTCCTCTATTTGATTGTTTTAATGCATAATTACAGATAGATTCTCATTTACTTTCCATGATCCTGTTTCATTTGTAGATGATTTTTGATTGCTGTTTTTTCCCATAGCTTTTGAATTATCATATAGATGTAGAGGACAAAGATTTTGAGCAGAAGGGAAAGAAATAGATATTGCCCTTTAGAATGATTGAATAAACTACTAGGAAAGCATGTGGTATGAAGTATATCATGAAAGAGCTGACTGATAACAAGATTTCAGGGAATAGAGTGTCTGTTTACAGTTTCAAGAGGAGAATCAACAAAAGAAAAATAGTTGGCATCTTCATGTTTAGTAACCTTTTGGCTTTGTTGCTTGAAAATTCAGCATTCTGACAAAACAATTGCAAACTTATGTCAATGCTAGAAAAATTAGTAATTTTGATGGAAAGATTTTCTATCTAGAATCCTTTCAGATAAGAAATGTGATTATATTTAGAGCTTAAATATATATGTTATAGGAAAAGAGAAAAATTAAGAGCAGACTTTTATTTTTTCTTTTTAATTAGGACAATGCTATTGTTGACAGTAACTTGATTCCACAAATACACAGCTATTTCACCATCATGTTACAGATGCTTCCTGTGGAGTCCAGCACAAAAATTTGGGCAACACTTTGTTTAATGAAGTCAGTGATAAATAGCAACATTGGAAATTTAGTGGAATGATTAATGCCAAAATAAAACGAGATTCCAATAAAATAAAGTTACTGTTAATTAAAGTCCAACATCTCTTTATTCTGTTTTTATAAGTGGAACTACTATCCACCTAACCCCTCAAGTCAGAAATAAGAAGTCATCCTAGATTCACTTACTTTCTTTAGATTACATACCACTACTATCAAAATCTGTTGTTTCTTTTTCTTAAACATTTCTTCATTAGCATACCTCCTCTTTTTCCCCCCATTGCCACTACTCAGTTTAGGGAAAAATTTCTCATTTAGTTGATTGAAATTTTTTTTTTTTGCCTCTTTTTTACAAGACCCTTTATCTTAGACATTTTCAGAGGGAAAATGTTGAAACTTGTCATTTCTTTGTTTAAAGTCAATGTCTCCAGTTTAAATTTCCTCTTCATATTCAGAATAAAAACAATTATGTTTTCCTCAGCTGTATTAACAAGACTCAGCCCTCGTCAGTTCTCCCTCCCCTGCCCAACACACATAAGTTTCAGCTGTATCAAAGGACATGCACAGTGGTCTTTCTTGCCTTTGTGCTATTTGCATTCTCTTTAATTTGAAAAACCTTATCTTTTTCGTTCACTTGGCTAATCCTTACTTATTATGTAAAATTGAAGTCAAGTGACTTTTAAACACAGATTATTTTGGGAGAGCCCCCTTTGCATTCCACATCCCCTATACTTATATCCATTACAGAACTTTCTATAATGTCACTGTAATTGTGTGTTCCTCATGTCTGCCTCTGCCAGTTGTCTATGAACCTCTTGAGGTCAGCCTGTATGCCCGGTATTAGGATTCCATATGGGGTACGATATATGCATGCAGAAATCTGGTAAATGCATGGAAACAGAACCATTCCCAAGCATAAGGAACACACTTCTCAACCAGAGAGCTGTGTGCCTTTGAGCCCCGTCAGAGATATTATCCCAATTCACAAAAAAATTACTGTTTTATTTTTTCTTTTTCTAACCATCAGCTTTCCCTTTCTGGTTCTACTTAATTTACGTAAGTGGATTTCCCGCTCTGGCAGTTGTAATTGAAATTGTTGAAATTCTGAAAGCAATTAGAAATGAACCATGTTTTACAATAACATGCTCAAGCATTATAATGTGTTCACATGTGATAATTTAAGTTATCTTTTTTACAGAAAATATTTTAACATTATTATATAAATTACTATCACGTGTATTATGATTTTGTTATCTCTTAAATCAATATCTAGAACTATATAACATTTTAAGATCTTTTCATATTTTTCAGTGCTGGGATATTTTAAAGAATGAAACTTGTGCTTTGATTTACAAGGGCCAGAAAACAGTCTCTAGATATTGGTATTGGGATTTTTAACATAGAGACTTTCTTTTTCTTAGTCATACAAATGTTTTCTTTCTGTTTTCTTTATATTTTACTGGAATGTCACTTTTGTTGCATACTCACTGTTGTTTTGATTTAGAAAAAAATTTCTCTAAAAACTAAGAAAAAAGAAAGAAAAATTTATTTTAAGCCAAATTTAGATTTGTTGAGTTTTTCGTAATCAGCTTTTCCTCTAAAATTATTAGTATCAAGCAAAAATTCATACAAAATTTTATAGAGAGTTCAAATTAAAATTATGTTTATATTCTATTGAAGACCATGATCTGTTCTTCGATAATCTTCTATTGTTTTGCTTAACTCTTCTAATATGTTTGTATCTTGCCTAAATTAATCATTTTAATACATTAGATGACACCATCATCAGGGTTGTTATGAGGTTAAATTTACATGTATTTCAGCACGATATTTCCTCCTTGGTCATATCAAGAAAATATCATATATAATCTCTGAAATACTTGCAAGAATATTGTCACTATAAGCACAATTGTTGCCATGTCTTCAGATGTGCTGCACATGGCCAGTACAATGCTCCTGGATTTTTAGCTCAAATTCTGGCTTATATGCTCTTTTTTTTTTTTTTTTTTTAACCAACTGTGTTAGCACAACTAGCATAGGCTTTCCCTAGACAATATTTGGAATCAATGACTAAAATGGAAGGTCATTTATTTTTTTTTATGTAATTACAATTTACACTTTCTACAATAGGTATAAAACTAATGAAAACCTTAGAAATTTTAACTTCTCTGATAGGACTGTGGTAGGATACTACCCTGGATGTAGGCTATAAGAGCTTGTGTTGTCTCTAGAGAATTTAAAGAGTAACAAAACTGGCTATAAGTTGGTGTATTTTTAATGCTTACCATGAACCATCAATTCTAAAGTCATTGATAAAATTCTTCTCTCTGAAAAAAATGTCTTTTGTTAATCTAACTCCTAAATAATTGCTGCTGTTACTATTGAGCTTTAATAATACATATTTAAATTAATATGTTTTGTTACTGACCCTTTTGTAAACATATTCTACATGAAAGTTAATTTGTAGAACTTTCAGTTATAATATTGGTCCGTGACATACATGTTGACTCAGCTATGTGCTTTGAGAGTAAGTTGTTAATAGTTTGGAATTTAAGTTGCTTCAGACTGTTTTTTTTTTACACCTCTCCCTTACCCTTTCTTCTATTCTTCTTACTTTCTTATTAAAATTTACTCTTAAAAATAATTCTGAAACTCATTCAAATTAAAGATAAAATGATTGTTAACATTTTACAATATGCTTAGGGATATTTGATCAAGTTACACCAAATCAATGAATATGCTTTTTAGAATTCCAGAAGTCATTTAGCTGGCTGAATAGGGTAAATATTTATAGGAAGAAGCAGGGCCCTTTTCTTTTTTTGTAGTTTTTTAAAAATTTATTTTTGAAAATAAAGACATACTTCATGTACACATTTTTTATATAAAATATATGCATATTGCTATTGGAAAAAAGACCATATTAAATGCATTAAAATAATTTGTTATTTAAAGAAACTGCACACTGGATTTTTAATAAATCAATAATTTAATTTTCTAGTTAAAGAAGTTTTCTTTGGAATAGCAGTATAAGATTTTTTAATGTATGGTACTTCATATAGTTTTTATTTCACAAACATTACATGTACTTTATTAGAGTGGTCAAGGTGGTCTGTCTTTCAAATTGCTGTTGAATAAGCTTTTCTGATTATTTAATTTTTCTAATGCGTCTCTGCCATTACTTATGTTGAACTTCAAAGATATTAAGAAAAAGATAAAGCAGTAGTTAATGTACTAAAGCATAATAATAAAAACAGCAGATTATTGAAAACATTTCAACAAAATCTTACATTTGTATAATAGTTTATAGTTTTGAAAAAAAATTTACAAATATGTCTTTTGATTTTCATAAAACCCTGTGATATGGGAAAGGAAAACGCTTTTCTCTCATTTTATAGGAAAAGGTAACAGGCCCAGAAACCAAGTTTTTGTTAAAGTTGACACAGCTAGTACATTGTAAATTTAGAACTATAATTTAATTCTTAGTTTTAGAAAACTGATCTTTTTATTGAATATGAATCAAAAGATTTGGTCTTAAGCCCCTTCTTGAAGCAACCTCGAACTATAATGTATTATTTCATGCTATCTCCTCTCTACTTTTAAGACATTGTATGATTATGTGATTTTCTCTAGTTTTGGTATGTACTTTGTGGAAATCATTTTACCTTTTATTTTTAAAGGACATTCTGGTTTGAGATTTAGTACTACTGGAATAAGGGAATCTTGGGTCCCCAAAGCCTGAGATAACAAAAATCTATTCTGAGATTCCCAGTGAAAGTGCACTAATGACTAAAGGTTTTTCTTTCTTTCCTTCCTTCCTTCTTTCCTTCCTTCCTTCCTTCCTTCCTTCCTTCCTTCCTTCCTTCCTTCCTTCCTTCCTTCCTTCCTTCCTTTTTCTTTCTTTTCTTTCTTTCTTTCTTTCTTTCTTTCTTTCTTTCTTTCTTTCTTTCTTTCTTTCTTTCTTTCTTTCTTTCTTTCTTTCTTTCTTTCTTTCTTTCTTTCTTTCTTTCTTTCTTTCCTTCCTTCCTTCCTTCCTTCCTTCCTTCCTTCCTTCCTTCCTTCCTTCCTTCCTTCCTTCCTTCCTTCCTTCTTTTTCTTTCTTTCTTTTTTTCAATTAAAAGGGAGACATGTATAGAATGTTATGAGAAACATCTACAGTTCCATAAGAATGACATTTATGTAAAATATTTCAGAGAAAAATCAATCACTTTCTGTAGTGAACTTTTCAAATTGTAGTCATTTCCTTAAGCCCAAAGATATGATTTGTGGAGAGAAAGTACAAAAGGCAGTGGATCATCTGTATTAGATTCTTCCTCTTTATTGTTCATAGGTTCCAATGTCACAGGGTGTTCTTAAAATTGAATTGGGGATCTGTTTATTTTACAATTTCCAAAGAAAGAAATAAAGAACTTCAAGAATTCTTTTTTTTGCTTAAGGTTGACGAATCATTGTATTATATCACTTGTTGGTGCCATAACCTACTATGTGACAATGTCAATCTTGAAATTCTGTAAAATTAGAAGTTAACAGGAAGATGCTTGAATTTTTAGGTTTGAAATAGAGGAATTGTATATTATTTCTTAACTAAAAACACTGTTTCTTCTTTCTGATTTCAGAGAGTAGTCACAAAAACTCTGTATTCATTTTAAATAACTGGCAATAATGAGAGAAAGCAGCCAGAATCTGAAGCCACATGACAAAGAGATCAAGAGCAAAGACTTTAGAATAATGACATCTTTGATAAGTCTATTACATTGGTATCTTTAAACTAAATCTTCATGATAAATTAATGAGTGAGGGGTATTGAGAATGAAACAAAGAACCTTCAAGAGAGAATCTTTCATGGTAGTAGGAAACAAAATAAAAAAGACCAAATGCTAGTCTGTGCTGGGGCAAAATAACAAAAGTCAAAAAAAGGACAAGCTATGCCAAACTCTCTGAGAAGCTGGAGGAGAGAGTCAAATTCTATAGGAAAAATATTTGGATTGTAAACTATAAAATATTGAAAAGTTAGGTTTAAGATGCATTATAAAACATATATTTGAGGCTTTTAAAATATTAGTAGAGGAGTAACTTTAAACAATAAATATCCTCCTTAATATAAAATTTAAAGAACAAATTTGTTTTATAGTGTTTATCACAGACTTATAGTATTTTTCCATGTCAGATGTTATAAAAAATTTATACCGAAAACATGATCTCAACTATTATTTACATATTCTAAAATAGTGAGAGCCTAAAGTATAATATTCTCAGATTGTGATGATGTATTGAAAAGTTTCCTAAACTATTTAAAGTATTAGCAGAGAAAAAATTTTATTATAGGAGTACATTATTTTATATGTGGACCTAAAAAAGCAATCAATTTTTCCTGATTGGTAAGAATGTTTTATAAATTAAGGACACAAATCTAAATGTTAGATATATTACAAGATTTTTCCATTAATTTTTTTATAACAATGAGTACTTATGGTTGAGTACTTTAATAAGTACCAGGGACTCTGCTTAATAATGATAACATCTACTAATCTCATAAATTCCTTCAGTAGCTTCTTATAAACCATACTTAGAAAGTCCTTCCCCATCCCATGATTTAATAAATGTTTACCTATTTTTTATGCTAGCACTTGTAATGGTTCCAATTTTTACATATAAATCTTTGTCATATGGAGGATTTATTTTGGTATATGGACCATAGAACTTTAAAATAATTTTAGTAGCCTAGCTCTAAATAAAATGTTATATACTTATAAGAGAAATATTTAGAAATATTTAGAATGTCTTGTTTTGATTATTTCTGGATATGTGCTAATATTTCCCATTCTCAACCTTCTTCCTCATTTTGTGGTAATAAATTGGTATGGGATGGTTGGTAGAAATAGTCAATAGGTAATTGGAAAGTATGACTCTGAGCTTAAGTGTACTGCAACTGAAAAAACCCAGGTAGAACATGAAATTCTCAACCCAGAGCTAGAGCATCTTTAAAAAGCAGATACTCTTGAAAAGTTTAGCTAATGTAAATGATTTTATTAGACATAACACATGGTGACTAAATTGGATTCTATTCCTCATCTTAATTTAATCTCATGTGCAAGTTTATGATGCCCTTTAGTGTGATTAAAGATCTAAATTAAACTTAAGTATTTATTATTTAATGAGACCATTTTAACAGCTAATATAGAGCTCTTTACTGATCTCAGGGTCATACATTTCAATTGTTTCCTTTCTAAGTTATTTATTTATTTTTTTAAAAATGAGAAGTGATTGGACTCTACAGGATGTATAAGTAAGTGGACTTTTCTGCATATTATGTAACTCTCACTGGTCAGCTTTAATGGTGAAGAGAGAAGGAAAAAAGCATCAGGTTTGGACCATCTAAAAATCTGAGTTTAACTTATAGAAAGAGGCATCATAAGAAGTAATACATATCTGATTGACCCTTGAAGTTGAATAGAACACTTAACCTCTGACTCTCAGTTTCTACATGTGTGGGATGGTGATCAACCAGCTCCCTGGACTACCAGTCCTTGGTTAATAAGTAAGATGATACATATAATTGTCTTTGAAACAATAAGATACTGTATGTACATTCTCTATTGTTATTATTAGTTTAAATATGGATAATAACCAAAATGAACAATATATTTGCTCTGGATCTGCTTTTAAGAACAGATGACTCACTTATAACGACTGAATTTACTAGAATCTAGTGAGTTAGAGTTTTACAAAGTCTGCCTTCTAAAAAAAACTAAAACTTTCTCATTTAATTCTAACTATTCTAACATGTCTTTGAACTAAGTCACTGTTGATAAGAAATTTAATATGTGACAGTTTTAAATGTGACATCAGGATATATTAGCACATACAGCATTTAACAAAGACTCATTCCTTTCATTTTTGTGTCTGATTTTATTTGGTGTTTTTGTTTTCATTCATGTTGTTATTGTTGAGTTGTTTAAGTGGGGTGATGAAAAATCTCTGATCTTTTCAATGAATTATTTTTTCATGAAATCCTGCTTCTACGCAGGTGCTAGTCACTAAAATCAGAAAAAAAAACATGCAATTATCAGTCAATTTTGAGTACAGATGTACCCTTTGTAACTGGTTTTGTTACACAGTACCTCTATGTCTTAGTTTCTTCATCTTAAAAAATGAGTATAGGAATAAGATGTACAGCATTGGATTGTTGAGAGGACTAAATAATACCTTTAGAACATAAACTGAGAAAGAGTAACAATTCAATAACTTTATTTATTGTTTTATCTTTATTTTTAAATCTATGCTAAAGTTTCAGAACTTTATAAGTTGCTTTGTGATTTGTGTAATTTTGAATGCATAACAAAAGACTATGTTAATCTTTAGATGACACTAATATAAAATTCCCTTCAGTGTGCATGCATGTAGGTTAAAGTGCTCTTTAATGAATTATGGATTATGGTTAGTCAAGCAAGTAAATAACTATGATATCTGCATGTTTATTCAGTTGGCAAAAAGCAGATTTCTTACTTTATTCTTTTTTGTCCCTATCTCTCTGCTGGTATAGATCTCAGTCAGTCAACAAGAACAGTATTTGCTCATCCATATTGTATATTCAGTCCATTCCTAGGTATTCAGACGAGACAAGGGTGAGGCTATTCTCAGGCATGTGTGTGATTCAAAAAAAGAAAACACTCTCTCTGAGCTACAAGTAATGTACAAGTTATCTGGAGAAACATCACTTATTCCTAAATTGCATCCTGTAATGCTTTGATAATTCAGAGAAGGAAAAGATGAGTGTTGTGAGTTCACCCAGACCCAAGAAACTGCCTCATGTCTGAAAATCTACCTCTCTAAGTGGAGGGCAGGGAAAGACTAAAGAAAGAGGCTGGCCATGCTAGTCTGGTAATTAATAGATTTTATTATGGGAAACTTACAGAAGAGGCATATCTTGGGCCCTGGAAGATGAAATGGATCCTTGCGATGCTTGGCAGATGCCTAACAAGTATGTAGGATGAAAAGATGAGAGGAATAGACATGGATATTAGTACATAAATGCTACCAAGTATGGAAATTACAAGTTTGACCAGCTGAGAACAATGACCTATTCCAGGAACCAGCAGTAGTTGGAGGCAGGGGAGGGGTGCTGATTTATGTCAGAATGAACATCTATTATAAGATCAGATCAACTCCAAAGAGGGTTTGCAGTAAACATTCTCCCCCTTCTGCCCTGGGTTCAGCTCACAGGTTGGCAGTTGTCATGTCATGGAAGAGTCTCTTCCCCATAGGTGTGCACTAGGTTAGTCAGGAATGTGCCTTGGAGGAACTGGCATTTAAACTGTGTCTTCACTGAACTACAGACATGGCATATTTTTCTCTTAGGGCTGTGGTATGAAAGTACCACAATTTGGGTGGTGGGTTAGAACAACATAAATTTATTCTGTTATGGTGTAGGAGGCCAGAAGTCCTAATTATGATGTTGGCAGGATTGGTTCTTTCTCTGAAGGAGAATCTGTTACATGCCTTCCCCTAGGTTCTAGTGGTGGCCCCCAGCAATCCTGTCATTCTTGGCTTGTAGCTGCCTAACTCCTATCTCTGCCCCTGTCTTCGCATCTTCTCCTCTTACAAGTATCTAGTCATACTGGATTTAGAATGCACTCTAAACCCATATGATTTTATCTTAACTTGATTACATTTACAAAGAGCTTTTTTCCAAATAAGGCCACATACACGGTTACTGGGTAGAAGAACTTGAATATGTCTTTTGTGGGGGCCAGAATTCAACCAACAGGCAGAAAAAAGAGAGAAGAATATGCTGGTTCAGAAAGACAGAGTAAAGATGTGCAACATATTTTTGAACTTTCTCTAGTTATTTTTGTTGTTTACTTGATTTTGACCCCTTTTTATGATGTCTGGGACAATCTGAGTGTTTCCTTTTAAAGAAAAATACTAAAATTTCACTTTATATTTAATTTTCACCATTTAGTTTTTTTTCTCTATTAGTGGGGTATGATTTAGGTGAGATTTTATTATTTTTGAATATTGTGAAATTGTCATGTAATTTTTATTCGAAAAGAATGGTACTAATGAAAAAATCAAAACAACCCAATTATTTTGTACAGTGCTTCTTGGACTAGTATTTTCTTATAATTTAGAACAAAAACGTTTCATTAAATTTTCTGATCATTTTTTTTCTTTTTCTCTAATTAGCAGTGGTTTCTTGGTAAAACAAAGCAAATAAGCCCCTAAACATTCAAGGAAAAAAAAAATCTTGTCTGAAGAATTAAATTAACAATGTAGCCAACATTGTAAAAACATCATTGAAACTGACAACTAATTTCTAGTCAAAATGAAAGTAAGGAGATATGAACTCCTTATACTTAGAATTGGAAAATCAATGACAAAATGACTTTATTAGGTGGTTTTGTCTGTTATTTTAGTTATTTCTCATTATTTCCAATAGAAAAATGATACTACAGAATTGGAGATTAAGTTTCTTTCCATCCAGATTAGAATTGCAGGATAATTTGTCCATATCCCCTTAAAGATAGTATGACTAATTGGAACATTGGACATGGAAACAATAATTGAGTCAATATATTACTTTATTTAGCTTTTTGAGTATAACAAACATTTGCCTCAGATAGTCCCTTGCTCAAAATTTGGTCCTACCTAAAATGTCCATAGAGACATTTGGTCCATGCCAAAAAGTCATTGAAATTTGGTCTGTCCAAAATGTCCATGAAAAAATTTGGTCCACTCCAAAGGTACTTTAAAATTTGGTCCTGTCTAAAAAAATCTAAGCTTAAAAAACATCCCTGGGTTCAAATAGCTCATAATGTTTATTTATACTTTTGGTTTATAGGATTCATACATAAAGATGCTGTTATGTTTATTCATCCAATACTTGTGCTGTGGCTGTACTGCCAATAATAACCCTTCTTGCCTCAGTAGTCTAGCTGGTAATGGCACAGGGGATTAGGTATACCAGTTGTCAGGCACCAAATGTCTCTGTGGATGTTTCAGATAGAATCAAATGTCCACCAATCCAGATATTCATATATCTCATGAGCTTCTGCAATCATAGAAACTCTTTATTTTCTTGAAGCAGTTTAAACCTTTCTTATACTATTAAAAATTTTCAATCAATGCATTTAGGGCCATCTATGAATAATAATTAAGGAGGAAAATGAGCAGTTAGTAAAGGTTAACGAAGCAATTAGCTATTCAGTTTTGCTACTGAAGAAATAATACAATTCGTTGTCACAGAATATGTACCAAATCATAATAAAAATATTAATTACCCAACAGTAGAAGGAAAAATATATTCCATGTCTGATATAGCAAGAGTACATCAATATGCTAATCAGAATGTACCAACCAAAATAAAATATTAAGTTTAGAAAAAATATTCAAAGATAAACAATATTAGACTGTTTGGAAAGATATGATTTGAAAATAAAACCCCCTTATGTATAGAGTGAAAAGATACCTTAACTTTCAGTGCCAAGCAGCAAACTAAATAAATAGACAATATCTGCCTCCTATATTAAGACTAGATGTTTTACTAGGTACAGTCGCTTCTCCAGCTTCACTTATTTTACTCCTAGATATCCATAATTTACATGAAAAGCACTTTGAAAAACAATCTGCAAAGAGTAATCTTCTCAGATGACTGTCTTGTCTCCCTGTGAAAAATGTAATCATCCGTAGCAGAACTTCTATCTACAAATCAGTCATTAGAGCTGGAAGGTCTTAAGCCAAGGACGAGCAGTTTAAAAAAAAAAAATATTGACCTTCTAAGCTATCATCACTTTTGATTAATATGATATGTGCACATGAAAAAAAATCTGTGGGCATATTTAGATAGATGGTGACCTAAACCCTATTGTGGTTTGTCTTTCCTACATAAAACCAGAGATTGACTTAGAGGCATGCATTCGATGCATTTGCAAGCCTGGGTTATATCAGAACATCTCCAATAATGAGAAACTCTTTAGCACAGGATCATCAATCCTTCACAGTCTTTTAAATGTGGGCACATGTTACCTTAACTTTTGTGCTGCTGTTGATTTTTTTTTTTTTTGGTTTTAGACAATAGAAAGGTACTTGTAATGAAGCCTACTTCCAGTTTTTTTTTTTAAAATTACCTGAAGGACCTCCCCACCACACACACACACACACACACACACACACACACACACACACACATACACACACACACACAAAGCTTAACCACTGTGAGAAAGTGCTAAAAACAGAAAAACAGCTAAAATTTGAATCTTGGAATTTAACTGTTAACAATAACTTAAAAAATATAGAGGTGCTATCCTGTGTGTGTGTATGTGTGTGAGAGAGACTGGGAGAGACAGAGAGATGGAGGAAAGTATGGGGGGGAGGGAGAGTTGTGATAAAATGTTGGAATAGTACACAAAATCTTGACAAATGCCCCACCATCCCGTCCCCAGATACATTGTAGTATGGAATATCTTAATAGGCTTTTTACATTTTGCCTGGGGTTTGCCTTTTCTATTCTTTATTATTTCTACATTTACTTGTTTCTGTAAATCACTCTTGTGATTCTTCTATCTTCTGTTTTTTCGTTTTCAAGTTGTCATTTACTAGTTGTCCCCATGTTTAACATTTACTTATAGCCTCTTGAATATGTCAGAGTAAAGCACTAAATAAATCGGGCAAACAGTCCTTTGGGATGTGCAAAAAAATAATGAAGTATTCTGGATTGTAATTTTCTTTCTAAAGTTGAACTTTCTAAATTCAGGGCATATAAAATATTACGCAAACATGAAATTGTTATTCATGTAATGCACTCCTTGCACTTTGCATTTAACAAGGGAATTTTTGCCAGTGATTTTATCTGTTATAGATAAATCTCTTGCCTCACTGATTTTATAAAGAAGATTTAGATTGTTCTTATTATTTGCTATAATTATAATTATTATATTTTAGAAAAACTCAAAACATGACATCATGCTTTATACTGGCCTCTTGGACAATGAATCAAAAAATGAGAAAACAAATGAGGAGTAGTCATTCAAAAGAAAAATCTTTTCGTGGTTTTACCTTAGAACACCCAAAATCTCTCTTTCCTTGCTATCCCATATTTATAGTACAAATGATATTTGGCCAATTTGGAACCATTTTGACTACCAAAACTAGATTTTCAATGCTTACCTTTCTCTAGATCTGTAGATTCATACATTCAATTTATATATTCAATTGTCTGCTTGATGTCTCTGCCTAGTTATTTAGGAAGCTAGCAAACTGAGCAAGATAAATCCAAACCCTCTTGATGCTCCTGCCCCCTCAAACTATTCTGTTCTTCTCCCAGGCTTCCCTATGTCAGTATATGGTACCATATACTTGCTTAAGCCAAAAATCTAGGAGTTATTTTCGATTTTCTGACCCCTTCCTTCATATCATTCTTCAAGAAGACCTGCCTATTTTACCTCCAGAGTAGATCCTGAATCAATCTCATTCTCTTCACTTGTGTTACTCCTCACCATAATAAAAATTACCACCATCTTCTGCCTAGACAACTGTAATATCCTTCTAACTGATCTTCCTCTTCCACACTGGGCCCTTACTATCCATAGTGATGTTTTTTAAAAACATAAATTCTACCATAGCTCCTCTTTATTTAAAATCCTCCAGTAGCTTCTCGTTGCTACTAGAATAAAACTCTAATTCCTTCCCTGGTTCACATATTCTGGAAACTGCCTGCCTCACCACTACAACTCATATTTTACCTCCTGTCCACTACTTTTTAATTAAATGGGCTTTTCTGTTTCCTTTTTACTTGTTAATCCTGGTCTTTCCTTAGGCTCTTGGCAGTAGCTAAACAATGCTCTACTTGCAGTGATCATCTTGTTGATCTTTAAGTAGCACTGGCCCCAATTTATTATCCAGAAGTTAGCATAAATATCTCCTCCAGGACAAATCTCTCCCTGAACAGTTTCAAATAACCACCTAGTTGCTTATTGTATTAGTAAACTATTGCCACAACCCCAAACCACCCCAAATTTCAGTGATTTACAACATTTTTCTTGCTTATAGGTCAATGGGATAGCTCTACTTCAGGCTAAAATTTGTCTAGGCTTGGCTTCAGGCTTCCTGTCAGATTCAAGAGTGCTTCATATATCACATTCTATTGCTCAGTGGTTACCTGGGGCATGCTCTTCTCATGGTAATCACAGGACTTCAAGAGAACAAGCCAAACTGTAAAAACACATTGAAGGCCTCTTATCCTATCATATTTGCTAGCATTCCATTGGCTAAAACAAGTCATATGACATGGCACAACATTAACAGGGCCAGAGATATATTTTACCCAGATTCATATAATTGATAAATAACAAAAATGTTCTTAGAAACACTCAGAGGACTTTACCTCATGTCTTATTGGCTCAGATGGTGTCATATACTCATACTGAAGCCAATCATTGGCAAAGACAGCGGCGTTACCATTAGACTAATCAACACTCATTCAGGAGGTAGTGAAGCTTCTCCTGTAGCACGTGGTCACTTGGAGAATGACCATAAAAAAAGAAAATCAGGATTTTATTAGGAGGAAGGGAATAGATAAAAGGCTGTAGGTAAAGCAAATTTAAATTAATATCAGCAAATATAAATTAACACCAGAAGCTTAATGAAGTAGCTTAGTAGGTAGAACATAATTATGCATATGTTGATGGAATTGATATATATATATATATATATATATATATATATATATATATATATATATATATATATATTTTCCCCAGAGTAAGGGTTAGTCACTCTTCCCCAATTCTATTATGATATTCCTGAAGTTCTAAGTTACCATCTAGAAAGCTCGACTGTACCAATCCAGTATGACTATTATAGTCTAAATTCTGGTTTGCAAAACATATAAACAAATTAAGCAACCCCTGCTCAGAAATAATTTTAAACAAGAATTAATTCTCTCTGCATATGATTACTTTATATTTTGTTAAAGAGTGATGATCTCTAAGTTCAATATTTTTATTTTTTTATTTTTGTTTTTTATCAAATAAGGCCTTCTTAGGAGAAAATCTATATAGTAAGCCTCTTGGCTTCTAATACTGGTCTCTGGCTAACAACAAGAATGGAGCAGATTCCTTTTCTCCAAATTCCACACGCTGATAGAGTTAATTCTCAAGTATAGCTCGTAACATCACCATTTCATAGATGATCAGCCAAGGTTATATCTTTTGGCATACAGTTCTATTTCCCCTGGTGAAACTTCTATTTCATGCTTCAGAGACTAACTAGTATGTACTGGTTCCTGCCCTCTGCTACCTATCTGAGAAGATCTTGCCTCATTCCAGCTGTATATGGTCATAATGACTTTATGACAAATATATTTGACTGACAATCATAGATAACATGATCACAAATTCAATCTTCCAGATTAACAAATGATTGCAGAGCTCTTCAGATGTAAAAAGTCTCATTCATTCATTCAGTCAGTCAGTCTTTGAAGAATTAATGAGCACTTAGAATGATTAATTGATTTATCTTTGGGTATAATAGATATCTATTAGATATAATATCTATTGGGTATAACTAACATGCTAAGTCAGGTAAAATTAAGTTAATCTTTAAAACTGTGAGAATGAAGCAGTAATTAGTGGAATGAATATTTAGCAGTAAACTTAAAGGAGGAAATTTACTTGCTAAGTTTCAGGGTTCCTGCAGGACCTTCTTAGAGATGGTCTCAACTACTTCCCTTCTCAAAGGAGATAAATTCAAACTTGGGAAATTATTGTAATTTCTTTAATTAGCATCTGAAAATTTTAAATCATGCTAATTTGCAAAAATGCTATAGATGTAATGATTTTTTTTAAGATAAAATTTGCCACTGGTTAGTTTCTGTCATGTTAATCAGCATGTTTTATGCCATTTTCTAAAATGTAAATATTGTTTCCTACAAATGTACAGAGCATAAAACATTGTTAGTAAGCATGTAGATACCAGTAGATGATAGACCTTATAGGTAGAACCCATTACTTAAATATAGTCATGGCAAGCTTTATAAATTCCACTGCTGGCATCAATTTAAAAAAAATTCTAGGCCATGAGATCAGCATTACCCATTCACTTTTGCTATATGCTATCTGTATAACATTGGTGAACTTTAGTCTTCATATCAATCAAGAAGGATGAATTCAATTGCTCTTCCTATACCATAGACTTATTAAGATGATGAAAGGAAATGGAAATGTACTAAATTTCCTTGAAAACTCGAATGTGATATATAAATTCAAGTTTTTGAACTTTATGATTATTGCAGTAGATATAATCTAAGAGTTCCAACAGTGATGTTCAAATATGGAATATTTTTCACATTTGTTTTTCTTTCTCAGAACCTCCCCTTCAGTCATTTTTGGTTTAGAATAGCTGCATTTCAGTCAACCTGAGATACTGTATGTGAGTGTCCATTTCAAACCCCTTTCCCAGGATTCAGGCAGAGCTCCCACACAGCTGCACAGTCCCACAGACCAAAAGAGACCTGTGTCTGAACTTGTTCCCCTCTCCTATTTCAGCTCACCATGTCCATGCAGCTGCAGAAGCTGCAGGTGTGTGTGTGGTGATGTCTGCTCCCACAAATGGCCATAATTTGTTGGTGGCAATCATGATTCTCTCTTTTGTCAGTCATTGTTGTTTCTCCACCTAACACCAGCTGTCTGTTGGCTCCCTCCTCGCCCCTGGCATGTAAATTCTGGCTCTCTCCTTAGCATATTTGTTAGTTTTGGGAACCTGCATTGGCTTCCTCTTAGCTAGCATGGATGATTCTTTCCACTTTTCAATTCTCTAGATGGGGAGTTTTGTAACTGGGGTCTCCCTGATTCAGTGGGCAGCTCTCATAAGACACTGAAATATGGCTTAAGCCTGACTTGCCTTCAGGTATTTTTACTTTTTTTCTTTCTTAGGGAGTACTCAGGCATCCATGTAGGCTAACCAGTAGGATTGCAGACTACTTTTTTACACTATGCTAGGCATTCAGGCTCTCAGTTTCACATTTAGAATTTCCCCCATATTCTGACAGAATGAGGTTCATCTTCAGGCTTGTGTCTCTGTAGCTTGGGAGTGGGGGACAAGGAAATGGGGGATGGAGGTGAGCAAGTTATTGTTGATAACTCACAAACTCTTTGTGCAGATGGCAGAGTTAGGAGAAAGGGCAGTATTTTGCCATAACAGTCCTCTGGAATACTACCACTTATAAAACGTTATGAAGGTACTTACGCTGCTTTTCTTTGAATTTTGTAGGTGAATCATGCACTTCCTTTTATTCTCAGGTCTGAAATGTTTCTAATGTAGTCTCTACCTGGGGTGGAAACCCTGAGGGAACAGAAGTGCTCTGTACACCTAACTTCAGTTTTTACACTTTTGTGAACACTTAATTGTCTCACGACCCATAATATTTGGTCCGTGCCTGATGTAAAGGTTCTGGTCATATCAGATTATCAGTCAGCTGTTTACAAACACTCAACTTCCAATGGGGTTATGTCCATATAAACCCATTGTAATTTGAAAATAATGGAAGTCAAAATTACATTTAATTCACTTATCCTACCGAAAATCATAGCTTAGCTTACCTTAAATGTGCTCAGAACACAATATCCAAAAAATGCTGGCAACACAGTACACTGAGGAGTATTGGTTGTTAAGCTGGTGATCATGTGCCTCACCAGGACCCATCGCTCACTGCTGCCCAGCATCACGAGAACATTGTATCACATATTGCTAGCCTGGGGAATGATCAAAATTCAAAATTAGAAGTAAGATTTCTACTGTATAATGTTTACTTTCACATTATCAAGAAGTCCAAAAATTATAATTGGAGTGATTCTAACTCAGGGACTATCTGTACTTACCTGTTTCACTTGCTTGATTGGAGCTTTTTAAATATTGCAGCTACTCAAAGGCTGTAGATGCAAAGTTATCTTTGTCATGTGAATGAATAAAATGAATGAATGAATGAATGAATGAATGAATGAAACTCTGGAAATTCAAGGGTAGCACCTTCTATTTAATTACTAAGTGACCATGAGCAACTTTCTAGATCAAAATATCATACTATCCCTGTTAGACATTTGCCATTCTTTTTAATCAATGTGGTTTTGTAAGTTTACGTCAACATATATCCATTTGTCATATACTGAGTACAAGGCAACTGGGTATTCAGAAAATAGTTGTCTGTCCCTTATAGAAAATGTTTTACTGCATTTTTCCCAGAAGCCAGCAGTTGGAGGAATGCAGCATCAAGTAATGAATTAAACTTCTCCCCTGATATCTATTTACATGCCTGAATTAAATGACTTTTTTTTTTTAACAGTGAAGCTAGAGGTGGTTTCCAGAAGATTCTCATATGTTTGAAGCGAGAACATTTAGAAATCTTCTCCCCTAAAACTATGGCAGCGTTTGTCTTAAATAATCTTAGCACGACCTTTTAGTGAGCCTCATTTTTATAATTTAATCCTTTGAAGGAATAGTTTATTTTGCCCATCTTCCTCTTAATTTTGTGTATGTTTATCTTTTCTTTTTGGATTTTAGAACTAATATTAACTTTTTCTTTTTTTCAAATTGAGCTAAAGAGAAACCAGAGTAAGTTGTTCAATTACCCTTGACATTTCTGTAGCAGTGAAGTGTAAACTTTTTTACAGAATTCACAGCATGTCCTCACCTTACTGTCTCAGCTGTTTGGTTCGTGTCAGTAAATTTGTCGGCTCTGTGTGCTCCTCAGCAGATGCAAATGTTCAGTTATTTTCATGGTTCACAATAAAGTCTGATTTGAAAATTCCCTGAATTCATATTCATGCCCACTGTTATATAAGTTTTTCTATACTATTTCCTTTATTCTACAAAGTTTTCATTAGCTTTGCTTTTGTACATAATGACAAACTAGTGTTCTCAAACTTTTGTTTTCAAATCTAGGTTGTTTTTTTCATTCAACATACAACAAATGTGGATCAGATAGAAAACAGACTGTCTTAAGGGGCTTAGAACTGAGGAAGACAGAGGCTGGCTAATATTCCTAATTTATTATAAATAGCATAGAGACACAGAAACAGATAAGGTACAGGTGAAATGGATCTGTGTTTGGGTGTTTTCAGGTAAGATGGGACTGGAAAGGCACAGAGGGCCAGGACAGAACTAGGTATTAGCAAGAGAGCAGTTAGTTGGGCCTGTGTTCAAGAAGGGGCTAAGGTAAATGAAGATCTGAAACCAGAATAGTATAGATCAGAATAAATCATCCAAATAATGGAGTAAGGAGCTGATATGAATAATTCGAAATGATATTTATTTTATTATTTGTCTGTTAGGGTTGCCATAACAAAATCTCATAGACTGGAGACTTAATAAATTATTTTCTCGTGGTTCTGGAGGCTAGAAGTCCAAGGTCAAGGAGTCAGCAGGGCTGATTTCTTCTAAGGCCTCTCTCCTTGGCTTGCAGGTACTCTTCTTATAAGAACTCCAGTTGGACTGGCTTAGGGCCCACCCTAACCCTCATTTTAACTTAATCACTACTTTACAGGCCTTATCTTTAATACAGTCACATTCTGAGGTAATGGGGGTTAGGGCTTCAACATATAGATTTCGGGAGGACACATCAGCTGATCACACTTAGGAAAAAAGTATTTTAAAGATATATCATCTATGAAGTTAGTCCGTAATCCTAGAGTAGTGGTTTCCAAACATTAAAAGACAAATTGCTGGTTCCTATTTCCTCCCCATAAGCTTCTGATTTGGTAGGACTGAGGAGAAGGCTGAGAATTTCTAGCAGGTTCCCAGGTAATGCTGATATTCCTTACCCTGTGAACACATACAAGTAGGTGATTAGGAAAATACATTAGTAATGTGAAATAAGCAGAGGAAAATAATATTGCACCCTAAGAATTCACTGTAGGATGTCCCCTGCCAACAGCCAGAAAGAAGGAAATGGGGATCTCTTGGCATTGAATCTGCCAACAGCCTGAATGAGCTTGTAAGTGGATTCATGCCCAGGGATTCATGCTCTAGAAAAGACAGAAGGTCTTGGCTTTGGTCTCGGGAAATTGTAAGCAGAGATCCAGTTAAGCCACATTGTATCCTGACTTCTAACTCACCGAAGCTGTGAAATAATAAATGGGGATTGTTTTAACACATTAAATTTGTGATAATTTTTTTCAGTAGCAATAGAGAACTAAGATAGATAGAAGAGATCATAGTTATTCCCTGAAAACCACATGGACAGATCACTCTCCCAAAGTATGTAGTTATTCTATACATGTTGGCTTACAATTTATAAAGTCTTAAAAGGCAAAATAAAGGTCTGGTAAACTGTTTTTCAGAGTGTGTTCCATGGAGAAAAGATGGATAATTTGTCTCTTGAGGAGTCACAACTCACATGTTCATATAAAGGCTCTGTTGAGTCCCGCAAGAAGAAAAAAATCCATTGATTCGTTTAACTCAATAGCTTTTTTTTTTTCAAATTTATTTGACCACTGAATCTTTTAAAAAGGAAGTGGTAAGACTACTACATAAATTTCATTAAAAATACATAGAACTAGTGGTCCAAAGACCACTGATATTGAGACTCTTTTGTGCTTGATATGTAGGAAATAATTCCAAATTTCATTTCCTGGACTCAAGTCCTGAAATGTCTATTTTAAGTTATAATATATTTTTTCTAGTGAATTTAATAAAAAAGTACTCCCTCCCCCATCATCTAAAAGTAGATGTTGAAAAAATACCCATAGGCTAGGCAGATAATTTAAGTGACTAAGGTAGGCTGATTATAAGTAAATAGGAAGTCACATGTCTCATGTATACATATGAATTTTTCTAGAGTAGATAGATATCTCTGGATATGGAGATGTCTGAAGATCTTGAACTTTATTAGGTATGGCCAAATTGTTTTCTGAATTACTTATAGCAGTTTTCACTCCCACCAGCAATATTTAAAAATTTCATAACATTTCATTTCTTTAAACTAAAAAATATTGCTATCAAGCAAGTATGACCAAGTATGTTAAATCAAGTAGTGGGTTGGGTAAATGTGTCTATTTTCTTTTTTATGTGATTTTATTTTTATATATTTGAAATAGTTTATAATTAATTGTAAAAATTTTAAAAAGATAAAAGAAGGGAAAAACAAAAACACATAAAGAATTTTAGGGACTGTGGCAAATTATGTATTATGGTATCGTGAGAGCTGCTGAATTTTTATGAAAAGCCTGAAATTCAAATTTTTATGGGAAATTTTCCAACATTTAAAACAAAGTATGTACCAAATTAAACACATTTGTGTCCGAGATTTGGCTGGTGGCCACTGGTTTTGAGCTTGCTCTTAAGACTTTAGAGGAACTCACTGGCTAAATTCCCCTCTCCCACCACTGTGTGAAGTGTGTAGAAGGTTATTTATCACAGAGTCTGACTTTCCTGTATCTGGCAAAAAAAAAAAAAATTTGAAGAAGTGCAGTTTTGAGCTCTTTAGCATCTAGAATAAAAAGCATTAAACAGTTTGGCATGAATGGTTTTTTGAAGCCCAGAACCTAAATAGGCTTCAGTAACTTCCTATTTGTAGACTGAAACTCAAACATAGCCAAATGGTTAAGCCCTGTTTTACTTTTATTTTATTTTTGGCTATGATTTTTCTTATACCCTTTGTTCAAACTGTTTTCTAGAGCCATGTAACAGAAATTTAAAGCAAAGCTTTTGGAGTTAAACTGAAGCCAGTTTACTTGCTGCATGACCTTGGGCAAGATTTTATCTTTCTAATGCTTATTTTTTTTTTTACTAAAAAATGGAGACAATCATAGTATTTATATCACAGGTTTAATAAAAAGATTAAACACACACACACACAGGCAAGTTATAAGCATTCTGTAAATGTTAGCTGTTATCAATTTGTAAGGATAAAAATATCATTACTATGATAGTGTAATCAGATAATATTTGTAAAAAAAAGTACTAATGAAGTATGAGGTACAAATTGTAGATCTAGTTCCTACTCTCTGTATTACCTACCTATGTGTACTTATGTAACTCCCTCTAATTTAAAATCATTTTCTGGACTTTGTATGTTCACATTGTACTCATTTTCAAATGTTATTTTGAAATGTTATCTCTTTCAGAGAATGGTCATTCACTTATACAAAATATCTTTATTGAGAATCCTCTTCTGAACCCATATTTTATCTTGGTAATTTCACTTTTATACTTGTAAGTATTGATTTCATAAAATGAAAATGTTGGTTTTCAGAAGGCAGGATATATATTTTTATTTATTCTTCTACATCCCACCCTATTTAACATAGGGGTAGACATGTATTAGGCAGTAATTTTTTTTTTACAGAAAGAAATAAACCTCTATAGAAATTCTATCCTTCTGACTAGGGCAGATGTGCTTCCATCAAAACACACAGTAATTCAAAGCCTCAAGAAGTATTATGTTCATTGACAAATAATTTTAATTTTAATTGCTACCTATCCACAAAGGTGATTGACATGACCAAGCTAACCGGATGATTAGGAGGCTAGGTTCTTGTTTCATCAGAATCGATAAGATAACTCACTGTAAATATCTAACCACAGAATTGCCATTATAAAAATGGCTTCCAAACTAGCAATATGTTAATGTGTTTAAAATTTTCCAAATTATTTAAATTGTTTCCTAAACACTTTATAAAGTATAATGCAATTTATGCTATTGATTAGAAAATTTCTTGGTCTCAGGAAGGTTACATTGATACCTCTGTCCCTGATTAGTTGTGTGAACTTGAACAAGTTCTTTTATTTCTCTAGAAACGATTCATCATACATATAGAAGGACAATTCATTAATGTGAGACCATTCACCAACTTCTTCATACTGCACTAGCCTGTGAAGAGCAAATCCTATAATTGGCAGCTCATTTTTTCCTCTTCTTCTCCCAAAAAGGATTTTTAAAGACAATTTGGAAAAAGGCTAAGGCCAAAGTAAAGGAAGGGAAAGGTAAGTCATGTCTCCATCTATGGGCAAAGAATTATTTCAGGGATATTTTGTAAAAGATATGGTACTGAGACAGCTGTGGGGTGTCAGAATGGATAGGAGAACAAGAATTTGAATCAATGAAGCTCTGGGTTGTGTGTTCATGGTGGAATAAGATGTCAAGGCCATATATTGCCTTGGAGCTTCAGGAGAGGTCAAAAGGCTGAGAGTATTGTTGGGGATTCCCACATTCTAAAATGAGGTGTTTGAGAACCTATGTGGCACTTGCAAAGGGTATGGTCTAAAAAGGTATGGATTTTCTTAGCAATAATCTATCACATCCATATAAGGGGGCAAAGCTGAAGAGGCAACAAGAGAGACTTTATTAATGAAAGCTGTTAGTATGTAGGATTCTTCTCCTTTACCAAACATGCTCCCAGCGAAGTAAAGGTAGGAGATTGCATCCCTATTACTTTGAACCCAGTGGAAAGTTTGTTTGTGGTCTTTAGTTGTGAGGGACTCCAAGGTTTAATACCTGAAAGGATTAGAGGCTCGAAACTGGCCCGGGTCTCATGCCTTTCTGATTGTAGAGGAATGAGTGTTCTAATAGAAGCAAACTGCACTTGCACCAACAGTGGGGCAAAGGTGAGACTTCTTGGGGACAAATGTGGAGCCTATGGATGATGAGAGTCAGAGTCTTCTTAAAAACTACCATGCCCAAGAAGACCATTGGACAATGTGACCCAAAGAAGAGAAGAAAGGGTGTGAGGTAGGGATTTAATATTTTTTTTTCTCTTAAAGGTAACTTATTTTTCTAGCTCCATCTGTTGACTAGCTTCTAATTGATCCATAATATCATCTCTCTCATATAACAAGTTCTTCATTTGTATAAAAGCAAAAGTAACCTAATATTGCATATTAATATTCCCTTGATTTGAGCTTCCAGAAGGCAAGACAGTGTCTCTGGTAAAGTGTCTGTGGTGAGATAAAAGAAGAAAAAATAACAAAAACTGATTTTTAAGATTATTAAATGATAATTGACAGCATAATAGTTTTGCTAAAGTTTCTTTTTTATAACTTCTTTACCAAAGTTTATAAATATTTCCCTAGAGAAAATGCTACAAAGATTAGGAATGTTATAATATCATTTGCCTGAACATATAAACTTTTAAGTTCTGAATCCTGGGAGAATTTAACTCAATCTACTTGAGCACAGGTCATTGAAATAAACAAACAAGCTTGATATTTCTGGTGAAGGCTAATTTGAATAAAATTCAGATTAATAACACATGGATTTCATAACTTCAAATAAACATTTAGGGTTTAAAAAAATAAAAATTAAAATAGTGCATTTCTACCCAGCAGATTTCTCCTGGTACATGACAGAACTGGGGGGAAGGGAGTGGGGAGCAGAAAGCAGCTACTTAAGATAGAAAACTTGCAGGCTGTTCATGAGAGATATCTCACCTGACTACTCAGCTAGACATTTGGCAGGCTTCAGAGAAGCAGTCAAACAGTTTTCTTCCTTAGAAAGGATCTATTATTATAAAGTATGTTCTAAATTGACAGTGTTTAGAGAAATTGCAAATTCTGAGGCAATACTGGCCTTGGTAGTTAGCAGATTAAGATTATGCTGATTTCTAAAGCACTTCTCCTCTGGGTCAATCATTTCTCTCCCAAATAGATCTTGCTGAGTGATCAGATGGCAGGTTTCACCTTCTTCCTATTTTGATGAGATGAGATAGACTTCCTAGAAGGTATTTTGTCTCATTTTCTCTTTGTCCTTAGAGCCAGTGGCTCTTCTACTACTTCTTTTTTGGGACTTTTTCTGTACCTCTTTCACACAAAGGCTCTCAAAAGCTCAGTTCTTTTCTATCTGCCATCCCAGAGACTAATGAGAGGCTTAAGATATTCTAGACCGGTAGCGAATCTTTCTTTAGAAATAATACAGAATGCCCAGTTAAATCTGAACTTTGGATAAACAACGAATATTCTTTTAGTAGGAATATGTCTCAAATAGTGCATGGAACATACTTATACTAAAAAAGCTTTCGTTTTTAATTCTGAAATTCAAATTTAGCTGGCGTTTGCATTTTTATTTGCTAAATCTGCTAACTCTCCTCTCCAACCAAAATATCCACTCAAATCAGCTGACCTAAAAGGTGTGACACAATATATGCTATTTTTAGCTTTTCTCATTTTACAGTCCCCTCACAACTCTTATAAAAGCAGCCTGATGAGATACAATCTCACACCTGTTAGAATGGCTATAATCAACAGGACAAGTAATAACAAATGCTGGAGAAGATGTGGAGAAAAAAGAACCCTCATACACTGCTGATGGGACTGCAAATTGGTATAACCACTATGAAAAACAGTATGGAGGTTCCTCAGAAAACTAAGAATTGATCTACTGTATGATCCAGCAATTCCTCTACTGGGTGTTTACCCCAAAGACTTGAAAACCCATATCCGAAAAGATAATTGCATACCGATGTTCATAGCAGCATTATTCACAGTGGCTAGGACAAGGAAGCAACCAAAATGTCCTACGATAGATGGTTGGCTAAAGAAGCAGTGGTGCATATATACAATAGAATATTACTCAGCCATAAGAAGAGATGAAATACTGCCAATTGTGACAACATTGATGGACCCCGAAATAATCATGCTAAGCAAAGTAAGTCAGATAGAAAAACTTGAAAACCACATGACTCATATGTAGGATATGAACCTAAAAGCAACAAACAAACAGAACAAATAAACAGAGACTCATGGACATGGACTATAGACTAGTGGTTACCAGAGGGTAGGGGGTACAGGAAAGGGAGGTAGATGGGGTAAAGGGGGTCAAATATGTGGTGACAGAAAGAAATCTAACTATGGAAGGCAAACACACAGTGTAAATATATATATGCCTTACTGTTAAAGTATACAGATGAAACTCATTGGATTTTATTAACCAATGTCACCATAAACAAACAAACAAACAAATTAATTAATTACATAAAAAGTAGCTTGATGATTTCTGCCCATTAATGTGGCACTAGGAAAGAGGAACTACTAATTTTCTATTTTTTTCCTGGCTGAACTGATTGAATCCTAGTAAATTTTAATTTCTTTACCACTCTTTTGCCTGTTTTAGATTTCTCTCATAGCCATTTGCTTCTTTCCTTTTATTGTCTTCCATTATGTCCTCCAGACACCCCAAACTTATCAGAAAATAAGGCTGAGAGTAACACATGGAGTAGCATACTGGGACTGAAAGAGGCTGGGTATAAACTCTGAGTATGGTAGTTATGGAGCCAGTACCACTATTGCTTCCTAAAATTCTGGCAGCAGATATGATTCTGGAGATAGCTCAAAACTCTGTGAACTCTAGAGTTAAAAAAAATATCCAAATTTGCTGCAAATCTGATCATTCCTTACTGAGTTATATTAGAATCAATAAATCTGATGCAAATGACTTTATTTTGGAGGTGGCCTGGGTTTTTACAGCACTTGCAATACAAGAAGTGATAAAATGACATATAAAGCAGATTACTGTGTCTAATGATAAAAACAAAAACTAATCTTTGGATGCTGAGAAAGTGTTTTCAGTGGTTTGGAGTGGTTACTTTTTCTTAGGAAAATAAATTTGGAGAGTTTGGTAATACCTAGCCTTAAATAAACATAATAAAGAGGAATATAATGTAAAACCTTTAAAAAAAATATTCAAAGAACAGGAAGAACTATATTTCAATCCAGAGAAGCAACCTTTCTTTTTATTTTTTAAACATTCAAATGAAGGATTTCAATAAAAATCCAGTGGGGCTACTACATAATAGGGCCATGTTGATGTCATTATGTTCTGACATTATCTGGGGAAGTAATTTAAAGTATTTCATTAGATAAATGCCTTGATGAGATTACAAATAGCTGGAGAGGGTGACACATTACAGTAAAAAAAAAATCACTGCAAGGTAATTGAGGTAGAATTACCATGATAATACACATTATCTTCACTTGGAAAAACAACTGCTCCTATCAATAAAATATAGTTCTGATTTCACAATTAAATTTGTAATAATTGAAATTATATCATTAAAAATGATAGCAATATATATACTTGGCATTATTTAGCTAAATATTCAACATGAAAGTCAAGTGGAAAATGGGAATAATTGTCAAGGGATATTTAGACCAAAAAACTGACTATTTGAGTTGATGATTCAGATAAAATAAAAGAAAAAAAGTCAGTCATCACTAGATAGTTTTGGAGAAAGGCTGTTTGTCTTTTGTAAAACTTTCACAAAAGTGAATGGCTCAATCAGATGTCTGATAAGCTTCAGATAATATCTGAACTTCAGGAATTTATCTGAAATGGCTGCATTTTCTTTTTAATTTTTGTAATTTGTCTACTAGCAAATCACAAAAATTAAAATGAAGAGTCAAATGAAGAGATACAAAAATAAATCATTTATAAGTGATTTAACACTCTCAGAAGAAGTAGAGTGCATTGTTTTATTGTCTCTGGCTCTAACTTGAAGCTTAAAGCAGTGTTTTTCAAACTCGAATGTGGTTAAGGACTTCCAGGATGCCTGCAGATTTCCCTAGGAAATTTCAACTTAAAAGATTTGTGTTGGAGTTTTAAAATTTTAACTTTTAACAAATATCTGAGATGATTCTGATGCTGATGGTCCAGAGACCATACTTTGAGAAGCACTGACTTAATGATTCCAGTTATTTGCTCTTTATGCCCTGAATAGCACAAGACAGATGTGATGTGGGTGTAGGATGTGGGATCAGAACACATTGAATTTCATTTCAGTCTGAACCATTACATTCAATTTCATTAACTTCGACAAATATTCATTCAGCAATGGAATGGGGATAGGAGATAATCAAGGGGAGAGACTATATACTTGAATCAAAACTGTATTTTGCCATTAAGAAAATTACATACTTTATAATATCTTCATAATAAGGTAGAATAAAGAAAAGGAATTAATTTTGTTCTCTGTTTCGCAGGCACTTAGAGAGATACCTATTATTTCACACATGCCCAGTAAATATTACTTGAATGTTTGATAAATAAATCACCAAGCAAAGTGAAATTAGTGATGTAAATATGTCAGCAACATTCTGGAAGCAGGTGGAGTAGGATAGAAGGCTAGTTGTGGGATTATTGATGTTTCTTAAATAGTTTCATCCCTACAATTTGCTTCCCTCCAAACACCACCCCCATGCCTCTCATGTTACTGGTTGAATATGATAACTTTACTAGCTCAATAGAATTTTTAGTGAGAATTTTCTGATCTAGGTGTCCAAAATGGGCACTGTAGAAGAATGGGATGGCAAATTGAAGTGTTTTGGCCAAATCTAAGATCCACCAATGACTAATCATATGGCAGGTTGTCCTAATTTTTCCATTTTCTTGGCTTGGAAGGAACAATACAACCTGCCTGATTCACAGAAATTGTAGATTATTATGGAGAACATAACTAGGAAAGTACTTTAATACTCGAGAGAAAAAAATGTGATGTAACATTATGAGTTTCTGGGTTACCTTCATTACTCAGTACATACATTTTTCTGAAAGCAAACTTTATACAAAAGTCACCCTTTCATTCATTTCCCTCCATGATGTACTCTAGCTACTCAAAGCCTTCCCATATGTTACTTTCTCTTTCTGGGGAGTAACTTCCAAATTTCACACATCTTTTTATTCCTCTTACAACTCATTCTATTGAAGCAATGTTTCTATCTAGAGTTAATAAACAACATAATTCTATAAAAGTTTTAATGAGAAGTTATACTTTAGTAGGTTATTTTACTTGTATGTTTACATTTTAATAGAATTCTTATAGAAATGATTCTAATTGTAGAAACTTTTGGTATATAGCAGATGAAAGAGATACATTTTTATAGGTAGACAGCTTTAACACTCTAAAATTATATGATTTGTTTATCCATTAATTTAAAAAAATGTATGTGAATAACTCTGTGCCAGGCTCTTTTTCAGGAGCTGGATATATAGCTATGAGTAAGATAAATAAGCTCCATGAGAGCTTACATTGAACGTAAGCTCTCATGGAGCTTACATTCAATGAACAAGTAAGCAAAATATCAGCCAGCAACAAATACTCAGCAGAATTACAGCAGAGTGGTGTGGTAGAGAATGATGGTCCTTATTTTAGGCTGCATGGTCAGGAAAACCTCTCTGAAAAGCTGACACATAAACTGAGATCTGAATGACAAGGAAAAGTCAGTCAGGTGAATATTAGAGTGAACATCTGAGGAGAGAATGCTGACACCATAATCCTAAGGCAGGAATGTGATTGGTGGGTAATTTGAGAAACAGTGAAGTTGAAGAGGAGAATAATATGAGATCAGATTGGATAGGTAATCAGGGCCTAACTAGTACAGGGCTTAGTAAACTGGGTGAGAAGTTTGGGTTTTATTTTAAGTGCAGTGAAAAGCCATTGAGGATTTTTAAGCAGGATAGCATGTTATATTTTCAAAAGGCCACTCTGACTGCTGTGGGGAGAATGGCTCAGAGATGAAGCTGGGAGACATGTAGGGAGGTTACTGCACTATCTGGGTGAAAGATGATCGTGGCTTTAGTAGAATGAAAAGTGTTTGGATTTTTATTTGGTTATTTGGTGATAGAGTTAATGGAGATTGTTATGAATTAAATGTGGGAGTCAAAGGAAAGAAATAAACATATACTGTGCCTTCATGTGACACTGTTTCCATCTAGGCACAATTATGGTAACTTTGGGACATAATTGAAATGATCTTTGGTGATTTTTGTTACTCCTTTGTTAAGCATGTTATTTTTCCACCTGGACATTGTGTTAGTCTTCTTGAGATGCTAAAACAAAATACCATACACTGGGTGGCTTGAACAACAGACTTTTGTTTTTTATAGTTGAAGAGGCTGAGAAGTCCAGGATCAAGTGCTGGCTGATTGGTTTTGGTGAGAGCCCTCTCCTTGACTTACAGATGGCCACCTTTACTCTTTCTCTTCTCACAAAGCTACTGATCCCATCATGAGGGACCCACCCTCATGACCTCATCTAACCTTAATTATCTCTTGAAGGATAAGATAAGAATTTTGGGTGATACAATTCAGTCACAGATTGTACCATAAAGGTCATCAAAACTGGCTATGTCTTAGTCAAATCAGAAGTCCTGGCCAATGATTTGTGGTAAATTACTAGCAAAGGCTTTACTAGACTACATGGACAAGATTGTTCTGTATATCTTTTTTTATTGTGTATCTTCTTGTCCAATGTTATTTAAATTAGATTGATGACCTCGTAGAGCTCTCCGATTTCAGATTTATAATTTTATGAAACTTCTGTCATCACTAGAAATATAAGTTATATTTAACAGATTTAACACATTTAGAACAATTAGGATGGAAGAGAAAGTGGTCACAGGATGCTGTATGAACCCCACTGTTTCTGAAGTCTGCCTTTATGGTTTTGCATAACTCTCAGAATTTATGACATGCTACATGAAATAGTCCTAACTTCTATAACCCTTTCTAACCTAAAATAGATAGAAATAGTGAAGGTCAGATAAAGACCCTGCAGCTTGATTTCCCCTTCTGTATCTGCCAAATCTTCAGCGGATAATAGATGACTGTGCAGAGGCCCAGGCTTCTAATGCTTTTCTCTCCTCTTCTGTCAGGAAAAAGATCAGTTGAGATCAGTTAACCAGAGCTGAAAGTCAGAGCAGAGCGCTGAAAAAGATGGTCAAAAAAAGGAAGCAAATTTCAGTGAAATATATTTGAAACAGCAGTCAGCTGACAAGCATCCTTTTATATTTAAAGAGCTTTGCAGAAACTGGTAATAATGCCGTTAGTAATTTTCAGATAAAAAATCTTAACTTCAACATACAGTGTTTATTTATTGAGCTAAATGGTTCAGATTAATATGTTAATATAGTGGCAAAAATTTACACAATAGTCATGAATGTCTATTTTCTACTACTCTGCTTCTTCCATACTCAGCTGTTTACTAGACATCACTTTCTTCCTCTGCTCTATCAGGCTTGGCATTCTGCCTCTGGGTCTTGCATCAGCTCTGTCTGCAGTGGCAAGAAATGATGCAGAGCAGTGCAGAGATGTTTTTGGCAATGGTCCAACTTTACCTTTGACCTTAAATTTAAAAAGAAAATGAAATTTTCTTGTCCCAGCACTTGGAATTACAGTGTACAAATATTACACAAAACAAGGTATAATTGGAAGTCTAGATGGAAAGACACTGTTTGGAGAACTGGTTGGAAAGCTAGGAAAAGGAAAATAGGTAAAAGAAACTGGAAGTGACTCTCTGGCCTGAAAAAACAAAAAAGAGGGGAATGAAGATAGAACCCAGAAAAGCAGGGAAAGTAAGAGTCTTCCATTTCTCTTCTAATCGGCCCAACAGGAAGTGGGCTGTGGTGATCTGTTGAAAGAGCAGAGTGGCTGAGATTCACCTAATAGAAATGGAAAACCTGCAAGGCAGCGGTGGTGGCAAAAGATAACATGTAAGAGAATCACCACACTCTTTGTCTTCAGCCATCTCACATAAGACCAAGATCATGGAGAGGGAGAAAAGAGAGATTTATCAGTTTGTTATTCCAAATACTGATACATGTATAGTTTGTATTTGTTTCAGTTAAGTTTATTAATATTTTTCAGTGTCAAAAATACTCAAAATTTGAAGTGTAGGATTGGACAAAATATTATTGTTGAATATAAATACCATTTGGCTTAGTGTAATGGGTATTCCTAGTTATCATACATGTTAAATACAATGTCTCCTTAAGAATCCATCCTCCATCATTTGCTCTATGAATTTTCTCTAGGTGACAACATTTGCCCATGACTTCAACTGTCACTTATTATTGTTTCTTTGTTCAGAGAAATCAAAGATTTTTTTTCACTTTATTGAGTAACAATTGACAGATAAAATTGTAAGATATTTAAAGTGCAGCATGATTTGATGCACACACACAAGTGTGAAAGGGTACCCTCTCTAGTTAATTAACATATCAATCATCACACATATTTACATTTTTTTTTGTGAGAACATATATGTTCCACTCTCTTAACAAATTTTGATCACACCAATGATATCATTTAGTCACCATGTTATACATTAGATTCTCAGACCTTATTCATCTCATAACTGAAAGTTTGTACCTTTTACGAGTCTCTCATTACTTTCTCCACTATTCAGCCCATAACAATCACCATTCTAATCTGTTTGTATGAGTTTAAATTTTAAAATTTAAATTAAATTTTTTTTTTAGATTCTACATAGAAATAGAATTGACCATGCAATACTTGTTTTCCTTTGGTTGGCTTCTTTCATTTAGTATAATGTGTTCCAGTTTCATCCATGCAAATGACAGGATTTCCTTTTTTATTACTGAACAATATTGCATTGTGTATATGTATCACATTTTTGATCCATTCACCCATTGACAGATACTTAGGTTGTTTTTATTCCTTGGATATTGTAGAAATGTTGCCGTGCACAGAAGAGAGCAGATACCTCTTTAAGATCCTGATTTTATTTCATTTGTATATGTATGCTGGATCATGTTTGTTCTATTTTTAATTTCTAGAGGAACTTCTATACAGTTTTCCATATTGGCTTTACCATTTTATCTTGCCACTAATAGTGTACAAGGGTTCTCTTTTTTGATATTCTTGCTAGCATATTATCTCTTGTCTTTTTGATAATAGACATTCTAATGGATGTGAGATGATATATCTCATGGTGTTTTTGGTTTGCATTTCATAATGACTAGTAATGTCGAGCATTTTTCATGTACCTGTTGGCCATTTGTATATCTTCTTTGGAAAATGTCTATCGGGTCCTTTGTACATTTTTAAATTGGTTTATTTATTTATTTATTTATTTATTTATTTTTGCTATTGAATTGTATGAGTTACTTGTATGTTTTGGATAGTAACTGCTTATCATATATGTGGTTTGCAAATATTTTCCCCCATTCCATAGATTGCTTTTACTTAAAATTAATAATAATTTTTTATTTTTCAGTTATAGTTGGTGTACCATACTATATTAGTTTCATGTGTACATAATATTGATTAGACATCTATATAACTCACAAAGTGATCACCCCAATAAATCTAGTGCCCCTCTGACACCATACATAATTATCACAATATTATTGTCTGTGTTCCTTGCTGTACTTTATATCTCCATGACTATTTTGTAACTACCAATTTGTGCTTCCCTTCCCCCCTTTTCACTGACTCCCCCAAAACCCCTCCCAGCTGATAACCCTCAAAATGTTCTCTGTATTTATGAGTTTCTTTCTGCTTTGTTTGTTTGTTTTGTTCTTTAGATTTCACATATACATGCAACCATATGGCATTTGTCTTACTCCATTCAGCACACTGTCCTCTAAGTCTATCATAAAATATATTTTTCCATCTCTTTACTGTGTGTGTGTGTGTGTGTTTGTGTGAATTCTCATTTATTTTTGGCTTTGGGGCAATGGCATTTTTTCAGTGTGAAAAAAAGTTCAGCACAAAATAGAAATTTGAAGTGTAGGATCGGACAAAATCAAGGGCAGGGGAGGATAAGGCAATAGCAAAAAGAGATGGGATGTTGCCAAAAGATGGTATACAGTTCCCTCTGAGGGATGACTCAGATGTTTAAATGGCAGTACATATTTTCCCATACACATACAAGACTTATTTTTCTTTTTTTTTTTAAGTAAGAAAAGGTGGGGCTTGGGCCTTTCTGGAGGCTTAGGGACCAAGGCTGATCTCTCTCCCCACTTAACACCATTCTCTAACTAAAGGAAGGGATCCTATGTGAGAGGTAAAGTGGAAGGGGGAAGGCTCCCACTTGACAGAGTGGGCTAGACCCCTACAAACAGATCTAGAGCCTAGAGAGAGACTGAAAATGAAGATAGTACTGTTAACACCTCCGCCAAAGCTGAGAGGAGCAATATCTGGAAACTAGAACTTTAATAGCTTGGATCCCACTAAAACTGCTCTAGATAGCAAACCATATCCCTTCCTTGTTGGGACTTCTTCTGGCTACAGTTAGAGGGGTTTCCTTACCACAAGGACTTAGGATGGTGCCATCCATCTGGGTTTTCAGCACATGGCTCTAAATGTGATTTGGATGAGACCCAGTTTCTTGGGGAATTATCCTGAAAACAAAGGGGGGAAATATTAACTGGACAAATGGGAGGAATGGGCACCAGAAGGAAATACAGGTTTCCAAGAGTGGAAAGTGGGGAGACATTCAACAAACAACGAATATTTATTAAACGCCTGCTATGTGCCAGACACTGTTCTAGAACCCCTCTAAAAGAAAAAAAGAAAGAGAAAAGGTCATTTGAAGGCTGAGGGAACTGAGAAGCTTGAATGATGGGGCTTGGCTTTAGGCTTCCTCTTCTGACTTCTCACCGAATTCCTCCTCCTCTTCTGTGCTGTGCTGTTGCCAACGAAGGTGACCGCCATCTTCAGGCCGTTGGGTGATATCACAGACCGCTGTCTTGACATTGTTGGGGATCCATTTCACAAAGTAGCTGCTATTCTTGTTTTGCACGTTGAGCATCTGCTCATTTGCCTCCTTCGTGGACAACTGTCCACAGAAGACAGCCGCCATGGTGAGGTACTGGCCATGGCGGGAGTCATAGGTGTTATGTTCTTGGCATCAAATACCTGTTGGGTGAGTTCAGGCATAGTGAGGGCCCGATACTACTGGTTTCCATGGCTGGTTAGGCGGCAAAGCCAGGCATGAGGAAGTGGAGGCACGGGAAGGGCACTGTGTTGACTGCTGGCTTGTGGAGGTTAGCACTGAGCTGGCCAGGGAAGTGGAGGCAGGTGGTGACACCACTCATGGTGGCTCAGTCAAGGTGGCTCAGGTCACTGTAGGTTGGCTGCCTCCCAGTATCTGTTTCTATGTATTAGGTAGGGCTCCTAAGTCTCCTGGTCTTAGTAGAATGGCTTTATGTAGTAGATGTCCTGCGGTGACACTTGGCACAGACCTGGGAGAGGTCGAGCTGCAGGTTAAGTCAGCTATAGCCTGTGAACTTCGAGGGCCACCTAGTAAGAGTCACCAAGCAATCCACACATATCTGCCACTTGTGCTGGGCTTATTGGCACCTAGAGGGGCCAAGTCACAAACTGAGGCTGGCTGCCAGTGGTGTGGAGCTTGGGGATACTCAAAAAAGAGATACAGGGCCCGCTGAGGCCAGATGCTGCTGCTTTGGGTTTTGTGAGCCTTTGAAAGATTTTATGACAGTTCGCTTCAGGAGCCAAGACAGCCCATTTGAATGGAATAAATTACTGGAAGCAGCTTGGGTGGGCCTGCAAGTTGAGAGAGGCAGAGTCTCAGGGAATCCCTGTGTTATCGGAGTGACAGGCAGAGTGACCTGTGTTATCCAGGTTGATGGCACCCGTGTCTGCAGGCTGAGAGTAGGGAATACTTAACAAAGGAACAATGGCTTCTGCCTGCATCTCTGTCCAGGAGCCAACCACCCCTCCATCCTTTTCCTTGAAGCCTAGCAGCTCAGTGCCTACCTGTATGTCCCTGGCATTGCAGGAGCAGCTGACCCAATACTGGAGTTCAGAGCAGGTGAGTCCGTCAGTGAGAGAGGCCAGGCACAGGCCCTTTATAAGGAAGGTCTCCTCTTCCCACAGCCCTCTGTCTCACTAAGTTTCAAACTCTGCTGATTTTCACAGCCAGAGTTTATAGAGATTTCTCTTCCCAGCACTGGCAACTGGAGTTGGGGATCCTAGTGTGCAGCCAGGACCACCTTCCTTCTCGGTGGGGCAGGTGTTTCTGCAGCCAAGATTGCCCTCCCCATTCTCCATTGCCATGTACGGTTGTGTGACCAGGCCATTTAGCATCTCTGCATCTCCTGTTGTTTTGAGGTGACCTGTTACTCAAGGTGACCTAGCTGAAGGGCTTCTGTTCAGCCAGAATGGCAACTCTGCATATTGATTGCTCTGTAGTTTTGTTATAATTTTGATGTTGTTGCTAGAGGCAACAGCAACTACCTCTATGCTATCTTGAATCCTCTCCCTTAGGTTGCCTTTTTATTTGGTTAATGGTTTCCTTTGCTATACAAAAGCTTTTTAGTTTGTTGTGGTCCACTTCTTTATTTTTGCATTTGTTGCCTTTGCTTCTGGTGTATAATTCAAAAAAAAAAAATTCCAAGACTGATGTCAAGGAGCTTAATTAATAACTCTTATGTTTTCTTGTAGGAATTTTATGGTTTACAATCTGATATTTGTTCAAGTCTTTAATGCATTTTGAATTGATTTTTGTGTATGGACTAAGACAGTGTTCCAGTTTAATTCTTTTGCATGTGACTTATTTTGTTCAGCACCATTTATTTAAGAGACTATTCTTTATGCATTGTATATTTTTGGCTCTTTTGTCAAAAGTTAATTGACCATATATGCATGGGATTATTTCTAGGCTCTCTATTTTGTTCCATTGATCTATATGCCTGTTTTTATGCCATACCATACTATTTTGATTACTATATCTTTGTAATATAGTTTGAATCCAGAAAGTGTAATATCTCTAGGTTTTTGAGATTTATTTGCCTATTTAGGTCTTTCTTGGTTCTACACAAATTTTGGGATTGTTTTTCTATTTATGTGAAAAGTGCTATTGGAATTTAGATTGGGATTGTATTGAATATGTGTATCACTTGGGTAGTATGGACATTTTAACAATATTCTTCTGAATCATGAATATGGAATATCTCTCAATTTATTTTAATTGTATTTTCTTTAGTTTCTTTCTTCATGTCTTATAGTTTCCAATATATAGATGTTTCACTTCTTGGTTAAATTTATATGTAGATATTTTATTCTTTTGATATTATCATAAATGGGATTTTTAAAAAATTTCTATTTTCAATAGTTCATTGTTAGTGTAAAGAAATGGAACTGATCTTTTAAAAATATTGATTGTGTATCTTACAACTTTACTGAATGTATTAATTCTAATTGTGTGTGTGTGTGTGTGTGTGTAGTCAACTGCAAACAGACAGTTTTACTTTTTACTTTCCAATTTGGATGTCTTTTATTTCTTGTTTAATTGCTCTGGTAAGGACTTTTAGTACTTTATTGAACAAAAAAGGTAAGAGTGGGCATCCTTGTCTTATTTCTGGTCTTGAAGAAAAGCTTTCAGCTTTTTACCATTGAGTATGATGTTAATGTGAGTTTGTTGCATATGACCTTTATTATATTGAGTTATGTTCCCTTTATACCCATGTAATTGAGATTTTTTTATACTTGGAATGGATATTGAATTTTGCCAAATGCTTTTTCTGCATCTATTGAGAGGATCATATGATTTTTATCTTTCATTTTCTTAATATACTATATCATATTGATTAATTTTTGGATGTTGAATTATTCTTGCATTTGAAAACACATCCCACTTAATCATAGTGTATGGTCCTTTAAATGTGTTGAATTCTATTTGCTAATATTTTGTTGAGAATTTTTATATCTATGTTTATAAGGGATTTTACCCTGTAATTTTCTTATCTTGTAGTGTCTTTGTCTGGTTTTGGTATAAAGGTAAATCTGGCCTCAGAAAATGAGTAAAACTTTTCTATGTTTTTCTGAAGAGTTTGAGAAGGATTGGCATTAATTTTCTTTAAATGTAGAACCCAACAATGAAGCCATTTGGTTCTCGACTTTTGTTTGTTGAGAGGTTTTTGATTATTGATTCAATTTCCTTACTAATAATTGGTCTGCTCAAATTTTCTGAATCTTTATTATTCAGTCTTGGTAAGTTGTTTCTAGGAATTTATCCATTTCTTTTAGTTTATCTAATTTGTTGGAATATAATTGTTCATAGTAATTTTTATAATCTATACTGTTTTTGATTTGTCAGCTCTAATAACTTCTTTTTTATTTATTTGAGTCTTCTCTCTTTCATTTTTAGTGTAGCTGCAGGTTTGCCAATTTGGTTTATATTAAAAAAATCCCTTAGTTGTACTGATCTTTTAAATTGTCTTTTTAGTCTCTTATTTATTTCTGCTCTAATATTTGTTATTTCCTTTCTTCTACTAACTTAGGGCATAGTTTGTCCTTTTTCTAGTTTCTTGAGGTATAAAGTTAGGTTGTTTATTTGAGATCATTATTTTTTTAATGAGATATTTATTACTATGAACTTCCTACCTAGAATTGCTTATGCAGCCTCAGATAGGTTTTAGTATGTTGTTTCCATTTTCATTTGTCTCAAGATATAATTTTATTTACCTTTTGATTTTTCCTTTGAGCCACTGTTTTTTCAGGAACATGTGTAGTTTCCATTTATTTATGAATATTCCAGTTTTCTCCTTGTAACTGATTTTTAGTTTCATATCATTATGGTTAGAAAATATACTTGATATGATTTCAATAGTCTTAAAATTTTAAAAACTTGTTTTGTGACCTAACATAGGATCTATCCTGGAGCATGTTCCATGCATACTTGAGGAGAATGTATATTCTGCTGCTATTGGATGTGTTTGTTAGGTTCACCTGATCAGTTCTATTATTTACCCCAGAGCATCTGTTATTGATAACCCAAGTTCTTGGCAGTCAATTCCTGCTCTGATATTAATTTATGAAACAGTGGTTCTCACCTATCTTATCAAAAAAAAGAGAGCATTTAGATGCTGATGCTCAAATGATGGATGTACTTATAGTCTATAGACCCTGACCCCCAACTCTCTACAGTTTCTTGATTTAAGTCAAAGTCACAGGTGTGCAGAACTGAAAGTTCCTGGTTTGAAGTAGTAAAGAGCAATAAAAGATGAATAATATCTGAATCTAGACAATAAACTGGAGCTCATTTCTGCCAAACATATCATATTTATGCTATAATAAGTACTCTTTTGTGTGTAGCAAGAAGTATCTTACACAAAGTATTTAACATTAAGAAATCCATCAGAGTGTTCTCAATAGATAGAATTGATCATATATTAATCTTTGAACCTAATATTTTAGGTTATGCCTAGTTGTGAACTGAAACAATTGCTTCCTTGGCATTTCCACTTGGATGGTCTACAGTTTTTTCAAAATCACAATATGTAAAATGACTTGTTCACTGAGTAATGCAACATTATAAATCATCTTAGGTGTCTATCTCTTACCTATCTATCAGTATCCAAAATCATATCCAACAAATCATCAGCTTTAAATGATTTCTTTTTAATATTTTTGAATGTCCTCTCATCATTTGCGACCACAGGCTCTTCAATTTTCATTTTCATTGGCTTAGTTCAACTCTTACTGATATTACTCCAATAAGCTTCTATTTGAACTTCTTGTTTCTAATATGATCTTTATTCCAATGAGATTTGTCTGATAGTTGCATACACGATAAACTGGGAAACACTGGAATGTTTATGTACATCTTATTCATTTTACTTATTGTTTAAAGGCATTTGGTCAATAATTGCTTTAATCATATATGTATGTGTTTGTATACACATGCAGGATATGTTAACTTGTATTAAATTTTGGCAATTTGATAGTGTTAAACATTTTATTTTGGATCCTGAATAAATACAGAAGTGGTTTAAACCATAATTTTAAGGTCAAAGAAAAAATATAATTACAGTTGAAATCTACATGGTACTTGGAAATTTGTAATTTTAGTGTGCATTGTTATTTAAAATAGTATACAAGTAATCTTATATTTATGCTATTAGTTTATAATATAAAAAGAATGAGATTTAGTGGTTAAAATGTTATTAGTAACATGTTTTTCAAATTTTTTTCATCTAATAGAACTTTTAAATATTAAACATTTCTTTGAATTGAGGATAGCCTTTTAAAATATTTTTTGATGGAGTATACAACATTTAGGCAATCATTCAGTAAATACAGAATTCACATGCATAATTCTTAGAATGATTTTTTATTATGCATACAGCCTCTCATATGAAAAACTGGGTAGTGATTTCTCTATGTCAAATATCTTCTATATACCCCACTCCACTTCTGTTTTTCACACATCAACATTATGTTCTTTTTTTTTCGCCCAGGGAAGTGATCTGTATAGATTGTGGGCTCCCTGTCTCTGGCTTCCAATTAGATTTGGCTACTGAGATCCCCATAAGGAGATGGGAGGCAGTGAGAATGAGGTCAGGGTATTTATTCAACTGGTTTCTCTTTGTAAGATTTTCTTTGATTAAAGATTATTGTTCCTCTAAAGGCTTCATTCTCTATGTCACTCTCTCCTGGGATCTGCTAAATACTTCTTCCTCTCATCTCTTTGGGACTCAGGCCTGTAAAAACCCTATGTTAATAACCTGTACTATAAACCTATAGTTCCCCTACACTTACACACATCTCTGTTAAAAAAATGACCTTTGCAAATTGTCCTGAATTCTCCTAAATTGAGTGTACATATCCTTTTTGTTGAGACTTTGATGAATAAAATTATCTACTATTCTGGAACTGTCAGATCTAAATAAATATATTAGTCAATGCATGATTATTTTAGCTCTTAGTGATTGGTTTGTTAAGAAATCACTTCCAATGACTTGACTAAAATCTCAGTAACTTGCTTAGTGTCTTTAAAAGTAAAACAATAAACAAAAATGACTAATAGGCAATCAGAAATCACAGGTCAATAGCAGAGTCAGACATCTCAACAAAGACTCAATTTGCTCCTTTACATTGCCCACACATTTTGAAGTCAGGTGGGGCCATACAACTAGTTCAGGGCCATGTAACTAGTTTGGGGCCATGCAACTAGTTCTGGCCCATGAAATGCAAACCTAGCCATTTTGCAGTAAAAATTCCATGCATGATTCTCCAGTCTCTCTCTGTTTCTGAAGCAACTGAGTGAACTTTGTGATTCACCTGATGCACCTGTAACACGGTGGTATCTCTATCATTCCAAGTCTCTGAGGGTCTGTGTGGTGCATAGCCCCCTTGCTGAACAGTGTAGAACATATGGGTTGAGTGGAAAATCTATTTTTGCTATGTTCAGTCACTGAGATTTTGTGATTACTAGTAACGTAGCTTAATGTATCCTATCCTAATACAAGTACCATGAGAGGACACTGCAGACTCCTTTTCCCCAAACCTGCTTTTCTCCAGGCATTTTTACATCAGCAAGCAGCACCATATAATGTTAATAAATGAAGACGTTTTATTGATTTCTTTCATTACATTACCTCCAGATGACACACAATCTATTGGCAAGTCCCATGTGCTCCACTGCCAAAATATATCCCCAATCCATTTCTGATGATCTTCTTTCCAATCCTACACTATATTAGGGTGCAATTTTTGCTATCCAGGGTTGCTGCAATACCTTTGTAACTGGTTGCCCTGTTTCTGCTTTTGCATCATAATGATCTAATATCCACACAGCAGCCTAAAAGATTTTTCAAAAATATAAATCAGATGTTTCTTTTTTGCTTAGAGCCACTACTAGCTTCCCATTGTAGTTAGAAATAACTGCCCAGTCTAAAGCGCTCTTAGTCACTCTCTATCATAGTCCCCTCTTTAGTTTGTTCACAGCACAAAGCATTAATTGAAATTGTTGTTAATGTATTTGTTTACTAGTTTATCTCTTGTCTTCTAGTATAATGTGAATTTCATTAGAGCAGATAATTTTTCTGTTTGATTCATTTCTGTTTTCCCAGTAACTAAAATGGTACTTGACACAAAGTTGGGACTCAATAACTATTTGTAGAAAGGGTAATACATTTTAAGGGAAAATGTTCTAGGCCATGTTTACTAAACTTAATGCTCTATTTTTTATTTTCTGTTTCTACGTTCTCTTTCAAATTTATAACAAGAAAATTAAAGTCTATCACAGTCAGATTTCAGGCTTTAGGAAAGATTTAATGCAACATCACATTAGTCAAAAAGAGAAATAAATGAGGTGTAAACACTGTTGTATAATTTTGCCAAGAAAGCTTGTAAAAATGCAGTAATCACATGATGCTATTCTTGTGTCAATGCTGCAAAAATAAAAAGTTCTACTGTAGTCTGTGAACATTCTTAAATAGCCAACAACTCTGAATTTATTAAGAATCATGTGGTATACAGTCAGCTTAAATACCCACACTGTCTTTGAAAAACTTCCTGTGGTGCAGATACAATTTTTTAAGGTTATTATCTTCTGGATGGAGCTGAAAGCTAGGTTGTGGAAGTCTTGCATTAGTGCTAGGGTAAAATTCTTTCAGGCATAGTCGCTCACCATTTTCCAAGGCATCACTCAAATACTTTCTTAGAATGACATTCATTTGCTGAAGAACTACTTAATTGCTAATTTGAAAAATTTTCAAGTATCAAAATGGATTGTTTGCTATTTATACCATTGTGGACAATTTTCTTTTTAGTTCCTTTCATAGCTGGTCTCTCAAATTATAATTTTTCTGGTGTCATCGTACTAGATATGATTAAGTAATTATTTTCATCTTGATTTGTACATATTAAACTTTTGTGATATATTTCAGTTACCTGAGGAAATGTTTTCTCTCCAAGTTCTCCACTGAGATGTGAAATAGGAATACTTTACTTACCTATGCTTTAGTACAGCAGGAGACTTCTGGCTTTCCTTGTTAAACTCCACATATGCTATATAGATAGGGTACATTTTAAGGATAGATGTTGCTCATTGGGTCCAATTACGCATGCTCTACTTCCAGTAAAATACAAAAACAACTATTTATCCTGAGGAATGAACCAGTAGGGAAACAAAAGCCTTAGAAAGCAAAATGCTATTATTACCCAAAGAACAGACATTTAGAAGCTCTCTTAAGACTCTTTTAGTTAAATGGCCTGTTTTATGTTATGGATTAAAAGTGAGAAGTATTCTTGCCATATCTGTAATCAAAAAGATAAATAGAATCATTAGAATTCAGTCACTCACAATTAATTAATGTAGTAACCACTGGGTATGGATGTCTGTTAATTGTGATTGGAATTAGAATGGATACAAAGAATGTAGTCCTTGTCATAAGATGCTAACAATTTAGAAAGGAAGCAGACAACTTACAAATACACAAACATCCTGTATTTGAATGTATACAAATGCCAAGGAGATAGCTTAAAGAGATAACAGAGTTAACGAAGCATATGTGGCATTTGTAGATTACATATACTTAAGTTTGTCTGTCTCTTAAACTTTGTTCTACCCCCTCGTGTCCCCCCTCACAAAAAAAAAGGGTATCATATGTAGCATTGGATGTGTGTTTACAAGTGGAGCTTTTGGAAAAATAACTCTGAATATTCTCTAATACCTTGTTTTCATGGTAACTGTACACAAATTATTTGGCCTCTCTTTTCCTAGAAAGAAATTACTGCCACTTATTTTATAAGAAAAATTGGATAAATGCAAACATTTTCCTACAGTTTTTATTTTTTTAAAAGACATGTCCAAAACTAGTATAATATTAAAATCTCATGTGCTTAGAATAGTTAAAATTTTTTAAAATTGTGTTATCTTTTATTTCCATCAACTTTCATGATCAAGATTGGTTATAGTTGCTTATTAAAAATAAAATTTTGGTGATATTTAGAATGTGGATATTAAAATAGGATTATTATACTTGATTAAACTACTAAATTCTGAGTTTCTTATGAGCAATATCTATTTTTCATAGGGCTTATTATTGCATCATAATTTTCACCTTGGAACAAGAAGGAAAGGCAAAATGTGTTTTTCAAACAATTCTCTTTTAAATGGAGGCCATAAATTACTTTACAAAAGCATACATTTCAACTTAAAGGCTAACTCTAAAGAATTTTTGATGCGAAATATGAGTAGATCCAACCACACCAAAGTCCTGGGTAGAAGCACATTTTAAACAGCTGTTGTTAATCACAATTTGAATATCTGTCCTAACATCTCAGACTCAGTGTCTTCAGAATTCTATAGGAACCTGCAAATAGTAGGTGCTGAAAAATGGTTTATTGAATGAATGAATGAATGCATCATCCCCAAACCTTCTCCTGAATTTCTTATTATGTTGCTTTTAAAGTTTCAAAATCTTAATCACCTTCACTTTTTCTTTTCATTATTAATAAATTTTATAGATCTTCCAGCATTATTTCTGCAGTTTCTCTTAACTCCACTTCACTCACTCAGCAAATATTTATTTAGTGTCTACTATTTACCATAAACAAGAGCAATATGGTGCATGCCACCACAGAACGTGGCTTTTGTGGGGGAAACCTGCAGTGTCCTATCAGTTTTCTTGGCATTAATCTAGTCTTGAATTTCCTTTTATCTGGACTATTGTAATGGTGTCCTATCTCACCTTTTGGCATCCAGTGTCTCTCCATTTCATCTTATATGATTAATCTTCAAAGCATAACACTTATTACTTTTTTGTACAATACCTTAAATGATTCCCATTGTCTCCAACTAATTTGGAAATCTTTTCGTTTGCTATAACATAGCCTTTTCCAGCCAGCTGTGTTCATGAACTCTCCTCTTGTATTATGTTTTGCAAACAGTCTTTCAGCATTACCATTTCAGTATCACTTACTCTCTTCTTTTTTTGGAATGATCTCTCCTATGTCTGCTTTTTGAAATTTTACCTAGCTTTCAAAGCCAATTCTGCTACTCTTTGCTGATTCTTCAGATTGAAATATCTGAATCTATAAAATCCCATGGACATTTCCTTGTGCTTTTCTTGTTGGACTTACCAGTTTTGATACTATGTTGTAGTTTTGGTGTCAGTGTTTTGCCTGAAGATATCCTGCAGATTTTGCTTCATCCTTCACAGCAGCTAGAACAGTATCTTGTACACAGTGAACTGAATAAACGAAGGACTGACCTGGATAATTAATTGGTAGTGTTGCATATATTGTATAGGGTGACCTATGAACTAATCTAGAGTAATCTAATCATATTTTAACTATGAAATTTGAATTTGCATAAATGACATCAAATTTATTTCATAAAAATTATATTTAACAGGGCAGAGATTCTTAGGAAGTGATTAAATTGAGTTCAAGTCATTTAGTTTCTTTGTACTAAGGCGATATATTAATACTTTTTTCAGGCATGCTTAAAATCAACTAAACTAAAATAAATGTAATTTAATGTCAAACCAGAAGATAACGTTTGAATATTTTCTTCTGATAGGAAATTCTTTAGATGATATGTAGCTATTTATAAACACACCTCCAAACGTATAGAAACCATAATTTCCAGTTGAAAGTACCTGCTGCTATTTGGTAATTCAAAAGCTCTCAAGTCTGCCTTTTTCGCCTTTCCAGTTTTACTTAATTTTACAACCTCAAGCTATTAGATGCTATAAATGCTTTGGCAAAAAGCATCTATGGGGAAAATACTTCAGGATGTCGAGTCAGATAATTTCCAGTCTTGTCCAGAACTTATGTGACTTTGAGGGGATAGGGATAATATTGTGTCTGTCTGTGGAAAGAAGACCTGGAACAAGAAAAGCACTGCAGAAGAAAAATAAATGGCTAGGCATGTTTATTCCTGGGAGCAGGCAGAGTGGATGCCATGGGACATATCCGTAAGTGTAATGGCTTTCCCATAAAACTTGATCGATTCCATCATTTGGTGGACTCTTCCCTATGGAGGCACACATGTGGTTTTTATACTAGACATTTACAACATATGATTCACTTTGCCTTTATAAACTGTTTGGCCTAACATGACTATTCCATAAAGTGAGGGATACCACATTGCTTGATAAGATATATTTCTTAGTATATTTTGTAAGTTTAATAAAAATTTGTTTCATATAATGATCATTTCGTTCTCTTAGAAACAATGCTGAAACTAATGCTTATGTCATTGCCAGAATGCTTTCCTGGCCCTTGAGACTAAATAGCTCATTTCTGTGAATTTGCTTCCACACACTGAGGGAGGGTATGATTCAAGCTAACTCCCCAAGCAGACTTTTGCCCAGATGCACAGTATGTGATGCCAAAGCCACATGATCACCCCATGAGTAAGCACACTTGTATTAAAACCATCACATTGGTCTAATGTTTTTTTAATTTATCCACTGCCATGTTTCCTTACCAAGGCAGTCAGAGGGAACATTAAAAAAAAGAAGCAAATGAATTGAAATCTCAAAAATGCAGGTCTCTGCACTTAACTTTACAAATGTTAAATGAATGGTTTTTGAAGACTTCATCTGGGAAAATGACTAGAAGAAGGCTCTACACTGAAAGAATTCTGGAGAATATGAAAATCTTTGATGCTAATGTCTGGGCTTCTGCAAGGCAAGGGACTATTTCTGAGCTCTCTGGTTTCCTTAGATGCTCCCAGGAACCCACTCTGATAGAGATACTTTTTTATGGTCAGTACTGATTCTGGCTGTTTAAAGTTCTTTGGATGAAAATAGTCAGGGATTCAAGAACTATTTCAATAACTCTGGAGTATTAGGTGGCTATTAACATTATTTATGCCTAGAGCTATAGCTAGATATAATTCAAAGGAAATTAAGCTCCAAGTATCCTGGATTGGAAGAAAAATCCATGTAGGGTCAGTGATAAAAGGTAAGATACACTTTTATTTCATGTTGGTTGGCTAAGTAAACATATTTAAAGACAAAATTGGTAAATAATTTTGTTTTCAGTGCTTCCTTTCTGTAGTGACTGACCAGAGTGCTATTTTGAGAAAAGTGTGAGGCGTTCATTGATGAATTAGTGATGTCTGTCACAGGCAAGGGAGAGAAGAATAGGAATGATTCACATTTAGACACTTGATATAAGTCTTTTAAATATCCTATTATTCCTTATAATGAAGGTGGAAATATAATTTACATATTTTGTTCTTTAATTTCATGCAATACCCAAAGTGAAGCTCTGAAAAGCCACTCCAACTTTGTTCAGACCAATTGCAATCTTTTTCAGTGTATAGCAAATCAGTAAGTTATAATTAATACGGCCAAACTGGGGGACCTGAGAAGAGTTTAGATGCATAATTTTCTAACTAATGATCTATTACAAAGTAGCATTTAAAAATATTTCTATAACATAGAAAATAGTGATACATTAGATAACTTTTAATTTTAAACTCCTAACGTCTATAATCATGAATAAATTATATAGAACATGCAGAATACATTTCTTCCTTCATGCCTCTCTCAAACTTGAATTTATGATTAAATACATGTCTCCATCAAGTTGGAGCCATCACAAGAGACAGTTTAAATAGTACTACGAAGTTGGAGAGGAGGGGAAAGAATCACTGCATGGATGAGCACATTAGTCTATATAATAATTACACTCCCAGTAATTTCAAATGTTGTCAAGTTGAATTTCTTATATTCAGAGAAAAATGTTGAATATGAATTTATGCAAGTATTTCATTAGCAAGTCCAGAGATTCTATTAAATAAAATTTCTCCATCATAGAGAAGTTTTCAGAACAAAGTATAATATATGTTTATTTTTATCTTACTCAACCTCATTCATTTTCCTGTTACCTATACTCTGACTTGTCAAAGGGGGATATTGTACTCATATCTTCAGTCCATGTGGTCTAGAGCTGGGCACATGATCAAGGTCCAAATTATCAGTCACACAGATTTTTCAGAGATAGGTATATGACTTAATCTGGGCCTGTAAAAACCAGTCATGGGGCTTCTGTTGTGACAATCTCAGTCTGTTGTGGTTTCTAAGTCTAATTTTCTTGTGGTCATCTTATGGGGAGAAAAGAAAGAGGAGTTGAGAATTGGAGTCAAATCCTAATGACATTCTTTGAGTAACTGGCTTGAAAAGTTATTCAGTCAGTTCTATCCCTGTACTTGTCATCTCTATGTCAACAAATTTCTTTTTAATTTAAGTTAGCTTGAGTGGTTTTCTGTCATTTGCAGCCAAAAAGACCTGATTAATAAATGTCTGCAGCTCTATAATTTCATAAAAGGTTGTTATAGAACCTACTTTAAACTTTGATTAATAATTCAAACTCATAGAATTTCTAGACTTCAAGGTATTCTTACTGTCAACTTATATATTTAGAGGATATAAAATATTTCTGCACACACACAATACCTTTTTATGTTTAAAATTAGGACTACCATTTAATATATCTAGATTGATTTGATACATTAAAAGATTATGGTATTTATAATGAATCTTAGTTAGGCCTAATAGGATCACATGACTGTAGCTGAAAGACTATGCATAAGAAACAAAACTGGCAATTAAAATGCAAGTTTGTTGTTATCTGTATTAAGAACTTTCCATAATCTGCAATTGCAGGGCTCTCTCATACACCCACTTGGAGCACATGGCCAGAGGCAATCCCTCCATAAGTCTAATTTGGCACACTAAACATTTCTGTGAGGAAAAGAAAAAAAAGTGGATATTCAGAGATGGCCCTTCCCTAACTGATGACACAGCTGGAGATGTAGAAGAGGAGAGAAAAAGTTGAAATTTGGCACAGAAAATAGAAGACAGTGCCACCTACTAGAAGGTACAATTACCTCAACTACTAGCAAACCCAATGGCCCAATAAATGTCTGAGCTCTGATCCATCAGATTATGTCTCTTGTCATCTTTGGGAGAGACTGTAACTAGCAGGAAAGTGGTCAGAAGTAGGTCTGGTATAGGAACAAGGAGGGAACATTTCCCTTTACAATATAATGTGGAGAGAAAAGTACTTGGTACGCTAGATAAGGGAAATTAATTGTTTGAAGAATCAATTGTTTATCAGAGTCTGGGTTTTGGCTTTGCTCCAAGAATAATCCTTTCATGATAGCCACTCATTGTGTTGGACTCCTTGCTACTTCTGTTTTCCCGGAAGATGTGTCTGACAGACACTCTTAAGCATTAGTTACTCTGTGCCTGTGTCTATACCACATCATCATTTAGCTAGCTGACAGTCATTTTACCATTTAGTTTTTAAATGCCACCTATTCAACAGAGTTGCAGCCAACTCTGTATCTCTAGGAAGCTCTAAGATGCCACCTGTGTTTTGTGGTGGTTTGTGATTGCAATCCATCAGTTAACCATCAATAAAGTTTGTGATTGATGGTGATAATGAAGAGGTATAGGAGTATATATGATTTCAGCAGCTATGTATGAGCTCACATTTTGTTGATAAAACTTGAATCTGTATTCTCCTTACCTCTATACTTTATCCAACATTTTCTTGGGAGAAATGAGAATTTTGATAAACATAGTGAAGCTTCTTCTTTAGTCCATTTGGAATGGATAATTCATGGAAAGAAAATATAGTGGACTATGAGATTTATAAATAGCATTCCATGCTATAGCTAGTCAAAGCTCTGAGAACTGGAATGCCTTTCCTGAAGTTTGTCATTATAATTCAAGGTAATTTTGTTCATATAACTGTTGCCTTATTAGGTGATGTAGACTGTGGTTAAAATGATTAATTTTGATAACAAAGACCATTAATTGAATAGTTATTTATAGGACTTGTATATATATTATTAAAAAAATTTTTTTTTGCTTTGATAACTGGTTGGTTATGCATTCTTTCACTATCCTTTTAGTGGTCTTGACATGACAGATTATGATATTCATCCTTGACTTATTATGGTCTAATATCAATTATTAATTTTACCACTTCCTTGATAATACTGGAATTTTATAGTACATTTAGCCACACCCTCCTTTTATGATATTGTTGCTATGCATTTTAATTATACATATATTTTCAACCCAAGAAGATATTACTATTGTTGTCAAATTTATATTAACACAAATATTTATTCACTGATTTACATTTCCCTCTTTATTTCTTTAGTATTTGGATGATAATTTTTCTTCTGCCTGAAGATATAGTCTTATAATTTCTTTGAGTGAATATCTGATGGGTATAAACTCAATTTTTAGGTATTTTAATAATACCTTTATTTCATCTTCATTTTTGGAAGATATTTTTACACAGAATTAGAGATTGGCAATTATTTTCTTTTAGTACTTAAAAAAAGCTTTTTCATTGTCTTTGGCTTCTGTCATTTCTGTTGAGAAGTTTTCTTTAGTCTTATTTGTGCTACTTTGAATTTATATCATCACTTGTTTAATGATTTACGTCTTGGAAATCCTGACATTAGGTGATGAGTTATTAAATTTTTAAAAATTCTATTAATTTTAATGAGATGTTATAATCCATATCAACCTAGGATACCCAAATAATTTTAAATGAACAAAGAAAAAAGATTTATAAAGTAATAAATCAAAAGTTGAAAGTAAATAAATGCAATAAATGAAGGTTTATTGTACTCACTATAAGAGGTAGAGAAAAACTGATAGGAAGTAGTGGTTAGTGACAAAGGGGTGCAACAGAATATTCATAGGAAGGTTTATTTTTTTCTGTATCATTTTCATCATCCAGAGACCAAATGAACCCACCAGTAGAAAAAGTCTTTATGAAATTTATAAAAAATGCCTAAATCAAGGAATTCCAGATAGGAGAAATTTTGGTAGGGAAAACAGATAAGGGTTAGCAGAAGACATTGGGTACAAATCAAGGCAGGCTGACCTGGCTGTAGATTTAGGGTGGAAGATTTGGCAGTTATTAGGCTCAGACCTAGAAACAGGATTTTATCTTCTGGGATGCTTGAAACAGAATGCAGGAACCTAAGTCCTGAGGGAATAAAAGTACTGGAAAGTAAGGCGCGGATTTACATCCTTTGAAAAAATACAATGGGTTCTCCATAGGAAAAAAAGGAAAAATCTCATAGGTGATCTAGCCATAGAAAGGTTGACTTGAACCTGTGATTTTCTAAAACAGACTCTTTAGTTTTTTCATGACAAGTACTTAATGGCTTCAGTCTGGGGCAGGACTGAAATTCTCCATCAAGAAGTCCCTTCTCTTTTCCATCCCTTCATAACTAACTAAATTATACTTGAAGTTTTTTCTCTTTTTTGGAGCTTTTATTGACGTACTTCTCATCAACCTTCCCTAATTAAATTGACTACTCTTCCTTTGTTTTGCCGTTGAATATACTTTTGTATAGATTCCTTCACATTTTTTTCTTTTTTCTTATGTAGGTCCTGGTGATGTATTAATACTCAAAGAATAATAAAAAGCAGAATATTAGTTGGATCATCTTAATGACTAGAGGCTGAAAACTGTGATAGTCTAATATATTAATCTCTGTATCCAAGATAGGTCTGTCAGTGACACGGTTTTATTAGCTGGTGAGAAGAGGAGCTAGAGAAGAAAAAGAATGTCTAGAAGCCTAGAAGTTTTGGTTTAATGTTGACTAAATCTAAAATCACACATCATTTGATTTGATACCTGAGATGCAAAAATCAAGTGCTTTAAAATCATCCACTATTCTGTTATACCATTTCTCTTTAAAAAAAAAAAATTATTAGCCACATTTGACATTTTTGGTGTTAAACATGATTCACTGCTTGGTGCAGTTGAAAGCACTGATCATATTTAGATTGGAGAAGACTTTGATAGACCTGAGAGCTGCCTTAAATATCACAGCCTTTTTCCTTTGACAGCACACCTGAAAAGAGGCATGGTTGGGGACTGTCTGGAAGAATTTAAAGAATGAGAGATTTCATCCAATGACAAATGTAACAGATGAGTTATTTAAAAATTAATTATTTTTTTATGTGGAATCACCTATGAGATATTAACTACATCTTGTTCATGGTTACATGAATGAAACATGTTTTCTCCTTTCTTCTTCCAAAGAAGGAACCAGAACTTTCTTTGAAGTCTAGGTTTTTCTTACTCTTTAGAAAAAAATGAACAAATGTCTGAAAAGCAAATAGTGTCAGTTGTGTAAGAGGGGAAGGGATACAAACTGTGTGCTTGGACTTAAAGGGATGACCTAGAGACATTGTTTGATCCAGAACTACTGGAAAAAAGAGAGGGTACTATATTTTCTGGTGAACTTGGTTTCTAGAGCCTCCATGAATGAGTCTGTCAACTTTTGAAATGGCAAGACCTCAAGACTTGTGGCTGGTGAGAGGCAGAGAATAACTTGGAGATAAGTGTCCGGGTCTCAGGGAGAATCTACTGTGTAGGGTTGAGTTGCCAATCTACATTGATTCACAAATACCATGATTCATTTCACATAACACCATTCCACTGGGCAGAGGGTAGAAGAGGAATGGCAATGTGGCCGAGAGATCATGTTTGCTTTTCACTTCAAAATAAATTATATGTGTGTGTATGTGTGCATATGTATGAATGTGAGTGTATATTATCTACCTATCTACAGATGTTTGGATGAGGATATGTGTATTTTCCCATGGAATGACGACAGTGACTTTCCTGTTAATCTTGGTTAATTTGCTTTAATTTGTTTTTCATTGTTTCAGAAATATAACATTTTTATGTCCTCAATATTTTGAAACAGTTCATACCTATCTCAAATAGAATTAAAAAAATTTTTGTCAGTCCAAAAATGCAATTGGATGCCTGGGAAATTGCTAAGTTTCTTATTGCTGAATCTAGTCAAATGTACTAGCTTCCAGGGACATTGTAAGAAAGAATCCTTCACTGGTTGAGAGGTTAAAACATTTTTTTTTAATCTATAGTTGTTTCTCTATGTCTAGGAAAGTACAGACACATAACATGTTTTTTGAGTAAGTGGATAAATGGATAGATGCATTAAAGTGACCCCTGGTATAGATAGTAGATGAATATATGCATGAACTAAATTGTTATTGGAATATAATTTATTTGGCTGCTGAATCAGGCAAGTTATAAATTTCTAGGGAAGATTTAAAGAAATAAATGCTTAAATCTATTTATTTCACTTGCAATAACAGTTCTTATTGATGCTACAAAACTTAATTTATTTTCTAGTGCACCCTCAGATAGGAGCCTGCTTACTCCGGACTCATTTGGAACTTGCAGCTCATCTAACTTAGTCCCTTGTCTTAGCACTAAGTTGCTGACTGCTTGCCTTTTTTGTTTCATCCACCACTGCACCATTGTCATCTGAGTTAAGTGTTTTTTTCCTCATTCAAATAATTATATGTGGGCTTTTTTGTTTCTAAGGGTGACCCTCTTACTAGGGCATAAAGTAGAAACATTCCTCATTCTGTTCTTTATATGTCCTTTAAAAACTAAAACAAAAACTCAGATGTACTAAAAAAGATGAACATTTTTCAATCACTGTTCCTTTAGAAAAAATGTTCAGGGATGGTTGATCATGCCGTTAATGCATGCTCCTTGTCTGACTTCATATTTTCAGCTGCCTTGCCTACTGACAGAAGTGTGGTTCGTTTTCTCTATGCTCTTCACAGCATTTCTGCCTTTAGTGTTATTCAATTTAAACTGAGCAAAGTATAGTAGAAAAGACTCTAGTCTGGAAATTCTGGCGGGAGTTAGGTAACTTGTCCTTCAGTTTAACCTAAAATTCTATTCTTTCTTAAACATTCTATGAGTCTACCATACATTTGACATATTGTATATACAATTCTAGACAAGCAATTTTAAAACAAACTTGGGCATAATATATTTTGAACTAAAAATAGTTAATCTGGTTCAAATTTGTGCACATTAGAAGTTATACATTGCAACATTCACGTTTCATTTTGAAAGAACAGCTCTATTTCAGAAAATATTTTGCTAAATATTTTCATTTGTTTTAACATAAGTTTGTCACCCTTTGAATTTCTCTGGATAATGTGGGAAAATGACATCTGTTCTATTATAGTTATTACTTTTTTTTTTTTTTTTTACAATTGTAGTCTGGGCTGGTAAGTATGAGGTGAGTAGAGTATGCATATACTAATGCTTACAGTCAGAGAAGAAGATAGTTGTGGAGATTTTTTTTTTGGCAAAACACTTTAGAAAAATTCATCTTCTTTTTCTATTTTGAAATTACTCCAACAATGCTTTTGCAGATTAGTCATCCAAGTTTGATTGAACATATTCAGTCAAAGAAAGTTTACTGTTTTAAGGTTCCATTTTCATTTAGAAAGCTTTAATTGTTAGGAAACAGTCCTATATTGTCTGACCTCTCTTTTCTTAAAGCATTTAAATGTAGTTTTATTAAAACATGGATGAAATAATAGTTAATGCCATAATCAGCCATAATCTGTTACTTCTTTTTATTTTTCTGGCAAAGAAGAAAATTATTAAATGTATAATGGTATCAGACATAATTAGGATCATAAAAGGAGATTTGACTAGGGGACTCCCAGAACCCAAATTCAGGGAGAGAAGATGTAGACAGTTTTTCCCCACATGCAAATATAGTTAGTACTTTCATTGGCAGCAGGAACTGGGAATGTTTTACCTTTGAGTGGCTGACCTGCATTCCTGATATGCCCTATTGGAACCAGGCCCACTTTTCCAATTAAGATTATTTATAGCTGGTTTTGGTCTCAGATGAAATCAAATGGGATTAAGACATGCTTGGTCATGTCTAACACACTTGAAGATCAGACTTACGAGCAGCCTCTTCCTCTGAGGACAGGGTGACTATGGGAATATGCGTTGTGTGAGGGAGCAGCCCATGTGATGAATTTGCCTTTTCCCTTTTGATGCAGCCTTATGATCATTCCTCTGATCACTTCTCACCATGTCCTCCACTCCTGCCACCATCAACTCTTTGTGGCCTGTGGAAATGGCCTTCTTACTGGTTTCCATTCTTTCTCCTTTATGCCCTTGCAGTTTATTTTCCACCTGGTACACACAGTGATCCTTCAGAAATGTCCTTTCAAAACATCACTCTTCCACTCTCAACTTTCCAGTGATACCTCAACATATTCCAAATAAAATCTAAAGTAATCTGCAGGCCTTATAAAGTGACCAGACCCTTCTTGGACATTATTTTCTGTACTTGGCCTCTTCCTTATGGCTCTCTATCTGCCAGACCTCCTTCCATTACCTTCTTGTATTTCCTTTCTAGCCCAGTCCTGTTAACAGCTTTTGTACTGCTGTTCCTCTGATTGGAACAATCTCTGTTTGCTTCCTCCCACTCCCACTCTATTTAAGTCTCTGCTCAAATGTCATCTCCTTAGAAAAACTGCCTCTAAAAGTACACACATTCATTCTTATTTTTTTCTGCTTTTTATCTTTCATAGCATTTCTCTATATTTGAAGTTATAAAGTACTTTTCTGCTTATTGCTTACCCTGCATTAGTCTGTAAACATGATGAGGCCAAGAACTTTGTCTTATCACTGCATTAGAAGTACCTAGAACAGTGCCTGGCATTTAGCAGCAGGTGATGCCTATTATATTCATGTGCTGAACAAATGAACAAATTTATTCTTGCAGGCTGATGAAGCCTGTGAAAACTTGTTTCACAAATAGAGACTAATTGTGCACATCAGTATGCTTGGTACTCTATCACAGGTGATTACATAATGGATTACAGTGGCATATGTGTGATAGACAGAAGCACTAAATTAAATGTATAACATTTTATGGGAAAATGCATTCTGAGTTCTAAATAACTGGCTTATGCATGACTTTTTGGAACATGATACATTTAAATTGGGCTGAGCTTGGCCTTCCATAAATGTAATCAAAGATTTCAATTGTATATTTTGCTAAATGTTGTTACTAAGATTTTGCAGTTTCTAGAAAAATGCTTTCTTCCTTGGTAACCATGGAACCCAAATGGTGAGAAAGATAGGAGTTTTTTGGTAGTGACATTACTCGGAGTTTTCAGGAAATTTGTTTATTTGAAGTAGTAATAATGTGAAAGGGAGGGTTAAATTTCTCTGCCACCTTGGATGAATAATTGGCAAGAGGTTGAATGTCAGTCCTAGGAAATGTACAATGCTCCATTTTTATCTGAGAAAACATGTTGAGTCAGAACAGAAGCAGAAAGTCCAATGGTGATAGTAGGAATTAGGTGAAAGCTAATGGTGGGCATGCAGGGAGTTAGGATACATCTAGACACATTTGATACTAAAACCATGGCAATCATAATTATAAATCCCATGTACATGAAAGATTCTATGCCCTAATATTTAGTTTTGCTTTGTTCGTGATAGTTTAGGCATTGCAAAAGGGGTATGGAGGAAGGAAGGGACATTTACTGAGCATCCACTGTGTCAGACAAAGCTGCTACACACGCATTGTTTCACGACAGCTTCTAGCAGTCCTAAAAAATGGGTACTTGTAATAATCCATTTCATAGATGAGGTGGCTGAGGCTTAGAGTGGATAAGCAGCACAGTAAGAATACTGTGCTGGAATACTAATCCAGGGCTGTCTGACTCAGAAGTCAATTCTGTCGTCTGTGGCATTCTGTGATTATAGTTGCATAAGACTGGGGAATAAACAATCAATGGCATAGACTCTGAGGGCAGAAATTCAGAAAGTTGTCAATATTTTTGTATTTTTCTTGAAAGCATTAAAAGTCATTGTTAGGGATTTAGGGCCAAATTGGAAGAAATAGCAAGATAAGAATAAAGTGCACATTAACTCTTAGGTCTTAGAGTTCCCATGTAACATATTTTTATCAACATTTTTTTTCCCATAAAAGCCTACACACTAAAGTGAACAATTGAAATGACTAGTTCTTATATGCATGAATTCATAGAGAGTCACTAAAGCATAATCTCTGCTCTGTATGAGTCTGAAAGTTTTTATCAGTTTTATTTCTTCTTAATTTGTTTTATTAAATAATGTATATGAATTGCAGTGAATCCAACACATAAAAATAGGAGCAAGAAAATGGGTGAATGAATGCTGCATGTAAATACTATAATATTTAAAAAGTTATCAGTATTTCTGAAGCCAGAGAGAGGTGTGTCAGTCCTTCAGGCAATGGGAGTGAAGAAATTCTGTGTTGGAGCTTCAGGGCATATGGAGAACTGCATTCCTGTTCTTTCCATAAGAAATCTAATTTGAGGCTTTTGGTCTAAAGTATGGAGGCCTCAAACTTTGAGTTTTGCCCCGCTCCTAGAGTCTTGCTTGCATTATTTGCTTTGTTCAAGTCATTTAAATTTTAAAAATAATCTGTTTAAAGAGAGGTTTGCATTTTTGCATACACAGAAGCCTTCACATGGCGTATTTGTGATTTGCCCAGATTTCCAGTCCTTTGCAGCAATAGTCTTACTCCCACATAAACCACCTTAGACATATTGATCCTAAAGAGAGTCTTAGAGATGAAAGTAATATGCAATGAAGTTCTAATGATGGGGGTTTGTACTCTTAGGGAGCAAGGAGCTCTTCATTTTGTCCTTCTTCAATATGCTTTTCTGTATTCCTAAAATCGAGTCAATCATTCTGTGATTTGTAAGCCATTAATGTGCTAAAAGAAATCAATGTATTTTCTCCATTAATTTTTTAAAAAAGAAACTATAATTTTTAGTCCTTACATAGAGTAACAAGCATTTCTCACCTGTCTGGTTAATAATCTGTTTTGCTTTTTAAGAGTTAGGTCTTATAGAAATACAATTAGGTTTATAATCATAAAGAAGGAAAAAAAAAATAAAGCAGAGTTGACTGCTTTTCCATCAGGCTTTCTGTAAATTCACACACACACACACACACACACATACACACACAGGAAATGTCCTGAGTCAGAAAAAAAATGAGCTGTATAACATAGGGTACTTTGCAGTAATTGTTAAGCTATCAATTCTCTTTGCAATTGGAATTCTATTTAGATCATCAAAAATCATATAAAACCAATTCCTGTTTTTCTTCTGGTTGATTGCATAAAAATATAACAACTAGTTTCATTTATCTGGAAAATACACAATATAACTTTCTTCAAGAAAAAAGTTTTTGATTTGTAAAATATCTTTTAATCATTTTTAAAAATTTTCTTGCTAGTGTTTGTAACATGGGCCTTCTAAAAAAGTTCCACTTATTTTGCATTAATCCATTTTATCTTACCTTATTAATTTATTTGTACCTCAATTTATTCCACAAATAATCAGTTGGTAGCTTATTATAAAAATTAAAAATTGAAAAGAAAAAAGTAATACAAGTGAATATAATAACCATGGCAAAAAAAAAAAAATAGAAAAATAGGTGAGAAAACTGGATCTTGTTAAGATGATACTAAAAGTGCAGGCCATAAGGCTTATGTAATTTTTGCAGCTGAATTTCAAATTTGACTCTAAGTTCCTGGCAGCAAAAAGTAAACATGATTAGTTATATAGCTGCCTTAATTAAGAAAAAGAACCCTGTTAATTTTATGTGTTAGACCATTTTAAGTCAAAGTAATAGAGAACCGAACTCAAACAGGTCCCGAAAGAACTAAAAATATCCATAGGTGGGATGGCACCTAGATCTAATTTAACTAGAACTTGATCTGATTGGCATTTTTATCCTTTTTGTGTTGATTTCATCTCAGTCTTGTAACAAGATCCTGCAGCAATGGACATCCATTGACAACATACATAGGCTGTCTTATATGCCTTTCTCTTAAGTCAGAGACTTTCTTTCTATTTTGTCCAGTAAACTTCCCCTCACATCTCACTAAGCTAATCATTTGATCAATAATCTGCAACCAAAGGAATGCTGTGGGTTGATTGGCTTAGGTCTAGTTTCCTGAACAAGAAGCTACAATATGTTGGAAAAGTCAGGGCCTCCTTGAAACTGTGAGTATGATCAATTTCTCCTCAAGTTCAAGTTCAGAAGGATGGTTTAGGGGTAGATATCCAATGAGATATTAGAAATTAGGAAAGAGAAAGAGATGCAACCAACATCTTGTGTACAAGTTACCCAAAGAACTCTAACTAACTCTTTTTATTACTTAGGAATTTAACATTCTGGATTTCTTTATTGGTTATGAAAGGCTATTTTATATTTGTATTCAGAGACAATCATGATATTCAGCAAATTTTAATGTTAACTAAAAATAAACCATAAAATAATTCTATAATAACTGTTTCACCTTTGTGGCATCTGCTGAAGATAACTGACTTCATAAAATTTTTACATGATGGATAGGCTGATGGGTTGAACGCTTTCACTCACAGTTTTGCCCATTTTTCCCCTTATTTGCTGCTAAATTTTCCTAATACTTATATCAAAAGAGATAAAAATCATTGCCTATCAATCAAAATAATTTGATTTGGAAAACTTTTCTCGATATAGAAAAAAACATTTTTGGGGTGTGTGTGGTAGAACAAATTTGAATGAGAGTTATCATTGCAGTGCTAGGGCTAAAAGTTTTGGATTTAAAGATATGTCTCAAGGTCAAAGGTACTGCTACTTTGGTGGTTAAGTTCTTAGATAATGACATCCCTGACTTTGTACACACACATGCACACACACACACTTTCCAGTAATATAAACAATGATCTTGAGGAAACTTATTTCTAAATGTTATTTTTTTTCCCTTCAGAGAATCTATGGGATTTTAAATAATGTGAATGCTATTTCCTAGATATTGGAAAAATATTTTAAAATAAAAATAAAATTTGAGGATGAATTGGTGATAACAATTACTTAGCCTGACTTCTTGAAATTTGATAATACTACTTTGTCCTTCTCCCTCCCAGTCTTTGAGGACAATGTCTATGTTTAGAAAATGGCTCCTAATTTTCTGGCTCTGCTTTACTTCAGGGTGATTTTTTTTTTTCTGTATAGACAGTTGTCTTGGCAGGTAAATCAATTCCCGTAAGTACATTCTCCTAAAATGAAGGAAGGTTCAGTGTCCTCTCTGGGGGCAGCACTAGCCAGTATTTTATTATCTCTTCCAAATCATGACACTCAATGAAGTGTGGAACTGATAAAAGATGAATTTACTTTAAGGTCCAAGTGAGAAAACAACAGAAAATGAGAAGTTTCATCATAAATGCATCAATGAAGTTACTCAGGGAGACTTGGGGATGGTGAAACTATCTAATAGCAATAGCTATTGCTATTAGATAGTTTCACCATCCCCAAGCCATAGAAATTGCATCTCACCTTATTCACGGCTGACACTCTAATGGAATCGCAGACTGTCTCAGTATACTGTCTGTACTGGCTTCATTTTCTCTTTCAGGTGCAAACCAGTGTTTCTGGTTTGACCCAGTGTCCCATACTAGGCAGAGAGTTTCTTTGGCATTGGCCCAAAGGACAATAGGGAAGTGATTTAACTAAAATTACATATTGATCTCCCTTTCAACCATCATCCTTTCCAGTTAAATTACCCTGCTTTTTCCTGAGGGATGACTGTGAGTTTTCAAAACCTGCTCAACCCAGATTCTTAGGTGATAATTTTTCCTCTTACAGTCTTCTGATTTAGATTGTGATATATTTAAACAACTGTTATTTTCACAAAGTGAATACCAATTTTAGAGTGTTGTAAGCAAAGACATTAGGTAAAAAAAAAACATTCTAGAAATAAGAAAAGCTAAATATTACTAATGTAAACCTTTAGGAAAAAAATTTCACTACTATGGGAAATTGAATATTCATCCTTATTCTTTTTGCCTAGTATGGTTTTCTTACAATCAATTTTCCATATTGCAGAAAATTCTCCTTCTTTACTAGTTTTTACTAATTTTTAAGTCTTTTGAGGTAACAAGCAATGTTTATGCTTATTTTCTTCTTTTTTAAAACTTCAGATGCATGGACTTGGATTAATCATTCTCCTTGGCTTATGGCATACTTTCATTAGTTTGCAAAAGGTCATTCCCTGATTGATATGGTAGGTGTTTAATGAATAGTGTTTGCCAGTTGATTAAAGTCTTACCACTTTAGAAACTTATTCAATGTAGGCCATGGATAAGAAGATTGAAGATTGATCAGAATTATTTTTTTTTACCACACACATTAGGTTATTGACAGTTCCTTAGTGAGTCAAAACTGGATTCTGACAAAGAACTGTTGTATATTCTTTATATTTTATTTTATAAATCTGAATGTTAAAGAACATATTATTCAATGTGATTCAACTTTGCAAATTTACTAACTACTTTAAGTATTATTATAGATAAATATCTGATCTGGTGAACCCTATCTACCTGTTCTAGTCAAGATTCATATGTTTGGAATATGTGCAATCAGGAAGTTGCACCCTTTATAGATTCCTGTCTTAACAAGGCTCAATTCTGTCCAGATTTTACAAGTTGAATAGTCAACTACTGAATCTTATTTGATGGTGTTCTTGATGTTTCACTGTTCACTGCATGGCCAGGCTTGTGCAGTCAAGGTTTAAAAGGCAGGTAAGTGCCACCTAGGGAAGAAACCAGTGCATAAATGGAGGTTGCTCAGAACAGACAATATGCATACCAAGCTCAGACAGCATAGTGACAGGCTGTAAGGATTTTATTTCTTAGCAAAGAAGTGTTCTAGGCCCAAGGCCCATTCTTATATGGCTCAATGGGGGCTGAAAGACTGCATGTATGTATTTCCCAACACTTGATGATGATGAAAATTGCAAATAAATTTAATCATATACACTCTGGAAAAAAAATACTCCCTTGGCAATATTGTTGACTTTTCTGGCATGCAAGTTTCTAGAACAGTGTTTCAACTATGTTTTTGACTATGACAATAAGTAAGAAATGTGTTTTCCATATTGACTCTTGATGTGTATGCGTATAACTAAAAGAAAAGCTTCAGAAACAACACTTTCCATTATTATATATAATGCAGTCTAACATTTTTTGGTTTGACTTTATTCTATTACATTAAAAAATCAACCCACTTAATTGATTTTATTGAGTCCAAATTATCATTGAAAAAATGCTGTTATTAGGAAATGGGCCATACAAAAACAATAAAGTTTACAAGAGCATTCAGAGTTTTGAAAAGGAATGGAGAGGAGTGAAAAAAGAGCATTTTCCCTTGTGTTATGGCTTCCACATGGTGTTTTTCCTATTTATCTAAAGGGCAAAAGTAAGGTTTTGGGGTGCATTGTTTGCTCTGCTCAGGACACTATCTTCAATGCTATTCTGCTATTTCTCTCTCTACATGGATGAGATATAAATCTCAACAGAATTCTCACATTCCCAAGTTTGTCATTACTCTTCTAAGACTAAATCATGTCTAATTCTACTGGGTTCTTATACCTTTTCCAATAGTCTTCATAGCACCATGTTTATTTTGGCTCAATTATTCTTCTCAAGTGCCCAGTGTAATACATGATATATAATAGACTCTTGTATATTTCTTTCATGACTAAATGAACTCTAATATTTAAAATGCCAATTACTTGAAGGAGTGTGAGTCAGCATTCACAACATACTGAATATTTTTGATATCTCATAATTTTCTACCTAGGTCATAATTGTTTTTGTACAGGAACATATATATTCCTCTTTTATATCTTTATCTATCAGTGACTTGCTAATAAATATTGACTTGGTTCTTTTAGGATATATATGTGTATATGTTATTCATGTAATGGGACCTGGAGAGGAAAATGTACTTCTAGCATAACATTAGAGCATATTTACATAGTCATTGTGGTTGTACTTACTGATTTTCATCTTTTAGAATCAATCTAATAAGAAGGAGAAAAAACATGTGTTGGTGTTAATGTGCTTACATTACAAAGTATGTTCAAGAGTTTCTATGAAAGTCACTGTAATGAGATGTATGCATTTAGTATGGTATTTATAGTTAATGGTTAACCAATACAAAAGCTAAAAATAACAAATTAATATCTAACACTGGAAGAGGTGAGGGTGAAGAGATAGCAAGGTAAATGAAATTGATTCTTACATTTTATAATGATAACAGTCAACAGATATTATCTAAAGTTAATAAATCAAGATGGTAAAAAGAAATGAACTTCTTAGACAAAATAGAGATAACTACCAAAACACCTAGAAATAGAAAAAAATAAGAGATTATCCTTGGAGAGTATATTTGCAGGAGGGGAGGAATTGTATGCGAGATTGCTGCTTTTCATCATAGATCTTTAGATCTTTGTTTCTAACAAGATGCAAATCTAGGAGAAAAGTTTATACAGAATTCTACTTTATGGTTCAGCTTTCTTAAAGCTATTTTTGAAGCCCATGCATTTTTTCCTTGCCTCTGGCTGTTCCTCAGTGTCTTATTATGAACTGATTATAATGATTTTTTAAAGCACATATTGAGTTGCTATGATGGAAAATATTCAGGCCTTCATGCTAGAACACTGTTATGGGTAGAAATCTGGGTCCCTATAAAATTGGCATCCTTGTTCTATATTAGCATTTAGAATTTCTATGTAAACAGAAAAGACTTAATACTTCGCAAAGCTTATAAGCAGCAGCATTATGAAGCCTATTTAGTAGTTCATTATGGTTCCCTGCAAGGAAATAGTATATATTCTTCATTGTTACTACTCTGTTCAGACACAAAAACATAGTTCAGATACTTTAAAATGGTTACATTTGTGAATAGATATTTATGAGAATTCTGATTATTATTATTTTTTAATTTTTATTTATTTTTATTTTTCTTAGGCAAGGACCTTGTCAGCTTACAATCCCTTATTTTTTACTTTTTATTCCTACAGCACCTGGTCTTCCTAGATGGTTTCCCATCCAAGCACTAACCAGGCCCAATCCTGCTTAGCTTTGATTATTTTTTGAAATTAAGAGTTCTAGAGGCTCAGGAGTCTAGGTTAAATGGAAGTCAGTTTATACTATCAGGTGCCAAAAAGTTCATAGGAGCTAGTGGCCTCTTTAAAAAAATTATTATTCATAATCTTTATTTTTTAGAACAGCTTTAGATTTATAGCAAAATTGAGTAGAAGTGACTTTTAGTTTCCAGTTCCACACATCAGGAGCTTGGAATTTGCTACTCTTTCCTAATCACAAGTAAAAATCTGACCAGAATGGAAAATCAACAGCTCTCCTAGGAATCATAAGAGAGGTGCGGACACAGTGTAAACCACTGCTCCAAGACTGGAGAAGCAGACAGGCAAATAAATACGAGGAGTCATGCCTGACTAGAGCAAAGACTCACAAAAGGCAACTGTCATGAGAACTAGTAGGAAAACCTGAACTGTAATTGATGAATTGCTAAAAGCTCAGTGTGGACATGTCTGAGAATTAAAAACTCCAGGGCAACCCCATCATGGTGGTGGAGGGGAAGCACATTTTTGTGAGTTTTACCTCAAGGAATTTCACCATGTTCTCATAGCAAATATTAGGGGAAAAAAATCTCTCGCCCTTCTGGCAGTGGGAGGGAAAAAGTAACCATTTTGAAATATACTGGCATACTTTTTCCTGCTTTCAGGGAAAACTCGCTAACAGAGACTAGCCTGCTCAAGTTTTACCAAAGCCTAACTTATCTGGAGGAAGGAAACCATTCCAGTCAGGTGTAGCTTTTGATGCGATAGAAGGAAAACACACAACTCTGGCCCACTTTAGCTATCTTATCCACCTAGAGACGTGTGAGGGGGATAAACAAACTGAGAAGCACTTGTGAAGTTCACAGTCTAGAGGCACAGGCTCTTTAAAAGACTGAGACCTAATTATGTGACTGTAGAATGCTTTTGCTTTCCCCCACATCTTACCACCGCATCACTAAAAGCCTTTTAACGGCCCTTCCTTTTACTCAGTACAGTGTATCTGGTTATTAAGAAAAAATTACAAGGCATACCAGAAAGCAAAAAACACAATTTAAAGAGGTAGAGCAGGCATCAGAACCAGACATGGCAAGAATGTTAGAATTATCAGACTGGAAATTGAAAACGACTATGAATAATATGCTAAGGACTTTAATGAATAAAGTAGATGAGATGCAACAACAGTTTGGCAATGTAAGCAGAGCAATGGAAATCTCAAAGAAAAAAAATTCTGAGAGAAGGCAGAGGAAAAAAAACATATTGGCTACAGAGGAACAGAGTAATAATTACCTCCAACTTCTCAGAAACCATGCAAGCAAGAAGAAAATAGAATGAAATATTCAAAGTGCTGAGAACAAAAACCCACCAACCTAGTATTCTGTACCCTGTGAAATCATCCTGTAAGAGTGGAGGTGAAATAAAGATTTTCTCAGGTGTACAAAAATTAATGGAATTTATTGTCAGTAGACTTGCATTGAAAGATATGTTAAAAGAAGTTTCTTAGAGAGAAGAAAAATAAAATAGCTCAGAAACTCATATCTATATACAAATGTCTGAGAATTGAAGAAGAAATGAAAACCACAATGCCATTTACATTAGCACCTCCCTCAAATTAAATACTTAGGTATAAATCTAACAAAATATGTACATGATTTGTGTAAGGAAGACTACAAAACTCTGATGAATGAAACTGAGGAAGAACTAAACAAATGGAAAAATATTCTATGATCATGGATAGGAAGACTCAATATTGTTAAAATGTCAATTTTTCCCAGCTTGATCTAGAGACCCAATGCAATTCCCATCAAAATCCTAGAAAATTACTTTGTTGTTATTAACAAACCAATTCTAAAATTTATATGAAGAAACGTTAAGATCTGGAATAACCAACAGAATATCGCAGAAAAGACAAATGAAGGTCTGAGACTACTTTAAGACTTACTGTAAAGCTATAATAATCAAGACAGTGTGGTATTCATGCAAGACTAGACAAATAGGTAAATGGAGCAGAATAGAGAGCCCAGAAATAGACCCATATTAAAATAGTCATCTGATCTTTGGCAAAGGAGCAAAGACAATAGAAGGAACAAAGATAATGTTTCCACAAATAGTGCTAAAACAACTGAACATCCACATACAAAATGTGAATCTATACATAGACCTTACATTCTTCATAAAAATTATCTAAAAATAGATCACAGACCTAAATGTAAAATGCCAAATTATAAAACTCCTAGAAAATCACAAAAGAGAAAACCTACATGGCCTTGGGTATGACATCACTTTTTAGATACAATACCAAAAGAAGGATCCATGAAAGAAATGGTGGTTTTCAATTTTGCTATAAACCTAAAACTGCTCAAAAATTAAATTCTTAAGAAATGTATATGTAATGACATAAACTGAGAAAAAAGAAGGCAAAAAATTGAGCAAAACATATATTCCATGTACACCTTCTCCCCAACACATGCATAGCCTTCTTTATTATCAACTAGAGTGGTACTTTTTTTACAACTGATGAACCTACACTGACACATCATTATCACCCAAAGAATATAGTTTACATTAAGGTTTACTCTTGGTTTTATATATTCTGTGAGCTTGGACATATTTATAATGACATGTATCTACCAGTATAGTATACAGAGCAGTTAAACGATGCTAAAAACCTTTTCATTCACCTTATTCACTCTTCCCTTTTTCCGAATCCCTGGAAACCACTGATTTTTTACTATCTCCATAGTATTGCCTTTTCCAGAATGTCATATAATTGGAATCATATAGTATGTAGCCTTTTCAGAATGGCTTCATTCACTTAATAATATGCATCTAAGGTTCCTTGATGTCTTTCCATGGCTTTATAGATCATTTCTTTTTACCACTGAATAATATGACATTGTTTGGATATATTACAGTTTATCTGTTCACCTACTGAAAGATGTCTTGATTACTTCCAAGTTTTGGCAATTGTGAATAAAACTGCTATAAACATCCATGGGCAGGTTTTGTGTAAACAAAATTTCAGCTGCTTTGGGTAAATACCAAAGAGCACAATTACTGGGTAGTGCAATAAGAGTATGTTTAGTTCGTAAGAAACTTCCAATCTGTCTTCCAAAGTGGCTGTGACATTTTTCATTCCCACCACCAATGAATGAGAGCTCCTATTGCTCCACATCCTTGCCAGCAGTTGGTATTGTCAGGGTTTTGGATTTTGACCATTCTAATTGATGTATAGATCTGTTTTAATTTGCATTTTTTTCTGATGACAGGTGATGTAGAACATCTTTTCATATGCTTATTTGCCATTCACATAACTTTTTTGGTGTCAAAAGTCTTTGGCCCATTTTTTAAAACTGGGTTGTTTGTTTACCTATTGTATTGTTTTAAAAGTTCTTGTATATTTTGGATAATAGTCCTTTACCAGGTATATTTTTACAAATAGTTTCTCAGTCTGTGGCTTGTCTTTTCATTCTCTTGACAGCATCTACAGCAGAGCAAACATTTTTGATATTAATGAAGTTGTTTATCAATAATTTCTTCCACAGATCATGTTTTTGGTGTTGTGTCTAAGAAGGCATCACCATTCCCAAGGTCATCTAGGTTTTCTTTTATATTATCTTCCAGGAGTTTTGTAGTTTTGTGTTTATATTTTGGTCTGTGACCCACTTTTTGTTACTTTTTGCAAAAGTTGTAAGGTCTGTATATCTATTCATATAATGTATATATTTGCATGTGGGTGTCCAATTGTTCCAGCACCATTAAATGGCTTCCTTTTAGTGTTAAATTATGACTGATTTTTAAAGAAATGTCACTTAGAAAATTAGAGAAAGAAACATTAGGTCTAGTATAAGGGATCACTTTTGGCTGGCTTATTGAGTTAAGAATTTATCTTTTCTCTTGTAAAAGAATTCCAGAGGCAGGCAGTTCAGTGTTCATACAACACTCTGTTACCCCAGGCTCCTTCAATCTTTCTGCTCCCCATCCCTTAATTCATGATTTTTATCCTTAGGTTTCTCTCTTGGTTTCTATCCTTGGTTGATATCTTCATTGGTTTCTTTTATCAAGTAGTACAGAATTGCTATTTTATTTCAGGTCGGAAAAAGGAGAAAGGGAATAAGGGTGTCTGCTAGATAAATAATCTCTGTAAGAGAACTTTTCCGGTAATTATACCTTAAGACTTTAGCTTACATCTCATTTGATGCCCTTTTCAACGAGGAAAGTTTAAAACTTTAGGTTTTTAGCTAGAAATGTTACTACACCAATAATATAAGAGTAAGGAAGAAAGGAAACAGAATTTGGCAGGCAATTTGTCATCTCTGCCAAAAGCTTCATCTATGCCAAAGTTTCCACCTCCAGTTCTTTACCCTGTGTAGAAGGGGAACAAGATATAGGTCTGTAAAATATGACTGATTCGTTTTAATAAATTATCTTACTTGTCTTGACTATAGGTAAAAAAAAAAACTTTTTATAGTGACACCCATGATATTATATACTATAATAAGTTGTTCTAGGGTTATAACATGAGATTTATCAAGAGGAAAATATATCTATAGAGTGTCTTGCTCATTTCATTATCTCTAGCACCCAGCAGAGCTCTTGCCATATAGGAATGGCATTAATTTTCTATTGTTGCTGTAACAAATTACCTCAAATTTATTGCCTTAATACAACCCAAATTTACTATCTTACAGTTCTGTAGGTTAGAAGTCTGACACAGATCTTACTAGGCTAAAGTCAAGCTATGAGAAGAGCTGCATTTCTTCCTGGAGGCTCTAGGGGAGAATCCTTGCCCTTATCTTTTCCACCTTCAAGATGCTGTCCACATTGCTTAGCTCAAGATCCCCTCCTTCATTTCCATCTACTTTAATTTTTTAGAGTTGACATTTAATATTATTTTATATTAGTTTCAGGTGTACAGCATAGTGGTTAGACATTTATATAATTTACCCTCCTTCATTTTTAAAGCCAGAAACATGGAATTTCTATGGCTATTCTTTCATAGTCACATCTCACTCTGACTCTGAGTGTCCTGCCTCCCTTCACCACTGCTAATGATCCTAGTGATTATATTGAGCCCACTGGGAGAATCCAGGATAACCTGCATATTTTAAAGCCAGCTGTTTGTCAACCTTAATTCTTTTTTGCCACATAAGATGAAAAATATGCAGGTTCTAGAATTAAGAAGTGAATGTAGAGCACCTTTTCATATGCTTGTTTTTCCATCTGTATATCTTTTTTGGTGAGGTGTCAACGTCTTTTGTTCATTTTTTTACTTGGGTTGTTTGTTTTCTTATTGTTTTGTTTGAAAAGTTCTCTGATTATTTTGAATATCAGTCCTTTACCAGGTGTATCTTTTTTTTTGCAAATATTTTTTTTGGGGGTTATTATTTTGCCTACCATGATGATGCTTGATAAGTTTCTATTACTAAGTAACAATTATAAGGAGTTAACATACTGTCTTTCATTTTATCCTTCAATTACTCTACAAAGTAAGGAAACTGGTGCTTAAAAACTTAGGCTAAAACTTGCACAAAATCACAAAACCAGAATTTTGTCCACATCTGTATAACATAAAAACCCACATTTGTAAAAATTGTGCTATGTTTTACCTCACTCTAGTGAATGAATATGCTAAGTGTGAGGCGAACCTGTTTCTATGATGGGTTTCCATGATGGTTTTCCGTGAAGACTAGTGCTAAATCAAGCTACGCATATTTTAGAGTCTCAGTCTAGGATGGTGACCTTTTAATATATGGTTGTGAAGCAAATAAAAAGTTTATTTTGTTTTATAATTAAGAATTTTTCTCATCATCTACAATCTTCAAAGTCCCAAATTTATATAGGAACATCTAACGAGAATTATTCGCCTTTTCATCTATGCTTAATAACACTATATAGATTTGATAATTATATTTTAATTAATGTCTTTTTCTTTGCTTTTTTTCTTTTTTCAGCACTGTTATTTTTATGAACTAGTGGAAGGTCAGATAATTTCAGCATTAGACTGTATTTAAATACCTTTTGTACCATAAAGAAACCATTCTAATTGGGAGGTACAAAGGTTTCTGATATTTTTTACTCATCTCATCCTCATTTAATTTAGCATTCACATAATACAAACCATCACACTCAATGTAGGTTGAAAATATTTAAGGCTGTGAAAACATGTCACAGTTTATTATCGTAATTGATACATTATATTTATGCCATTAGTAGGTACATAAAAAAACATTTATTTTTATGATTATTCAATTAGAGTCCCCATATATTTGAATATAGAAGTCTAATGAAACTGTTGAATAAAATTTGGATTTAGCAATTTTGAGAAATGAACCTCTACAGGGGAGAAAAAAGAAATTGTCACATTACAGATATGGTCCTTAGCAACAAAACTTTTTATATGTTGGGTTCTGATGCTTAACTAATATGGTAAATCATTTTATTCAATAATTAAAATAGACATCTATGAAAAAGTATAAACAATATTTGTGGGTTCAAGTAACGTCTGGTTTGGGTTATACTGAAATTGTTTCTAGGTACTTGTTTCATTTAAACCCCAAATCCTCTTTTCTTAACAAAATATTTAGAACGCTCATGATTGTTATGATAAGTTATGATTAAGAATGAATGAATGAGAAAGATCTTCTATTTAAATTAATATCATGTAGTGATCATCTATCTTTCTATGTGATTACATTCTATGAATAAGTGGTAAAGATTCATTAGTGTGATTTTTTAAAAATTAAGTTTATTGGCGTGACATTGGTTAATAAAATTACATAGGTTTCAAGTATACAATTCAGTAATACATCATATATATATTGCATCATGTGTTCACCATCCAAAGTTAAATTTCCTTCCGTCACCGTATATTTGACTCCCTTTACCCTTATCTACCCTCCATTTCTCTCTGGTAACCACTAAACTATTGTCCTGTATGTTGCTCTCAGTTTTATAACCTACATATGAGTGAAATCGTATGGTTCTCAGCTTTTTCTGTATGACTTATTTTGTTTAGTATGATAATCTCAAGATCTGGCCATGTTGTCTCAAATGACAATATTTCATCTTTTCTTATGGCTGAGTAATATTCCATCATATATATGTACTACATCCTCTTTATCCAAGCATCTGTTGAAGAGCACTTTGGTTGTTTCCATGTCTTGGCCACCATATCATTAGTGTGATTTTTGGGAGTTCATTTGTTTTACAGGTAGAAAAGAAAGACCTGAGGATAATTAAGTTAGATTTGTTTTCTTCATGGATTCTGGGAAGTCTAGAAATGTGTATTTTTACCTTCAATATTTACAATAAATACACAAGAAAGTTGTAGGCTTCAGTTTGATTCTCATGTCTTTGTATGTGATGATGAATAAATGTGGAGCAAGAAGGAATAGAGAAGAAAGACAAATAGGAGGATTTATTATTAAACTCTTTTCACTGCTAGCATTCTCAGTAAAGTTACCATATAGTGGCAGTGTTTACCAACGTTCTCCCCATTAAGAATCCTTTTCTGTCACTTGGCTAGAATTCTCAAGTGATATTAACACAGTAGTCTCCTGATATACTAAACAACCAGGTTTTGAAATATTATTATTAGCACATTGAAACCATAATATATAGATCCTCATGGGCAGGACTATGTCTTATTTATCTTTTTATTCACCAGTGCTTATCCTAGTGCCTGATACATTTGGAGTACTCAATACATGTTTGTTGAATGAAGGAATGAGTAAATTAAATCATAATTTTTTCTCTTCTGGTTACATAAAATGTTTTATTTGTTCTCGATGAGCTATATTACCTCATTTATAAATTAGGAAGCTGTATTAGATTGTCTCTAATGTCCCTTCTAGCATCAACATTTTTCTATTCCTGTGCTTCTTTTCTTTATTAGTTGTGGTATACAATGGAGACTTGCTTCATTTCCCCTCAGTCATTTCCTCTGCCTGCTGGCAGAGAAGACAGAGACTGCAACCTGGCAGGTTGCTGCTGGTCCCAATGGTTGATGATAACTGTGGGAGATGGATTTTGATGAATAGAAACATCTTCTAGCAGCTTCCACTCTTCTAATGCTATGGTGTTCAGGATGTTCCACATAACATTTATAGTACTTTATCTTTTCCTGCTGAGCTTTCTGGAAGTGGTAGAATGCTCACTAGCTCTTTCAACAGGCAGTTTTGTCAGGAGATTTATTCTAAGCTACCTAGAACTACAGTGGTCTTTCTCTTGCTGTGTCATGAGTCTTTAGGTTCACTGATTGTTTGTAGGGTTGTCATAGGTTATGGTTTGCCTGGAACAGTTTCAGTTAACATCTGCTGCCTGGTGTAATGGTTAATGGTGTTTTTTTTTCACCCTCAGAAATACCCTGGTTTGGGCATTAAATTATAGGGTTACCTATTAACTGGGCTCTTTCACTTCTGAATGGTTCCTCTCCTTGTACTGAGGTTTACTCATTACTGGTAGTGCCATCTTAGCTATTGGCAACAGTCTCACATTTCTCCTCTGGTGCCTCTGGTGAAACCTCTGGCATAGAGGCAAAGTTCATTACTTACTTTCCCAAGTTTCTCTGAAAAAATAGAGTAATTGAATTCTTCTGGGTTAAAAATACACTCATTATTTCCCCAAGAGCTACTACGATACAGCAAGATAATAATAATTATAATAATAATAATCATCATCATGTAAATACTTTTTTTAATTTTTGAAAATCTACTGGTTTGTCAATATGAAAATGTACCAGTGGGATATAAATGAGGGCATTATAAAATACTTCAGATCCTTTTATTTTTTTGAAACCATCTTTATGCATTTCCAAGTATGCTTCCTTCATGGTATGGACTCTATAGCCCACCAGTTCAGGTCTGTTCAGTTCAGTGAAGACACTGAAGTCTGTTATGGAAAATTATATCAAGCATGCACATAATGTATTTGAAGAAGAAAGAGAACAAGGAACATGTTGGAAGAAGGAACAAGCCAGGTGCTGTAGTCTTCCCAAGAGATTTGGAATTGGAGCTAGGCTTTGAAGGTTGGGTGGGTTTTCTGCAGGTGAGCTGGGGGAAAAATGTTAGGAAAAATTGTGTTGTCTTGTAGTGGCCTGCTCAATTTAAATGAGAAGAGAGAAAATTGAGAGATAAAGTTCCTGGGTCAGAAAAACAATTTGTGATCCTGGAGATGAAGTAGTTTGAACCTTCAGGTATTCAGCTTTCCATGACATGCACTTTTATTGGATTTTGGATATTATTTCAAAACCTTTATTTCTGGAGAGAAGTTTTACTCTAAAAACATGTATGGATAGAACCAAAAGCAAAAAGTAGTTTAATGGTTTTCCAACTAGTTTTATCATTGTCTCTTCTCTTTTTACCTTATTTGGTGTACAAACTATAAAGGGAGAAAGGAGGGAGAGAAAGTAGAGTATATGATTTGATCATTGCTAGCTTGCTTATGCTGGCTGTGTGTCCATGAGCAAATCATAGGCTTCATTTTGAAAGGATTTAACGATATCAGCTTTGGGTACACAGCTCTGGGTTCTATTCTGGAAAATTTCCTATAGCCCATAAAGTGGGGGGTTGGTGGTTAGGGGTGAAGAATGGAGGGATTAAAGATGTCCTTGAGTTTGCTTATTTTTAGAGGGACTTATTGGAAGCTTTTATCAATTCAGTTGGGTATATCTCGGAGGCATTAAGGCCAAAAGCTTGGGCCATCAATGCCAGCAGACCTGCCCTTCACCCAATGTAGAGATCTTGTTTTCCTTATCTCCCCTTCTATCTGCCTTTCTGGACTTAGTACAATAGGTTCTATATGCAATTTTCTGCTTGGTACTCTCTCAAGATAGAATGATAGAATTTTCTTTTTGATTTTAGAGGATTTTTAGCTTATGTCCTCTCTGCCCATTCTAAATATTTTACACACATGCATTTATATTCATGTTTAGACTAGTAAAAATCACCCATTTATTCATTCTGCAAGTTTTTATGGAAGTTCTACGTATTTGCCAATCACTGTTTTAAGTGCTAGAGTACAAGAGTGAACAAAAAAGATAGTCCTCATGGAGCTTAGATTCATGGGAATGTAGAGGTGGGGAATGAAGCAATAAGCAATAAATATAACAAATCAACAAAATATGTAGTGTGTTAGAAGCAGATAAATGCTATAGTAAAAAGAGATGTTAGACCATTGTGTATGAGGGGTCTGGGAAAGCAGAGGAAAGGGTACATTTTCAGTCGGCATTAGAGTAATCAGGTGAGGCTTCATTGGGAAGGTGAAATTTGAGTAAAGATTAAAAGGAGTTGAGAGAATTGGCTAAGCAGTTATTTCGCAGAAGAACGTTCAACGGAGGGAAGAGCAGGAGCAAAGGCTGGAAGCGGGAGCATGCCTGGTGTGTTCAAAAAACATCAAAGGGGCCTAGAAGTTGAAGTGAAGTAATTGAAAAAGACAATAATAGTAGAGGTCAGAGAGGTAACATGGGGTCAGTCATTTAGGGCCTTGTAGGCCATCATAGGGACTTTGGATATTATTCTGAGTGAAATCATTTCAAGATTTGTGGCACAGGAATGTCATAATCTACATTGTTCTTAAGAGGATCACTTTGGCTTTGTGTTGAAAATAGAGCATGAATGTGAGGTGAGTGAGTAAGGACAGAAGCAGGAAAACTGTAAGGGAGCTGGATCCTGTAGTACTTCAGTTAAGAGATGATGGTGAGTTGGATTACAGTGGTAGCAGGATAGTCAGATTCTTTGGATATATTTTGAAGCTAAAGCTTTTCTGATGGATTGGATGTGGGGTTTGAGAGACTGGGAAGAGTCTGGGGTGAATCTAAGATTTTTGGATTTAATGTTTGGAGTATTAGAGTTTCCAAGGCAAGTATATACTTTATATTCAGTACATTTATTAATTTATAATACTGCAAAGATTCTCATAAATGTTATTTTCTTAATACCTCTAGATGGAGATTGGGTCATAATATAATGGATGGGTGATAGGTGAGGGAAATTTCTGGCTTAGTGAAGATTGTTTTGATAACCCTTTTCTACCACACCCTACTTAAGACACACATTTCAAATATAGGGTCTATGAATTATTTCTCTTGTATTTTTTATACCTACCTCAGTACTTGTTATATACTTTATTTCATCAAATCTATTGTTATTAATTTTAAAATGAGACATTATTTTATGTACTACTAACAAATGCTACCACTTATTTAATGACTTGTTATTGCTTTAATCAGAATTATAATTTACTTTGATTGATATTTATTAAAAGAGTTATTTTTGACTTTTTAAATACACTGTCTTAGAGGTATTTCTTGGCATGTGAAAGAAAATGCTCTTCATATATATTGAAAAAAATGTAATACAGCTTTAACTACTTGTGGGTGTCATCCTTTCTTAAGTGTCAAAAAGCTCTTTGTGTTACTTTGCAAGAAAATATGAAATTGCAATGATTCTCTTAGCCATGCAGATATGCTTCATTAATATTAAATATATGCCCTGTCACACAGATTCTTTTTCTGCATATATAATAACATTGATTTCAATGGTGGATCATAGTTTAATCTTTTTGAAGATATTTTAAATTACAATTGAACTCTACAAATATAGTATTAACAATGCACATAACTCAATAGAAAAGGTGAAAATATGAGGAATTATTGCTTAGTTCTGTGTAGACTTTTACAACTGTATCACATTTGTCCCTTGGTCAACAATTATTGGATATCATTTATTATAAAAAACGTTCTGATATCTGAGTTGTTAAAATGTGAAAAACGTGTATCTTAGAATCAGTGCAATATAGTAGTAAATATTCAACAAATATTTAACTGCTTGAAGTGTGACTCTTTATTCCCTGACACCTCACATGTGTGCCTCTGGCTCCAGGCTGCACTGTGTTTTAACCTACACATAAACTGCAAGACCTGCTATGGTCTTTAATGCACTGTTTCTATTTTTATTGTTTTTTTTTTTTTTTCACCCAGTTTCCCTTTCTATAGGAAACTATTCCTCCCATTCCCGGTGATTGGGTGGGCTTGATTTCAACCCCCGCTCTTCTCAAAACAGGACCAGGGGAGAACATGCAATTACTCTACAGGACCTACTCCATCAGACTACACTGATTGGTTCAGGGATGGTTACATGATCTAAGGCAGGTCAGACCCCAGCTTGTCAGAACTCTCAGAGAACAATCTTTCATTGAGTTATGGCGTTTTAGGACCTTTAAAGCCTGTAGCTTCTGGTGGCCATCTTGATGTTACAGACAGGAATTGTCTACCCTAGGATCAAGTCTACACAGAGTAAAAGAGAATTGAGATGAAGAAAAAGTTTTCTGGCAACCTCCGATCACCTCTCTACAGCTATAGTTGAAGCTAGATTTATTCTTGGAGTGTTCCATTATATGGCCAGTATATTTTTGTAAGGTAGACTGAGTTTAGTCAGTTTCTTTGGTTTAAAACTAAAAATGTCCTTACTAATACAGAAGCATTTTCCTGTATGCCATTTCCCACCCTTTTCCCAGTAAATATCCCCTGTAGAATATAGGCTGACATTCAGTTATCATCTTTGCTCCATATGGCTCTAGGCCTTGAAAGTCTTACTCTCACCTTTGACCCATTTTTCTTTGACTTATTCTATTAATCTACATTGATTTTATAGTTAATTGTCAAAACAAGGTATAAGTTAAGATCTTTACTTCTTCTAGGCCAGATGCTCAGCTCAGTCTTTTTAGTCATTGAGCAGTAGATGGCAGCTTCTTGCCCTCAGATACTTTTGATGGACTCAGACTCCTGCTTTTGACAGAAGCCAACCTTTATTCTCTTTTTCAAAGCTAAATGTGTCTTTGTACCTCCCACGAAGCTCTGGCCTCTTTTGGTGATGAACACCTCAAACTCCCAGTTGGTAGGCATAACACAGAGGCCTATGATGTCCTAAACTTATTGAAAGTTAAAACTGTTCCAGGTCAGGTTATCAACTCCAACTACTTTCCAAAATTTTCTTTGGTGACTTCAATATTCTCAGTGCAGAGATTCAAATCCTCCCAACATTTCCTAATTAAACTGTTACAGCACATAATACAGTACTGTATTGTGGGGATAAAGATAAATTTTGGCACTAGAGAGACCTAGGTTCAAATCTTTGTTTTGGTGTTTTTAGTTTTATAGCCTTGTGTAAATTATTTTAACTCTCCAAGCCTTAATTTTTAAAATGGGGATGGAAATATTGTTTCTAGCTCAGATAGTTGTTGTGGAGTTTGATTGTATCTGTATATTGATCTATATCCTCTATGTATCTATCTATGTATCTATGTATCTATGTATCTATCTATCATCTATCTATCATCTGTCTATCATCTATCTGAATTTGTCATATCTGGCATTTAGTAAGTTCTCCTAAATGGTAGCTAACATTAAAAATTACATATCATTATTTCTGAGTGGTTTAATGTCTGACTTGTGTTTTATTTTATTTTTTTTAAAGGGATATATCTTTATTCTATATTCTAAATGTCCACATGGCTTGTTCCTCATCTCTTCAAATGTCACCTTTTCATATGACTTGTATTTTAGATGGAATTTTATATTACATATGTTTAATTGTTCTCATTCTTTTTCTCATTCTTTCACACATGCACAATGCCAAAATACACATACTTAATCTAAGGCAGCAAACTTTGGATCTTTATAAACCAAAATCCTTTAAATATTGCAGACAAATCCACATACCTTGCCCTAAAATAAAAATAGAAAAAACTCTGAAAGCAGAGTCAGATGGTAGTAGAATTTATTACTTAAAAGACAGATCTTGGCCAGGTTCTGCCATCTTTTATAGGTTCAGTATATCTCTACAGAATTCTTAGCTGCAGATAAAGTAATCCTGTTTGATTTATATGGCCCTAGCTTAAGAAATCTACAGGAGGGTAGGTCTATACTAATTCTTTATCTTAGGCATTTCGTTGGCAATGGCTCTGTATCCAAAAAAAAAAAAAAAAGATATGAAATAAGAAAATATAAGGGGAGAGGAAGAGAATATAAAGGACTCTTCTCCTTATGCAATTTTCATTTGCTCAGTTACTTCCTCAATATGTAGTGATATTTGCTGAGCTATACTAATTAGGGATAAAAAAAATAGTACTTAAGAAAAGTACCAGATTGATTGCCAGGAAGTTTGTGTCCTCTTAATGTATCATAATTAACTAAATTCAGTCTCTTCCTTGTCTACTTCTTGTACCTATCAGAATTACACAGCCTTAGGAAGAACTGCAGTCAAATGTGAAAAATCAATCCTTGCATTCCTTAATACTATGGAAGAGAAAAATAGGTGATTAAAGATTTAGATCTATGATAAAATCATTAAGAATTGTTTATTATAGAGTTTGGTTTTTAACCTTTATGGGTCACAGACCCCTTAGAGAAATTCATGGGGCTATGGATGCTCTCCACAGAAATACAAAAATAAACATAGGCAAAAAATTTTGCACCTAATTTCTAAAATATTATAAAACTTTTGAAGCTCATCCATGTTAAGAATCATTGTTAAAATAATAGAATCTTAGAATAGTATAAGATGTTAGAGCCAAATTAGATTATCAGTCTATAGAGAAACTGTGGAACTCAGAGGTGGTCCAAGGGGATATAGGACAGGTTATCAGTAGTACCTGCACAGTATTTTCATTTTATGTTTCAATTATTAAAGCAATGTTTTTTATAAACTAATATTTGCTTTCTATTAAATAAGACTCAATATCTTAAATTACTGTCCATAGCAGCATTTGGAATAGTTGGCCTGTGGGCCAAATTTGGTCTGCCCTCTATTTTTGTAGGGCCAGTGAGTTAAGAATTTTAACAATTTTAAATGGTTGAAAAAAATGGTAAAAAGAATAAAATTTATGTGTGGAAATTATATTAAATTCAAAGTTGAAGTTCTGCAAGTAAGTTTTTATTGAACATATTCACGTATATTAATTTATGTATCGTCTATGATTACTTTCCTATTATAATGGTAAAGTTGAGTGGTTGCAACAGACTGCAAGGCCTATTTACTTTATAGATGGCGTATTACAGAAAAAGTTGGCCCATCCTTGGCCCTACATATGGCCAACCCTTGACTTATCGCAATGATGGTAAAACTATCTCTTCCTCCAAATGACAGCCTGAAAACGTTTCTCATGTTTCCCTTCCTTTCTTAACCTTTTCTTCTCCATGATGAACTTTTCAAATTCCTTTACATGTTTATCATATAACATTATTCTAAAATAATTCTCTTGGTCACTTTCCTCTAGACACATTTCATTTTATCAATGTTTCTCTTAAAATGTGTCTCTTAAAATGGAATACATTTTATAATATATTCAAATACATTTTATAATATATTTGAACAGTCAAAAGCACACTGACAGTATCCCTGGTGTTGGTTATTTTACTTTCTAAACACAGCCCAACTCTACTAGGTTTTTGGAAGGCTCATTATAAGGTCAGCTCATAATGAGCGTTGAATCAATTAAAAGCTATTTTCATATAAATTGGTATTCAGTATGAGTGCATTATTTCATGACATTAAGGACTCCTCTCTTTTAACTATGAGATTTATTTTTTGAACAAAGTTTAACTATCAGCAGTCATTTTAAATATCTTGTTTATTAACTTTAAATATTTGTTGAAATTTAATATTCATGGTTATAAATAAAAATCTTTATGTTTATATTTGGGTGACTCTGCTTTGGGATCTAATTTATTCCTGGAAAACAACCTCAATATGGAATTATTGGAGGTCAGTTAAATTTCTATACTCACCTTATACTTCTTTGTCATTTACAGTATTGTCACAGCCTAATGCAGTGGTGGACAAACTATGGCCTGTGGGCCAAATCTAGCTGCAGTTCGTTTTTATAAGGTTCTCAGCTTATATTTTTAGAGTTAAAAAAAAAAGAATTTGCAAAAGAGATAAAAAAAAATAAGAATTTGCAAAAGAGATATACATGGCCTGCAAAACCTAAACTATTTTTAGCTGGCTTCTTACAGGAAAAGTTTGCCAATCTGGGCCTAATTCCTGGGAAGGTAAAATGCACCTACCTACCCTGGACTTTGGGCTGTGCCACATAACTTGCTTTGACCAATGACATGAAAGCAGATGTGATATGAGCTTGAAAACTGTTTAGGAGTTTGGGTGTGGTCCCTGGGAGTCCCCCACTCACTCCAGATTTTTAAAACTTTTAAGTGTGAAATATAACACATTGCAGAAAAATGCACCCAATAAAAATGTACAGCTGAATGATTCATTACAAAACAGACAGTTGTATAACTATCATTCAGGTCAAGAAATTAATATTGCCACCATTTACAAATCTATTTTTCCTCCTCTCTATTCCTGTAGGTGGCCCCTACCTTTGATTTTCAAAAGTCAAATATTCTCTTTTTCCTGAACAATGCAAGGACCTTAGAACTCATTCAATTTAGTGCCTCTGGACTCGAGGTCCTTTTTGCTTTTGTTCTCTCGATATATTAAACTTGAGACATAATTATTTCTTTTTACACTTAATATTCATTCAATCTACCTGCATTTTTATATTTTTAATTAATTTTCATTTCTTTCCATGTTTCTGAGCTTCTTTCTCAGTTCATTTTTCTTTTGATATTGAGTACCTATTAATGGAGGACTTCTTAGTTTTTGTCTGAAAATATTTTTAGTTTTTCTTAAATTTCTCATGAGCATTTTCCACTGAATGTAGAGTCCTAGGTTAACAGTAATTTATTCATTTTTTATTGTTAGTTTCAGATATATAGTACATTGGTTAGACATTTATATAGTTTATTGTTTTTTGATGTTCTTTTGTTTCTATTGAGAGGTCATCAATGGGTCTTTTTTTTAAAAAAAAACAAAATAGCTGTATTGAGATAAAATTGACAATCAATAAAATGTAAATGTTTAAAATGTCCAGTTTGATAAGTTTTGACATACTTAAAAGCCTGTGAAATTATGATCGTAATCAAAATAACGAACATAGCTATCAGCCCCAAAGTTTCCTAATCCTTCTTTATTCTCTCTTCTTGTTTGCCTCTACTCTCTTCCACATCCACGCAAAAGCAATCTGCTTTAGTTATTTGTATAGATTAGTTTGCATTTAAAAGAATTTTATATAAATGGAATCATGGAGCACGTACTGTTTTGTCTGTTTTTTTTTTTTTTTTTTGCTCAGCATGATTATTTTAGAGTTTATCTTTATTTTAGTGTTACCAAAGTTTATTACTTTGTATTCTGTTGTGTATGGATACAGCATAGTGTGTTTATTCGTTCTGCTGTTGATGAAACTTGAATTGTTTCCAGTTTTTGGTTCTTATAAATAAAGTTGCTGTAAACCATTATGTGCAAGTCTTTGTGTATGTATATTTGTTTTCTTATCTCTTGGGTAAACTCCTAGGAGTGGAATGGCTAGATCATATAGTAGGTGTATATTTAACTTTTTAAGAAACTGCCAAACTGTTTTCCAAAGTAATTGTAACATTATATATTTCCACTATCACTCTATGAGACTTTCATTTTCTTCATATCCTTTCCAACAATTGGTATTGTCAGTAATTTAATTTTAACCATTCCAGTAAGATTTAGTGATATCTCAACAAATTTTAATTTTCATTCCTCTAATGACAAAATGATGTTGAACATGTTTATATAGGTTTATTTGCCAGGTGTATATTTGTTTTGGTGAAATGTCTATTAGAATCTTTTGCCTGTTTTTATTTTTTTATTTTCTTATTATTGAGTTTCAAGGGTTCTTTAGATGATATGGATATAGATGCTTTATAAGTGTATGATTTGAAATGATCTTCTTTCAGTCTGTAGTTCATCTTTTAATTTTTTGAGTGTCTTTCAAACAGCAGAAAATATTAATTTTGATGAAGCTGGATTTACCAATTTGTTCTTTTATAAATTGCACTTTTCTTGTTATCATTAAGGAATCTTTGCCAAGCCCAAGGTTAAAAATGCTTTCTCTGGATTCCTTCTATATCTTTTATTGTTTTTGTTTAACATTTACTCCTATGATGAATTTGAGGTTATTTCTGCAAATAGTGCAAAATACGAATCAAAGTTCATTTTTTTCATACAGCTATTTGATATTTCCAGCATCATTTCTTTTTCCAGACCATTCCACTGATCTCTCTGTCTATATTTGTGCCCAAACCACTTTGTCATGATTGCTGTAGTTTTAAATAAGTATTGATGTAAGCTAGTATAAATTCTCCAAATTTGTTGTTTTGCTGAGTAGTTTTGGCTATTCTGGGGTTTTTGTTTTTCCATATGAATTTTAGAATCAATTTGAAAATTTCACAAAAAAGTGCTGTGATTTTATTTGTAAATATATTGAATCTATAAATTAATGTGGGGATAATTGACATTTAAAAAATATCAGGTCTTCTGCTACAGGTATATTGGCATACTTATCCATTTCTTTTGGTCTTTTAATTTTTTTTTAGCAATTTTTATTGGTTTTAGTTTCAGTATATACTGTTATTGCACATTTTTTGTCATATTTGTTTATCCCTAAGTATTTCCAATTTTTTATGTGATTATTGTTGGGATTGTCTTTTATGTCAATTTTTGGTTGTTTGTTTCTAGTATATAGACACAATCAATTGTGCATATTGATGTTATATCCTGCAACTTTGCCAAACTTATTTATTTTAATATGGTAGTTGGTGCTTTACCTTAAGTCAGGGAGTCTGATGGGCCCTTCCCAGGTTCCCTGTCCTTGCATTGCAGCCCAAGAAGGCTCTCCAGGCAATTTTAAGGCTCAGCTTATTTGTGTTCTATCTAGCAGAGATCACTATATTTCATTTCCTGATATTCAGTGTCTTGAAAACCATTGTTTAACATATTTCATACATATTTTGAGTCATTTCAGGCAGATGGGAAATCCAGTTGCTATTATTACATCTTGTCTGAAAGAGGAAAGTTCTGGGAGTTATTCACCTCTGCCCTGAGGTGCTCTGGATAGTCACTGCCCTTCTAGCCTGAACTCCAAGAAGAAATTCATGGAGCAGGACCACCTCAACCAATCTGCTGATCTGCAGTTGGAAGTAATTGAAATTTTAGTTTATATACTAAGTTGCATAAAAGGCTGATAGGCCATGGTAGGATAGATGGGAATGATGTGTTTTTTACTTTGGCACTTATATTTGTATTAGAACATTATGTTCTAACTATCAAAAAATTGGTGGATGATTTATTGTATTTTAAATATTATATGAGATCTAAAATAGTGCTAAGATACTCTATGAATGATTGACTATTATACTCCTATCCACGGAAGACTTAAATATCACAGCTCTAATTTGAAATAACAGATACAACAAATTGACTCAATTTGTCGATTCCAAAGTCTGCAGAGAGCCCTAGTTTTAGAGAATGCTAAAGTTAAGCAAATTTTGAAACTGACAGGGTGACTGCAATTTTTTCTCATGCTGCAGGCACAGCATGTACTTTCTAATAGCCTTCCTTCGTTTCTGATTCAAATCATTCAAATTGATATGAAAGCATTTAATAGGCTTTTAAAGGAGTATCCCCCTTAAAACAAGCTCTCTAATGAATAACAAACCTAGCTCCTACAACCAGAAAGCAGATTTTCTTGAGACTCCAAAGACCCGAGTTATTTCACTAGCTCTCCAGAGACAAGGAATAGAAAACTTTGCTTTCTCTGTTTCTGGGCTTTGTTTGCCATTACTGATATAAAATCTAGATAATCATCTTCCCACTGGCATCCCTCTTGGGAAGGTTGTGCAGACAGATGTTATCATATCTGAAAAATGCTGTGAAAGAAAATCTCTTCATGAATATAAAAGAGTAATATTGCTGCCTTGGCCCTAAATGCTCTAGTTTCATACTGTTTGATACAATACAATGCAATATGATTTTAGTACATTCTTTCCCCAATGCTTTAAAAACATCTAGCTGAAGGTCTCAACAAAGGGTGAGTTGTTCTTGGAATGGCTTTCTGAGTATAGGTGTCACAGCAGCCTCTGAGAAGAGGTGAAGGCACATTGAAGTTAGAAGCAGTGAGGGGGTTTAGAGTGAGAAGACTATGCTTATGCCTGCTCAGGTATTTGGCACAGAGAAGCAAGAATTTACTTGTCTAGACTCATAGATACAGAGAACAAAGTGGTGATTGCCAGATGAGAGGGGGGTTGAGTGGCTAGGTAAAAAAGCTGAAGGGAATAAGAAGTACACATTGGTAGTTATAAAATAGTCACTGTGATATAAAGTATAGCATAAGGAATATAGTCAATAATATTGTAATAACTATATATAGTGCCAGATGGATAATAGACTAAGTGAGGGGAATCACTTCGTAAATTATATAAATGTCTAATCACTATGCTGTATACTTGAACTAATATACAATAATATTGAATGTGAACTCTAATTGAAAAAAAAATTTTACCTGTCTACTACCAGAGCAGATTCTGAGTGATTGTCCATAATGATGCATCCATACACTAGTTGTGCTCAGCTTTGAGCTATGCCATCTGACTGTTTTAAGCATTCCTGTCTTGAATTTGTATCCAAGGAATATCAAACCTTTAAGACAATGATAAATTACAGTGGACCTTTTTAGCAGTAACTGATGCTGGCCTGTCAGGTGGCTGGCTATAAGCACTGTTGCAAAGGCTGGCAATAATCAGTTCTTCTAATGGTAAGTGAAAGCATTTAATTGGATACTGAGATGTGATTGGAATGAAATGTTAAGGAGAAAGTGAAAAATTCAAGGTTGTTGGTCTGTTCACTCTTATTTTAAAAAAGACATGCCGGCAAGATCTTTAGTTTAACATTCTGGAGTTTCAGGGCTTAATAGTTTTAGCCATGGTCTGAAAACTATATCAAATTTAATTACTTCCTTTTCTTGGCCAGACTAAGGAAAACTTTAACAAATAAACTTGCTCTGGGGAATATTAAATTATAGTTATCTAAGTATATTGGAATATGAATCATCCAATAAAATTGAGAAAGGAAAATTTTAGTATGGTATACATTATATTAAAAAGCAAAAAAAGTGATTGCTATTGTGATTATTAGCAAATTCAGTCAAATGTGTAAGAAATATAAAATAGCACATCTATCTTTAAAATGAGTGAAGTGTTCTAGCATTTTGGATGGGTTGTTAATTAAATTGATATTGCTAGTTAGTCTCACAATCCTTCAAGTATCATGTATGTCTATTAAGGACATTTTCAAACTACTGGACCTATTTTAACTAATGGCACATTCACAGACCTTTCATTATGGAAATACTGTTTAATAATGAAAACACCTTTTTTTCCCTTTAATATCAAGGAATGAGAGGTTTCATTCTTATACCTGTAGTACAGCTTAAGTTGGTTGTGATAAGAGACTTTCTATTTATACTTGATTTTATAGTACTATTAGTATATGTGACATTTGGGTGTAGAACAGTGAATCTTGGTTACTGTAGGAAAAAAAGGTCTCTAACAAAATGTTCAGTGAAAGCATTGAGATTATTAGGTAATCAAAAAGCAAAGTATTAATTTTACTTTCTGAAAATTTAAGGTTAAAGAGGACCATCAAAAAGGTGAAGAACTCATAGCAACCTTTGTGTGGACTCTGGAGATACAGACTCTCCCCATTATAGGGAAAATTTTTCCTAGCAGAGACTGGTGAGATGATGAAGGGCCCTGAGATGAATAGTGCTGGATTTCTGCTTCAGCTCTATCCTTCACAGCTGCTTCTCTGGGTAAGTGATTTTGTTTTTTCATTTGTAAAATAAGGCTAGTCTTGCCTTTCTTACAAGGTTCTTTGAAAACATTGATTAAAACAGCTTTTTACGGATTAAGACAGTCTTAATATAGACATGACATATAGTATTTGCTAAATAAATGAGACTTTTCTTCTCCTTCATTTCCCTTTCCAGCTTTAGTATGTGAGGGCCTTCCTCAGTCCAGCTGCCTCCTCCCATCCATCCCCAAGTGTGGCTTTCAGTTGCTTGGTCATGAGCACTCTTGAAGTTATTTTTGAGCCAGGTTTAGTGACATTGAGTAAGGCTCTAAGGTTGGCTAATTTTTTTTAGTTTTTCTGAAACGTTCTATTTTAGACCCCAAAATACTATTTATATTATTAATTATTATAGTAATGATTATAGTCAGCTTTTTCTTTTTTCAAATATCAGATTTAGAGTTTCAGGGAATTTGTGTTAAGTTTGACAGAACTTCTATAACAAATAGCCAGTTAAATGGCAGATAAACAGCATGGAACATCATGGCATGGATCTTCTCTCAACTAGCTTCTTTTGAAAATGATACTCGGAATGGATTGTTGACATTTATAGTTTGTCTTTGTTGGTTTAGAATAGTTCCAACTATTATAAACTGTTATCAACGGTAACTGTTATCAACAGTTCAGTTAGGGTCCATTTCTACATATGGGGCAAGGAATGACCACCCTGTGAATTCTGATGCTTATGCTGTTGCACCAGTTGGTTTCAGCTGTTTGGCTGATTAAAATTTACAGCAAAATTATTTCAGAATGATTTTTTTTTCTGTGAATAAATCTAAATATGAGGTAGTTTATAATATTATTTTAATGTAGTAGATACAAAAGTGGTTGAAGATCAAAGCTAGTCTAAGTAGTATTAGAAAGAATATTTTGGAAAAAGAAACCCGAATGCTGAATTCTTGATGTCATTTCTAATTGGATATTGTGGGTACGCATGAGTTTAGGAAAGTTTCTGGAGAGTTGAAGTTACTTGCTAAATTAACTTTCAGAGGTCAAGATATGAGATCAATATTCTTGAAGTTTCATGAAAAGAACTTTATATCAATAAATAATGTTACAGTCATTTTCCTTCAATGGGAGCTACTCTTACGTATGTTGGAACTAGCAAATTCTAAAATAGGACATTTTAGTATATACTAGCAATTATTATCTCTGCCTTTGCAATAAATACTTTCCTAAATGTCTGTATCTTATTTATTGAAAGTTCAACAAATAGTATTCTGGAGGAAAGAATTTTTATGATGCTATTGTGGGTCATGGCATAAGATTTTATATTATCACATAGTACCACATAAAGACTTTCTTCTATAAAGGAAGGAACAGTAATTACTTCATTAGTTACATAAGAGAGTCATAGGTCTTCAGCATAAATTGATTCTGAATCATCAAGGATGTTATTAAGCTGTCAAAATCTGTCAATATGGACTGTGACAACAACATGTAAAATTCCATTAAAGGGTCATTAACTAGGTCTTCAGGATCATGCTTAGCATTTTATTTGAATTCTTAATGAAACTTTTCTCAAAGTAGTAGTTAAGTCATGAACTTTAAGGCTGTTAAAAGTTTGCTATTGGAAAAAAGTATTAGTCTCTTCTGAGTTTTTTAGTTCCTATGTCAGCCAAAATGAAACAGCGGTTAAGTACAGCTATAGTAATTTTCAAATCTTGACATTTAAACTCATTATTTTTTGAATCTGGTAGGCTCTGATGATGGGCTACAGTTGATGACATATTAGTTTGTATGAAGAGACTTTAACATGCCTCTGCTACCAACAGTCATTATCAAGTTTTTGCCATTACTTTGATAGATTTCTTTTCTGTAGAAGAAAAGGAAGTACAATTTATGATGAAAACTTATTTTTTCTTTTATTACTCTGTCAATCGCTAAGATCAGTGTTATTTGCAAATGACAGTGTCCAACAAGAAAGTTAGTGCAACATATTTTTTTTCTTTCTATAGAAATATCTGACAACTACAGAAAAAAGAAGTGAGTCATTACCATTTTTCTTACTGCTATAAATATAACTCAAAATGCCAAATTGATTGAGTCTCTCACCATTGTAGGTGATCACAGAAATGATCCAAATAACTTCATTCTCATTTAAATGGCAGACAGGCAGAGATTAGAGCTACTCTATCATTTTAATGAACACTAAGAAAAAGTTTTCTGTGATGTGTAGAATAACAAGTTGCATTCTTTGAAAACAATAATAAAAAAGTTGGAGCTGCCAGAAAACTTTGTGAAACTTTGAATAGCCAAAGAAAATTTCTTGTGTTTGTTTCTAGTATTTTTTAAAAAATAATTAAGATATAGATTGGAAAAGGATAAACATCTTATGAGAATACATTCTGGAAATTTGACATGGAATGATCTAGATGGAATAGGCCTGGTTAATATTATTACCGATCTCTATGAGGTCTGCTGGGGTGCAGGCAAAATGCTCCATTTTTTCAATTAAATTATTTTCTCAATTATTTTTTTTGCAAAAATGTTGACAATGTAGCAGGTCAAATCAAGTAAAAATGAAAATCTACCATGAATTTTTATCTTTCTACTCTTAAGCTAGTAATTTTGAGAGGATCCCAGGCTTTTTTATCAGTAAGGGGAAGAATGTTTATAAATACAATTGATTTAGGTTAATAATATTTCAAAAATAAAAACTTTTAAAATTATTTGAAATAATATTTGAGGTTTGGGAATAGGAGGAGGTAGTTTCTCATGGAGAGGAAAAGAGAAAGATGAAAATAACAATAAACATTGATGAAACTAATGGACTTGAAAGAAAATTACTATTATGGAGAAAAAGTTTGAGTTTTCAAAAGTTAGAGTTTTAGGAAACCAATTTCTGCAAAGCTGGGATTTATTGTTTTGAATCAATGATTTCATTTGTCAAATCCTCCATCTGTTTTGAAGGCCATTAAGATCTCTTAGAAATTTTCTTACAGGTTGTTATAATGACTGTTTTGGAGAGCTTATCTCTTTTAAATTTCTTTCATTTTACTTTCACTTTTAAAACTCATTGCACACCTGTGTTCATGACCTTAGGCTGCCTTAGACCTTGTTCACTCTAGAGACCCTGAAGGATCAAAAGGTCTGTCAAAGGCTCTTCCCACAGCAGCCCCATGTAGAGAGGGCAGCTCAGGAAGCATACATGCTTCCTACACCCAGCGAAGAATGTATGTTTCTCACAATGAACCTTTACAGTCTGAGTTTCATTGTATGTAGTCATTGTTGAGTAATCAAAATACAGCTATGTCATCTTTTAAAGACAGTTCTTTCATATTTTTAATTATATGGCTTACTTAATTCGTGTCTATTTCTAAGTTTTTGAACTGCATTTTTCTTTCTCAAATTTTTCATTGTTTCTCTTTTTATTAATAATAAAACCCAATTAACTCTTGTTTATTCCCACATATACAGAAATATGAGACAGTTATGTTTTAGGTTTGTTAGAAATTATAATTTAAAATTAAATGATTATTAATATAGTTAAAATTAAATTCATATATAATACACATAAATATGAAAAGAAATAATGACAAGTGTCAGGAAAATAGCATCACATTGAGTTATTGAGAAAGATGAGATGTTCTTATGTTTTAAGATTCTCATTGTGTTTGCCAACTGTATTTAGCAAGGTCAGTAAGGGAACTGACAATTGGTAAAAGGTCAGAAAAGGTTTTGATGTTGTGTTTAAGTTCAAAATGTTGTCAGAAAATTGAATAAATTTATAAAGCACTGAGAATTGCCATTGGGTATTCAGTTAAATGCACACTGAAAGATTAGTTTCAGGAAAAATCAGATCTATGCCTTGCACTGAACAGGAGGAAAAGAACTGGTGAAACTATTAATTGACATTTGGGATAGAAATGGCATATTGGAGACTGGTGTGTCTAATGCCTGACATGAGTATAAACCTTGATTTTTAAGTAAATGAGTAGCAAGGAGATGTGCCTCAGATACAGAAAGACTTTGGGCTATATATATCACCTGACTGGACTCACAGTAAGGAGGTGTTGGTGTTAATTGTGTAAGTGCTGAGTCAGTCTAATGACTAAATCCCTGGTGCTAATGTATAGATGGCGTGGGATAAAAATTGGTGTGGGGGAGAGGTAGATGGGGTAATGGTAGTCAAATATTTGGTAACAGAAAGAAATTTAACTTTAGATGATGAACGCATAATGTAACATACATATAATATATGATCATTCAATTGTATACTTGAAGCCTATTTGATTTTATTAAACAATGTCACCCCAATACTTAAAAAAACTGCTTAAATGGGAAATAAATGATAAAAACTATGAACTATAAATTCAGAACGCCTTCTTTTCCCTCATCTTCTATGGAGAATCTTCTGGACAGGTATGGTGCTTGTTCTTTATAAGGCAGTATGCCCCCATTGGCTGTCTGCATGTGCTATGAGCTAATTTGGGTTCGCTGAACAAATGTGAAAATCTCAATAGCTAAGCCCCTCATTACTGTATCTGAGAGCTTTATTTTGAGAGATGGCTATAGTAAGCAGGAAGAATAAAAGATTGCTCAGGTGAGATTTCTACTTAGAAGATTTTTCAGAGGCTATGAATTATAATGCACAATAACTCTGTACTCACTGAAAGCAAAGCCTTTCTCTGATAGCTAGAGAACAACTAATTCTAAAGATCAAAATACTTGTTGTCATAATGAGAGACCAAAATCTGTGTCTGTGTATATACTCTTTTCCAAAATGTTCAGTTGTGTATTATTCTCTGTCACCTCAGTGTTGGATCAGGACATAGTGATATAATTATGGCCCATTCTGTACAACCAATTTTTTAGGTTCCCCAAACTTTTTCTTCATTGCCTTGCTATCTCCTCGAAGGTAACTCTTCAGGTTTCTCTTTCTCTTCCTAGTGCCTGGAGTTTCTGGTAATATGACAAGATAAACAATTGAGGGCAGTAGGGGTTGGAAAGCTGAGTCCTTGGGGCAAATCCAGCCCCTGGCCTGTTTTTGTACTGCCTATAAACTAAGAATGTTTTTCACACTTTGAAAAGGATTGTAGAAAAACAAAAATAAAGAATAGGTGACAGAGACTATAGGTGGCCTGAACCTATGTGCCTAAAATGCACACTATCTGGCCTTTGATGAAAAAGTTTTCCAACCGCTCCATTGAAGAATAGAACTCAAATGACTTAGCTTGTTATCACTGCTTTCTTTCACAGCCTCCTCTGACCTCCTGTTACCACTTCCCAAGCATATCTTGACTTCTATCATTGCATCAGATATCCTTCAGTTTCTGCAAGGATACACCCTCCCTCTCCCCTATGCTTCTGTGTCTTTGTACATGCTCTTTCTTTTTTCTGGAATGTTCTCTACTCTTTCCTGCCATCTTTTGTGACCTGTACCTGTTGTGCAATTTATCTGTTTTATCTTCAATTTTCTGAAAACAGCAATGTGCACAATGCTTATGTCTAATGACTATGATCTGATAATTAAATAAATCTTATCAAATAAATAATATCTAGCTAAAGAGAAAATTATTGATACTAGACAAAAGGCCAATGAAAACCTGTGATTTCTGGTGTTTTTGGACATGCTGCTGTTGTTAACAACTCTCTTCGTACCTTGCCTTGGTTGTTTACTAGCAGCATAAATAATGCACTATGTTTACTTTTGATCTTTCTTTTCTCATTTGTGTTTTATTGATACATTTTTTCCAAGGCATAGAAAAATATAAAGCCCCAAATCTTAAAGATTAATGGCCCAGTATTCTAAGTAATGATGGAGAAGGAAGATAACATTTCAGAAGAGAAAAAGCAACTTGTAACAGCAAGTGATTTTGCAAGAAAATATGTATCAGATAGTGTGTTTGTTAAAGAAAAGGAATTAGGATCAGCAGCTACCGTTGGCTGTTTCAAAGTCCTGGGTATTAACAGGGCCGTATTAAGAAACCCGTCATGGTCATCCCTACAGTGTACACAGTGATCAAGGGAATTTAGTTCATGTAGATACAAATATCAATAATAAAATGTTTGTTTTCAAATCAGAAGGAAAAAAGTGAAAAAGTGAAAATGTTTGGTAGCCTGCCAGCTATGGGAATTACAGGTTGGAATGAAACTAAGATAATTGGTATATGTATTAGGTTACAATGCAGATATGGCAATTTAGCATTAATCCTGAAAAAAAATTTTTTTCTGTTGTAAAATCTCAATAAGAGGGGCAAAAAGGAAGCTAGCATAAAGTAAAGCTAGAACCATAAACACCAATTCTTAATTGAGGGTTTAGAAATCATTTTTCCCCATCCTTATGTCTTATGTATGGAACATTCTTATAATTTTAAGCTGTTCTTGTTCATTGCCTGCTTTCCCCTGACCTTGAAGGAATCTGTTATTAAAGCTCCACCTCCATATTTTCCCATTTTAGAGCTACCCAGCAGAGCTGTTCTTCAGTCAATATAATGCCTTTATCTTTTATTCTGACTTGACCTGAATATCTTTTGTGATCCTTTTCTCCTGGGAAAACCTATTTCAACCTTTGGCATCAAACTCACTCCTTCTGTAGGCAAGTAAAATAGTAGCAAAGTGTCAAATTTCATTCACCTTAATCTCCTTGAAAATCTAGCTATCTCATTTATCTGTTCATCATCCTGGAAGTGGAAAGTAATCACTGCTGTCACTTTTATTAAGACTCACTTTTCATTATTATTTATAGAACATAAAAATGAATATATCACTATCCTTTTGAAATGTGAGGTCAACTAGTTATTATATATGTGGCTTTGTCTAAGCTAGCACTGTGTATTTTGTTTTATTTATCTGTTTTAGGAAACTTTTGGTCTCATTTAGAAACTGTGAAAAAAAACTTTTACAAGGCTGTGTAAAACTCATTATATTCAATATTTTGGTTCATACATTTACCAAATTGATACTATCTAATTCTAAAAAGAAAACATATCCAGTTTTAAGTCCAATGGGCCTTTATTAGATACTAATATTTATTAGATCTTACTTATTTTTGCTCTAAGTCATTTTATGTGTTCTGAAACTTCAGACTTTGCATTTAAAAGTGATTCTAAAGTTCCTGGTGGAATTTAGAGATGGAAGTTCTAAACATTATCAGTCAAATATGTCTATATTATACCTTCTGACACCTGCTGTTGGTCACAGTATTGGTTAGATTTAGAGAGCCAAGAGACTCTGCTCTTTCTTTTACAACTAACCTTTCAGAGGTGTATAGATAAACTATGCAGCAAGCCTGCCAGCATACAGGCCCATAGCCCAAGTCTAGTGTTGACCATGATCCTTCCCTCTGTAATCCCTCTCTTTCTGCTAGGTGATCAAGAGTGGTCACTTTTACCCAAGGTCAGCCTGTCTGGATAATACCCTTTTCACGGCACTGACATGGAACTGAGATGAGTTTGAAACATCAGATTCTCTCCTAGTGCTTTTCATTAGAAAATGTGAGTGATCCTTGCAATTAAAAATGGAAGAAGAAAAAAAGGATGCAAAGAAGGGAACTATATGACAAGGTTAAGACCATGAGTATTTGTGAAAAACTGAAATTATAATCTAGCACATTTTCCCAGAGATGGAATGACAGATCATAACCTCTGGGTGTGAATGAAAGATCAATTCCCTGAGCTGCCTCCATGTTTGACCCTTGTCCAATCCTGATTTCAGTTTGTATAGCTTTACAATCCTCACTCCCCACCCATTATTTTCCCCTGAGGCAACTTGAGTTGCTTACAGTCAAAAGAATTGACTGGAAACAAATTAAATTCTTGTCATTTAGACCTTCCTCCCTGAGCAAGATATCAATGTGCTCCATCTTATGCAACTGCTCTGTGCATTCAGTCAGTGAGGGCTGTGAACAAGGATTTGACAGGCAGCCATTATCCATTCAGGGAATGTCATGCTCTTGTGTTTTCCTTTGGACAACTGGTGTCCCCAAAATTGTAACACTGTCAAAATTTAAACATGGTCTAGCTTTCTTTAAATATGCTTATGTGAAAAACATGTGGTATCTTTGCACTTAACAGGTGATCTAACTATTTCTGGAATTGAGTTGAATCACACATATATTTCATGCTTGGTTTTCCCTGTGAGGGAAAGGTGAGTTTGCTTTGCAGTAGTTGAGGGGCAAATGCCCTGCTCTATTCTCAGCCTGATCTCTAGCTTGCACCCTACTTGCTTGAAAGGTTTAAGCCCATGTAGCTCAAGACACATGAAATTGTTTGGGGAAAGGCATTGTCTTCTATTAGACTACCCTTCATGATATAGGTTTACAGATGCGTCTTTCCTGTTTTCTGGGCTTTTTCTCAAGGCTTGTGCTGTGATACTAAAACCTTTGTAATGTCCTAAGTGATATGAATGTCTTTTTATATTCTAATGAGATGACTGGTGGCTGGGAGCCTTTAGATAGCTTCAGGATATGGGCTATTCACCAAAAAGACCAAGGCATGTTTACAGGGTTGGGAGTTTTGGCCCCACATCCTGACCTCTGGGGAGGAGAAACAGGCTGGAGGATAAATTAATCATCAATAGTCAATGATTTAATTAATCATGCCTGTATAATGGACCTCCATAAAACTCTTAAACCATAGGGTTCAGAGAACTTCCGGTTGGTGAACATATCCACTTGCCGGGAGAGTAGTGCACCCCAGTTCCATGGGGACAGAAATGTCTGTGCTCTGGACCTTTCGGGCCTCACCCAATGAACTTCATCTGGTTGTTCATTTGCATCCTTTATAATAAACTGGTAAATATAAGAAAATGTTTGCCTGAGTTTTGTAAGCCATTCTAGCCAATTACTGAAACTGGGGTGGTAGAGGAGATTATGGGGACTCCTGACTTTATAGGCCAAATTTATAGCCTGGGGACTCATTACTTGTGACTGGCATCTGAAGTAAGGGCAGTCTTTTAGACTGAGTTCTTAAACTTGAACTGGACACAAACTCCGGGTATTGAATTAAATTATAGGACACCTAGTTAGTGTCCAGAGGGTTGGAAAACTGTTTGAATTTTTGTGGAAAAATTTGTGAGGAAAAACCCTTACACATTTGTTATCAAAAGTTTTGTGAGTAGAGAAATACTTTTCCAGTTATTCTGGGCACATAGCTGACAGTACTAAATACGAACAGTAAATCAAGTGGCAATTATATAATGATCATTTTATTAAATTTTGGGAGCTTCATTCAACCTGTGAGCTTCATTTTACTTACTTAGGAGGATCCCATTTTCTAGGTGCACCTGGTAAATATGTATAGGAGTATAAATAATGCCTTTAAGTAGATACTGAGCTTTATCTCATTTAATTCTCATAAGAATACTGCCAGGTAGGTATTCTTAGCTATATTTTGTATTGAAGAAATTGAGGCTTAGACTCATTAATGGACATTGCCCATTGTCTGCTAAAAGGTAAATTTGAAACTGCATTTGATTTATTTCAAGGTCTATATAATCTTTTCAATTTGCCATAAAGATATTGGAATACAAATGAATTATCCTAGCATTAGTTTGAAGTGCCTTTAAAACTTCTATTTAGTTTCTTTTTTTTTGATAAAATTGATTATAAACTTAAAAATTTATTTCACTCACAACATTTCATTTCTTTAAAAAATTTTAAAAAATCTCAGCAGTTGGAGGCATCGGCCATGAGTTACAGCAGGCTTCTGAGGGCATAACTCATTGTTCCTAATCAGGTGGTAGCAAGGATTTTTTCTATTGACTTGGCTCAAAGTAATTGCATATTTATCTGTTATCTGGGCACTTAATCAGAGACCCAAGTAGTCAGAGCAGCAGCTGAATTCCCATGTTGGACTTTCACATTACATTTACCAATTCTCAGTACTTTAAATGATTTCTTACCCAAGTGGTATAAAACCACAAGGATCACATGACCAAGTACTAGCTAGACTAGGCATGATTTATGCATCCCAGAGAATGCATTTCAGATGACTTTGCAGGAAATATAAAGAAAAACAATTACAGTAAATATATTTTTAAACTGAAAAGCATTCACCAGTTTATATCTCTAGAATGATACTACTAGGTTTACATTTATAGTCTAAAAATTATGGTTTACAGAAGCAACAAGTATAATATTCTATTAATGTAATAAAAAGGAAAGCTTCTGTGAAAACATCTTTGTTTAAAAATGTGCATTTTTACCTAACTCAGAATCAGCATAAGGGCCATTTTCCTTAGTTGTCTGCAGATGGGTCGGAAACAGTGGCAGATCCCATGACATCTACTAACCAAGATTCAAAAAACTGAACTGCCTTTGACCAAAATGGTGAGTGGCAGTTTTATTCTAAATGGGAAATTGTTTTTGAAAATTCAAAATGAATTGCAGCATTTACTAGTAATTAAAAATTCAGTTATTATTGAGTTGCCTAAAGCATCTATCAGGACCAAATTGACTGAGGTTCAAGGAACTTGAATTTCAAAGGCTACAGGAAGGCTTCCTCTTATAGGTATCTTATGTTAGGCCTGTACAGTATTTTATAAAGTAAATGTTTCACATAAAAATCTGAGCTTTGGGCTTCTCTTGAAAAAAGTCAGAAGATATGACAGACAACACAGGGCCTATAGTTTCTTTTAGTTGAGGTACATGCTTTTCAGTTCTTATTGCCTTGTACGTATGTGTATGCAAATTCTCCTTTACAGCTGACTTAATTCATTTAAAGTTACCTGACTAGCCATGTAGGCATTTGAGTTTCAACCTTACATTCTAAGATCTGCTTGCTGCCAGTTGCTAGATTACATGGCCGTACATGACTTTTGTCTTATGATATATTCTCTCAGTCTCTAGGAGATGATGATGATGATGATGATGATGATGACGACAATTCTTGCAATTTGTTTTTATAATTAACATCTCAGAGATGTTTTGAAATCATATAGACCTTAAAAGGAAAGAGCTGTTGACATGAAAAAAATAGAAAATAGCAATATTAAAATTATGAAATTTGGTAGCATTATTTTTTGGTGAGAGATTTATGTGTTAAGAAAGGTTTGGAGCATATGAGAAAAATCCAAAACAACCTCAGTTATAAAAAGAAATTAGCTGCTATAAGTTTGAGAATACAACAGGAAATTTAATGCTATAGCTTTGTCTTCTTTATCTGCCCCACCTTCCTCATCCCACCCCTCAAGGAATAAAGCCAAAGAAAAACCAAACCCATAGTAATGGGATGCTGAAGTAAAAGTGCATGCTACTATATTTAGAACTAGATATAGAATAGAGTAGGGTGGTAAGATTTAGCAAATAAAAATAAAGAATGTCTAATTATCTGAATTTTAGATAAATAACAAATATGTTTATAGTATAAGTTATGTTCCATGAAATATTTAGAGTATATGTTATGGTATGACTGTGTCCCCTCCTCAAAATTGTACATTGAAATCCTAATTTCCAATATGATGGTATTAGAAAGAGGGGTCTTTGGGAGGTGATTAGGTCATGAGGGTGGAGCCCTCATGAATGAAATTAATGCTGTCATAAAAGAGGCTCCAGAGAGCTATCTAGTCTCTTCTACCGTGTGAGGACACATTATGAAGTCAGCAGTCTGCAACCTGGAAGAGGGTTTTCAGCAGATCCATGTTGGCTCCTGGACCTCTAGTTTCTAGAACTGTGAGCAATACATCTCTGTTTTTTTTTAGCCACCCAGTCTGTAGTATTTTGTTACAACAGCCCAAAGACAGTATACTTCTATTAAAAATATTCATTGTTTATCTAAAAATTCAAATTTAACCGAGTCTCCTGTATTTTATCTGGCAACCCTAGAAGAAGGGAAGATTCTGCATCAAAGGGTTGGTTATTACCACAATCAAGGTTTAGTCAGCAGACGGGTAGTTAGGCCAGAAGGAGGGAGCCTGGTCCCAACTCAAGAACCTGCATATCAGGCCAAGTAGAGAAGGCATTTTTGGATATTTCATGCAACAGGCAATTAGACTAGGTTCAGGCCAATGGGCAATAGATTGAGAAAGTTCCAGGTTTTAAAGATAGATATGTGTTGCAATCCTTCCTGGAGAGATGATAATAACAATGATGGTATTTAATACCTGAGCTTTATTACATGCCAGATATTGTTTTTGATGCTTTACATACATTACTTTTTTAATCTTCCTAACAACACTATGAGGTGGATACTATTATTATCATCTCCTTTTTATAGGTTAAGAAAATTGAGTACCGAAAAGTAAATTAATTTGTCCAAGGGAGAAGTGGCAGATCCTGGGTTTGTATATTATTTCTTCCTGGGTGATAGAGTATTAGGTAAATCATTTATTGAATGCTAAATATTTTACAGATATGTCATGTAATTTTTATAGCAACCCTATGACACATATTATTGCTAAAGCTTAAAAAAATCTAAGTGTTATTAGGGGTAGAAATTGTCAGAAGTATTTTTAATAATACAAGCTTCTTAAAAATGACTACAGTAGAGAGAAGCTCAGAATCCAGATGCTCCTTGACTTATGATGGGGTTATATCTAGATAAACCCATTGTAAGTTGAAAATATTACCTTAAACATGCCCAGGCCACTTATAGTTGGGCGGAATCATCTAACACAATGCATACACTATAGAGTATCAGTTGTTTACCTCTGTGATTGCAGGGCTGACTGGTCAACGTCATTGCTGCTGCTCAACGACATGAGAGCATATCATACTGAGTATCACTAGCCCAGAAAAAGATCAAAATTCAAAATTCAAAGTATGAGCTCTACTGAATGGGTATTGCTTTCGCACCATCATAAAGTTGAAAAATTGTAAGTTAAATGTTATCAGTCCACCAATGAGCTTGGTGACTCAAAATGGTATTGTCAATTTCTGGGCGAGAGACAATATACTCTACAGCCTCAAAATAAGCAAAAAATTATGTGGCTACCTCAGAGTCTACTTTTATTAAAGCCAACTTATTTCTTAAAGATAGCTTCATGTTTCAGATTCTGTATATATTTTTTTAATCTCAAAGAGCAGGCTTTTATTATTTTGCCATTATGCTTCAAGATCGCCTAAAAATTTATGGATGACTCCCTTCTCTGGGCCAGATTCAGGTTCTTTAATTGCAAAGAGAAGTAAATATCAGGACAATATCAAATAAAAGCTGGTCAAAAGGTTTTATGTGACCTTTTATTCTCAGTTTTAATGCAGTATTCAAAGCTTACTTTCAGCTCTCTGCTAGCAAGTGAAAGATTTCAAGTGACTGAGAATCCTGTGTCAAGCCTGTGTAAAATGCTAATGTTTACGATGGAAACTCAGAGGGCAATACAAAATGTACTGCTGGACTATTGTGAAGAATTTCTGGACTATCTTTCTCCAACAACTTATTATAACACTTTCAATGTCCAGAGATGGCAGAGGAGATGGCTGATGAAGAAATCTTGCTGAGACTCTCTAAGTCTTAATCCTACTGACTCTTTTGCTCAGCTTAAACAAGGCAAAATGCAATGTGTTAAGAGAAAAAAAAAAGGGCAAGCATTTGCTTAAAAAGATGGGGGCAACTGATATATGTTATAAATATGCCTAAACCAGGGAATTTATATGTGTTATTTACTATTCCTAAATGAAACATGTAGGAATCTCACATGAAAGAATTCAGTGGCTTCAGGTAATCCCTTCTGGTGATAGTAATCATAAGTTTACTGATATTTTCTTTTCCCTTAATCAGGAAAGAAAAATTATGTGACATCATCATAAAAGGTTCAGCTATAACCTTCAAATTTCCTTTCTCTATTACACTTTACTATTCCAATTTCACTCATTGGAATATTGAGGCTTAGAGAGCTCAAGTGAACTGGTTTAGTATTATATATGTGCTTAATGGTAGGATTCCTAAGATTTGTTTTTCTCCAAACCCATGTGCTTTTCCTCTATATCATCTCTAGGGAAAAATTACTCAGCTATCTCAGCCTCAGTTTCTTCATTAAAATGATGATGCTATTGCCTGCCTTTATGGGCTGTGATTAGGGTTAAAGTTAATTGATGTAAAGTTTCCAGTTCAGTGACTGGCCCAGAGTTATGCTCAATAAATGAAAGCTTTTACTATTATTAAGCCAGTAACAGGTAAGTAAGTGGGCAGAATGGAGTGATAAAATCTAGTAGGAGGCATTAAGTAGAGGTCTAAGTAGGCAATAAGTTTCATGCAAACTATAGTAGGAGCATTGAGCTAATGGAAAGGCTAGATTGAGTATAAATAAGGTGATGGCATAGTTTTGCAGAAAATGAAGGCATGAACCTAGAAAGGAGATAACTAAATTTAATCCAGAATGAATTTGGCCTTGCATTAATTTTCTTGGAAACAGTGGAACACACCCCTAAAAATTCATTTGGTATTGTTCAATTGTTTGCTAAATAATTGAAATGGTTAAACTTAAAAGAATATATTTTCCAATGAAAGAATCTAAACATTTCTAAAACCAAAAACATGAAAACAACAGAGGTCACTGGTTTTGATATTTTTATTTTATCATGTTGTAGATTTGGGATTGAAATAGTTTTTAATTTGTCATTTTACATGCAATCAGGACTAGAATATTCTTTAGTTTTTTTATATGGTATAATACAGGTTTGGTATAAAAAAAATGATGATGTGTGACAGTAGTAAGAGTACTTTTGTATGTGACTATATAACCTGTCAAAAAATTTACATCGAGTCTTTCTAAAGTACTGTCATTTTCATTCACAATAGAGGCCCTCAAGCCCCTCACTGTCCTGCAATAAAGGCTGTCACCCAGTCAGCACCAATTTCATTCGTGTAAGAGTTGGCTGTGATACTGCTGATGCATGTCAAGCTCTTGTTAAATTCACTGTGGGTCAACTACCTAAATGTTTCTTCTAAATGATTCAATCATAAAGTACAAGGCCCTGAAATACCAAGAGAAGTGTGGCAACTAGCATTTTTATGATAGATGTCATAGGAGATTGATGAGGGTAGGAGCTGAATTTAACACAACTACAAATAAAAATGAAGTAGTGAAAATTCCTGTAAATTTATTTTGTATATTTGTATATAATTCCAAAGACATTTGGTTTGACTAGTTACTAGTCTTCTTCTGGATAAAATGGGATGGTTTTAGAGTTTTATTGAAAGGATTCAAATTGTCATTCATTCATTCATTTATTCATTCATCAAACTTTTCTTGAGCCAAGTGTAGTGCTGAGCACTGAAGATATTAAGACACCTAAGACTTGGCCTCTATCCTCCTGTGTCTCACCAACTATTAGGAAAAGAAATTTTACTAGATTAATAAAAATTAGCGTTAATTTTGAAATTTCACCTTTTCTTCATTTTTTAAAACAACTTTTCGGACCTTGCCCCAAAGGGGTAATAGATTAAAGGTAGAGTTCTTTGCAAGGCATAAAGAGCAGAAATGCAAGGACAATGTTTATTTTTTCTACTCTGTTTCTAGTCTGTATCATGCTGTTCCTCTCCACTCTGAGTTCCCCTAAAGAGTCATCCCTCAGTATCTCAAGGGGATTGTTTCCAGGACCCCAGCTGATACCCAAATCTGTGAATGCTCAAGTCCTTTATTAAAATGGTATAATATCTACAAATAACCTTTATGCATGTTCTCCTGTATATACTTTAAATTATCTTTAGGTTACTTATAATATCTAATATAGCGTTAATGCTATCTAAATAGTTGTTATACTGTATTGTTTAGGGAATAAGGACAAGAAAAACAAGTCTGTACATGTTCAGTACAGATGCAACCACCATAGGTCTAACTACATTGTATGTGTCAGCAACTGTAGATACAAAGGGCCATGCGTAACTGTAGATACAAAGGGCCAACTATATGTCTTAGTGAGAGTCAGACTGGAGCCTCTATATGTGTTAGAATGAGGTTTGTTGGTTTTGGAATTTTTTTTTCCAGCAGAAATTGTTGCTCCTCAGTTTCTGAATTGGCCACTTTGATTAGGAGTTTCCTTTTATCAGTTCCTAATTCTAGTGTCTAAAAATTAACTTTGCCCCCCTGGTATCATAGAATAATTAAGAAAAGACAAAACTATAATCAAGTCTTCATGATACTTATATTTTCACTCTACTGTCTTGTCAATTGTTATATAAGTCTATTTCATTTTTGTGTTATAGAATTAGTATCTGTTCATCAGAAGAGATTCCAAAGAAAATGGAGAAGAGAAAAACAAAAATTTTATCTGCTCCCTCAATACCAGAATCACTGTTGATATTTTGTAGCTTTTTCTCCTAGGCACCCTCAGGGCACATAAACACACACATTTTTCTTTTAAATAAATAAGATTTTGGTAGAAAAAATTTCTAGTTCTAGAAATGCATTATGAAAAATCTGAACTTTTTAAAGTATTTAAAACTCTTCACCAAATTAATCTCCTGAATCAGTGTAGCAATTTGTATTTCTATCAGCTCTGTGTATAGTGGTTGTATTTCTGAATTTACCAAAATGAAATATTATCATTAAAAAAATTATATCAGTTTAATAGGTGAGCACTTTCAAATTTTGATATAATTCTTGATATAACCCTTAGAGCTCTGAATGCCCGTTGGTCCTCTTTTAGCTCAAGATATTCTTTATCTGTTAAGCTTCTATTCCTGCTTGCAACCCCTTTTCTTAACTGTACTTGGTCTGGCTTCTTGAGATCTATTTGTTGTTGCTGTTGGTAGCTGTTTGTTGGTTTTGTCTTATGTATACAGTAGATTTTTACTGTCACTTGCTCCTTTTTCTACTCAGAAAGAGGCTTGCTCATAGGAAGGCCACCATAGCTAGAATAGACTTCTGCTCTGCCTTTTCATCATCTATTAAAAAGCCAGTATTTAATGCTTGCTAACTTGTATAACTTCTAGGAAAGTAAAATCCTGTCCCTATGATCATTCAGTCAATTGTCACAGCCCTCTGAACAGGAAAAAAAAATGCAATATGATTATTTTGGTCAGGGAAACAAAAACTATTATAGGTATTTCAGGCAGTTCGCGATTTAATTCAGAAACTTACAACTGTTAGTAGGCTTAGAGGAGCAATGGTCAATGGCCATATGGAATGTATAGGAACCTTGTTTTCTATGCAGAGTATTTGTGTTCGCTTATACACTTGGTTAGAGGTCATTTCCATTCTGAGTTTTCATCTATTTATCTGTCTGTTTGCCTTTTTATGAGTGACCATTTTCTCTTAGAAGTTACAAGCATTTCTGTAAAAAGGGAAAAAAAGCTACTTCACCTCTTGTGGCATATTAAGACTGGCCTATCTTCTGCTATTTCTATTTTCTGACAGGCAACAGCAATATTGTGTTTCTTGAAGCTGGCTCCATGTGCCTTTACTCACACCACACCTCTAGTCCTTCTTGTTTGCTGTCATTCAGATTGAAGTTGCTGAGCCATAGCTTCTTGATATCTGGCTTGAGTCCATCCTCCTCTAGAATATACCCTTGATGGTGAGTAGCAGTGAGCAAAGCTTCAGTTTGGTGAACTGGCTGTGCTCCAGGCCTTAGCTGCTGATAAATCTGCCTTGGCATTTGATGTTAAGTATAGCTCTCAGATGATAACTACGTTTTTGAAGCTGCATGCAATGTTTTGATAGGCTGTTATTATAAACCAGCACCCAAGACCAGAAACAGGAAAGGGAAGGAATTTTCCACGCAAAGAAGCCCGTTAGCAGTGGTTGTCCTTTTCTGTACTCATTAATGTAGAGTCTGAGGATTTTTAACAGAATGTGATCCCAAAATTAAAAAGACAGGCCAGGGCATTGTCACCCTCAGGGTGATTTAAAGCTGAGGGCCTTTGCAAACAACATTAACTGGAACCTCAGACAGCATTTGACCTCGGAGGTCCTTCAAAATATGGATAGTTGTCTATTCTATATGCTTTCAAGAGAAAGTAGTGCCTGATACAGACATACAGGAAATAAAGATGCCAGTTGATTCCAGCAGTTATCAATACCCCTTACTTTTATTCCCTTCAGGTCCGTGTTTCTCAAAGTGCTCTTCAAACTATAAAACTTGAGAGGTACTCCAAAAAAGGTTTTCATGATCACAGTAATTTGGGAAATGGTGTGATTTTTATCTATATCTTAGAGTCACAATTGACATTTTAAAATTTATGACAAGTCCTGTAGTCACATCATTTCTTAATTTTGTTTAATGAAGCATCCTCCATATCACCCGACTTTTGTTTTGATTACAGACACTTTTTTTTCTGCAGCATTTTGATAAAAGCAAGTTGAAAACTGAGATTTCCCCCTTCTCTTTATAACCTGTAGCTAGTTTGAATTTTTTTTTTTTTTTTTTAATCTGAATCTGGTCACTCTCACAAGCTTTTGTTGCCTATTTTTTTCCTGGTGTAATACTTTCTATGACTCACATTTGTTTTTTTGTTGTTGGAAATTATATTTGATATATTGTAGTAAATCTGGATATAGCATCCCCCCTTTGTTATTTGCTTGTTTGTTTGTTTAGTGCCTGCCTGAATTTTTTAATGAAATCTATTTTTCTTTCCTTCTGCTTCCCCACACAATATTAAGTCTCTGATAGTGTAGTTCAGGGAAGCATAGCTTCAGGTATGCCCTCGGTGATTCTGAGATGACAGTGTTCCTTGTAGGGCACCTGTTCACCTTTCCCTAACTTCCAGCTATTACACTTCACTAATTGGTGACTGATTACTTTATCGTTTGCAGCAATGCCCTGGGGTCATAAATTCCTACACAAACTAATCCAATCAATTGTGGCTTCTTCATAGTTCCTGAGGTCAGTATTTGATATTTCCTGACCCATGTTCTTTACAGCAAATTAGCTAGTTTGCAATCTGGGTTGTATCTTCATTAGATCCATGTACCTCCTCTCAACTGCCTTTTACCACAACCTCTGTTTTTCTTGAGACTCCTTTTAGGCTTATACTTCTCCATATTCAATCTTAAATACAGTTTGTTTCTTTGAGAAGGGATTAGGAGCTGTTTTTTATAGCCTACTTCTTCCCTCAGGCAAAATCTCTGAGCCAGGGCTCTGAAGCTTAGGTTGGGGCAATGGCAAGCTTCTCTCTGCAGGACATCCCTGCATCAGGGCTGAGTGCTCATTAGATGGGATTGATATCTGCAACAACCATAATGTGATATGGAAATATCTATGATTGCTATTGGTGACAAAGTCATGAGGATTTTAGTACCACTGTGTTTTGTTGTCTATACTCATAATTTTAGGAAATGCTAAATTTCAGTTAGAGGTCATTGAAAGTAAAAATGTTATTTTTTCCAGTCTGCATTTACTGATCTCCTGAATTTTATCCTAAGTTTCTTTGAAGCTCTGTGCCCCCAGGTGAAGCTTACACATAGGATTCAAGACCATAAATGAATCTAGAAAAGGTCCTTGACAAGCCATATGTACTGTGACCTAGGGATCGCTCTGAGTCTTCTGTCTTCTTTTCAATGGCACGTGAAACAACTCATAGGAATTTTGAAGTCCTCTGAACTCTTGCATGACCTTTTCCTGGAAAGTCAGGACCTCTATCTGTCACCATCCTTGTCACGTCTCCACATTCTCTGACCAGGGTAACCTTTGAAATTATGGCACTAGCATGAGTGGAGAATTTTAATAAAAAGTACATAATTTCCATTGTTGTAATAAGAAAATTATCAGTGATTTTAGAGAAATAGTACTGATGCTGGAATTTGCGAATCTGCGAGGTTTAAACTGTAAATATCAGGCAAAAGAAACTCAAAGAGATTTAAGAAAAAGTATTTAAATAACTGCCTACTAAAATTTTTATCTCTGTAGAAAACATCTTTGTAAAAATACAATACTCCTTTTAGAAATTATAATTTACTTACATAAACCCTTTAAAAGGGAAAATTGTCCAAGTCTTATATGATGAAGAGAAAATTATTCTTTAGTAATTGCTCAGTTCAATCTTTTATTTAAATTAATTCATTTCACCTCTGTCACTAAATATAAATATTTCTAAGATAAAAAGTTGCTTTTAGAATTACTTTCTTCAGGTTTTATGTAACAGTATATTGTGTGGAACTCGGTTCGTACTGGTTTTTTTTTTTTTTTTAATATCATCTTAACCAATAATGTAAGAGGCAGTATTACATATCTGGAAATATAAAGCTACATAAATTGTGAGTTATATAAATTATACATATGCAATTTTAAATATTCTGGCATAGTCATCAAATAGACCATTAAAAAATTAGTGGTATGTTATAAAATAACTCTTTTGTGTTATTGCACCATTGTACCTTAAGACATTTAGTCTAGATGTAAAGGACGGTTTTGTTCTTTCTAAAGAAAATCTCAGCATTGTTAAATATTAGAAGAATGCTATCTCTTTCTTTAAAGGTCATTAAAACTCTTCTATTCGAGGTGATTTGAGAGTACTTGTGCCTGAAGGTGGTGGTTGGACTAGATCACTTCTCAGTGCTTTGCCCATTTGATTTATGATCCCGTATTCTGATATGCAAAAGTGGTTTGGTATGCTGATGTGCAAATGATCAGGCTTGAATAAATCACATCAAAGCATTCTCCCTGTTGCAGTGTTTTTCTTTCTTATAAAAAAAGGATTATATTTTCAGAGAGAGAATGAAGGACAATTATCAGTGTTTGTAGAACATTTCACAAAATGAAACATAAGAAAAGCAAATTTCATACTTACTAGTGAAACTTACTGTGGTTGTATTATATGATTCTGTCTTTTCTTCTATTGTGAAGCTTTATTTCTTCAATAGCATTAAAGGTTACCAAAGACTAATTCTGGTGCTAGGACTGAAGAAACGCATCTGTTCTTCTGGGACTGGAACACTAAGGTGATTGATTGGTGCTCCAGGGATGTATGAAACCAAGGTCATTGTTTGCCTTTGCATGAGAAATCACCTTTGTCGTCAACACCTGAAAATCCCTACAGTGTTATGACCAACCTAGCACACTGGGAGAGCTGTGGAGAGGATGGCATCACACTGGGAAGAAGGGATAATTGTGAGAGTTAGCAAGATTTTAGAAGATAGATTGTTTGGGTGAAAAGAGAAAAAACATTAAAAGGAAACACAATGTAAATACAATCAAAATTGTCTCTGGATAAATGGGAGAGTAAAATAATAATGGTCTAATTGCTCAAGACTCAGAAACAGACTGAAAATTCAGGGATGCTACGTTCTGATCCTGGCACTGTGTGTGCCTGCACAGGCAAATCATTTTCCATCTGAGGCTGAACTGCTGCAGCTGAGTTAGTTCAGAAGGTAATAGGATAGCTAATGGATAGGCATATTTTGCTTTCCTTTTTGTGTCGTCCCTCTCTTATTTGTGGAATCAGGAGAAACACTATTACTTAATCACAGCTTTCTTTGTTCATTGTTACCACCTCCCCAAACCCATTCATATTTGTAATTACAAGGACATCTAGGTAAAATTATTTTGCTGAAATTTATTCACTTGAATAAGTTGGAAAGGAAAACTGACACCTTTAATCACTTTTATCTCACATAAGAATGGTGGACATCAAGATAGACTCTATCTTCAGACCTTCTGAGAGACAAGTTCTCACCATGTGGCCACTTTGAGGACCAAAGTGACTCCTGGCAGGCACAGTGATGCCTTTATTCCTCTTGTTCTCAAATTCTAAAAATGCAGCTTCCACTGGTACCATAGAACAAATTGGAAACTTATGTGTACTTGGATATGGACATCCATATTCTGGTTTCTTTCTTCTCCCATGGCCAGAAATACTTGACCAAAAAAAAAAAAAAAAAAAAAAAGCATAGGAGCAGTGGGATTGGTATAGAGATGGTCAGTATTCACTTGAATTTCATTACAGCTATGTCACTTGGCTTTCCTTTCTCTTCCTGTTCATCAAAGATTGCTCAGATTTCCCAATTTTTTCTGCTTGAGCTGAATTAATTTTTCTTGCTTTAACTTTAAGTTTACTTTTTTATAATTTAAAATATTATTGAAGATCACACAACTTTTTGGAGTAGGTGCTTCAAAGCCGAAAACAGAACACTCGGTGTTGCTGGTACAATGACATAGTTGTTAGAGCACCTGGATTCTGCTCTGGAAGAAACATATCCTGTTGATATAGAATTAGTATTTATTTTCTGTATCAGCAGTCTTTATAATGTGACTCTTTTAATTCTTCAAGTAAACCACTGGGGATAATTAGACAAGCCCCTATTATCCCTCAAGGTAAAATTTTCTTTCTGTTTCCGATCCTAATCCTTCACACATCCTCCAGGGCCTTGCTATACCAATTTCATTTTCCTTTGTATCATCTTTAAACCTTTTCTTAAATCTTAAAATATTTGTATTGTCTTCCATGTATTAAGCAGTGGGTTAGTTGCTGGGAAAAAAATGAAGAACAAGACACAGCATCTGACCTTAATTAATTTATAGTCTAGTTTGGAGGAAAGAGAAGCAAATAAGCATTGTAAAATGGAGGAATGAGTACTCTGAGAATTGTGACATTAGCACAAAAAGAAGAGCCCTAATTTTTTCTGCTATGTCTAAAGATTGTTCAGGATTCCCCTAACCTAAATAACTGACTCAACTCTACTACTGTTCACCTTTTACTACTAGGCTTTTCCATAGGACATTGATTCTTTCTCCTGTTTTACAGTTTAATTTGTTATCTCCGTCATTCAGACTTCTGCTCCCACCATCCTGTTATTTATCATTGAAGAACATCTTCTAAATGCCAAATCCAAGTTTTGTTCTTAACCTTATTTCTTCTTAACTTAATGAAGCACTCATCATTGTGACCCCCCACTCTGTCAAGCTCATTGACTGGATCCTTGAACAGCTGCCTAATGTATTATACATTTGTCATTGTCCCTTATTCATGCCCAAGGTGTTAATCATCATCTCCAGCTCCAACTCCGCTCCTGAGTGCCTCCTTTCATTTTCAACTGTGCATCTCCCCCTAAGTGTTTTGCAAAATTTTAAATTTATGGATATAAATACTAACATCATATTTAAACTTCAAAAAGCATATCTTTGACCAAATACAGTTTCTTTTTTAAAAGTATCTTTTTTTTAAAAATTAAGTTTATTGGGATAACATTGGTTAATACAATTATATAATTTTCAGGTGTACATTATAATTTGACATCTGTATATTCTATTGTGCGTTTACCATCCAGTTTCCTTCAGCTACCATATATTTGACCCCCTTTATCCAGTCACATCCCCCTCCTCCCCAACCCCCTACTTTCTGGTAATCACTAGTCCATTGTTCATGTCCCTGACTCTCTGTTTGTTCTGTTCATTTGTTCCTTTCAGGTTTACATCACACATATAAGTGATATCATGTGATTTTCAACCTTTTCTGTCTGGCTTATTTTGCTTAGCATGATTATCTCAAGTTCCATACATGTTGTCACAAATGGCAATATTTCATCTCTTCTTATGGCTGAGTAATATTTCATTGTATATATGTACCAGTCTTATTTATCCAGTCATGTATCATAGGACACTTTGGTTGCTTCCATGTCCTGGCCACTATAAATAGTGCTGTTATGACTATCGGTGTGCAATTATTTTTTGGATATGGGTTTTCAAGTCTTTGGGGTAAATACCCAGTAGAGGGTTTGCTGGATTGTATGGTAGATCAATTCTTAGTTTTTAAGGAACCTCCATACTGTTTTCCATAGTGGCTGTACCAATTTGCAGTCCCAGCAGCAGTGTATGAGGGTTCCTTTTTCTCTGCATCCTCTCCAACATTTATTACTTGTCCTGTTGATTATAGCTATTCTGATAGGTGTGAGATGGTCTCTCATTGTGATTTTGATTTGCATTTCTCTAATAGCTAGTGATGTTGAGCATCTTTTCATATTTTTATTGGCCATTTGTATGTCCTCTAGGGAGAAATTTCTCTTTAGGTCCTCTTCCATTTTTTGATTGGATTTTGTTGTTGTTGTTGTTGTTATTGAGTTGTATGAGTTCTTTGTATATTTTGGATATTAGGCCCTTATCAGAGGTGTTGCTTGCAAATGTATTTCACATTTGGATGGTTGTCTCTTTACCTTGTTGATGATTTCTTTTGCTGAGCAGAAGCTTTTTAGTTTGATGTAGTACCATTTATTTATTTTTACTTTTACTTCTCTTGACTTTGAGATCAAATTCATAAAATCCTCTTTAATTCTAAGGTCCTTGAGTTTAGTTCCTATGTTTTCTTCCATGCATTTTATTGTTTCAGGTCTTATATTCAGGTCCTTAATTGACTTTGAGTTGATTTCAGTGTGTGGTGATAGACAATAGTCTAGTTTCATTCTTTTGCAGTTGGCCTTCCAGTTTACCAGCACCATTTATTAAAGAGGCTTTCCTTTCTTCACTGTATGTTTTTGGCTTTTTTTGTCCAAAATGATTTGCTGATGTAAATATGGGTTTACTTCTGGACTCTCGATTCTGTTCCACTGGTCTGCATATCTATTTTGCTGCCAATACCATGCTGTTTTGATTACTGTCGCTCTGTAGTATAATTTGAAGTCAGGCAGAGTTATGCCTCCAGCCTTGTTTTTTTTTTTCTCAAGATGGCTTTGGCACTTCAGGGTCTTTTGTGCTTCCATACGAATCTGATGATTTTTTTGTTATATTTATTTAAAAAATGCTGATGAAATTTTGATGGGAATTGCATTAAATCTGTATAATACTTTAGGTAATATGGTCGTTTTAACTATGTTTATTCTTCCAATCTAAGAACATGGGATATCTTTCCATTTAAAACAATCTTTTATAGTTTTTTGTTGCCTACTAAATTGTATACAAGGTCTCATATAGCATTCAAGTCCCTACATGATAAATTCTCAAACTATATTTCTAGCCTTTTCTTTTTCATTACTTTTCAACACATGCTCTATTCTGAAGATCAAACTAAAATTTTAAATATTCTCCTATTTTTCTAATTCCATTTGTTTTCTCATTCTTGTTTCTTTTAAGGCCCTCATGATAGTCACCTCCTCCATGAAGTTGCCCTATACCCCATAAAGAGATATTATCTTTCCTCTTTAGAATACTGTAACATATTATTTCCCCCATTATCATCCTTGATTATATATATATTGTGCTTTTCTAATATACTACACAAAATTTTTGAGGGCAGTAAATAGCATATTGTTTTGCATATATACCTTTAAAAATATTTGTTGAATTGCATTTACCCTGCTGAAATCATCAAGTTTTCTTGATTTGCCCATTTTTGATGATGTTCTCCCATTACTCAGATATATATTTATCTCAGTAACTTGTATACAGATATAAAGGTGCCATAAATTTGAGGATTATATAAATTTGTAATTGATAGCATGTCAAATGACAAAATAAGGAGTCAAAAGCAGGCTGGGTTAAAAATAAAGCAGAATTAATTGTAGCATTGCTTTAAATGAAACCATTGGCCAGGAAATGCATAGAGGGAAAATGATTGGACAGTAAGTTACATAAAAAGAATATTTAAGGATTTGTGTCTATTGAAATATAAGTGAATCAACAACCAATAAAGTTGTTCAGCTCTGCCATTAGCAGTTAAACATGGGGAAATCACTGAATTTCTTATAGCGTATTTATCCTTTCATTTCTAAAACATTATTGAGTACCAGTACTATGTACCAGACATTTCTAGGCACTGATATTACAACTCTGGAAGAGTACCTGGTCTCTGTTCTTATAGACTAAAACATTAGCAAAATAATATTTGTTCCACATTATAGTAAAATAATATTCATCTCAAAAAGTTACAGTGATCAGTGATGAAGATTACATCAGAGAAGGAAGGACAAGCAAATAAAGAGAGCAAAATAGACAAATATTATATGTGAGATTTACAAATATAAAAATACTGGTAAAAATGTCTAATGCATTACCTGGATATGTTTTTGATATGTTTTCACTCTTAAAGTTATTTCATTTTTGCTGTGATGCATCAGAGAGTGAATTCATTTAATATGTTTGGTACTAGGAGTGTATTTTTGATCTGAGCATACATGTACTTCATACTTACTGACTCTGTGGCATAATATCACTAGGGGAACACTTAGTCTCTATTATCCTGCAGGAGCAGTAACCTAAGCCACTAGTGCCTGCTTCTGGGTAAAGAGTAGAGCAGGCCTATCATTGGCCCTGTACATGTTCTCTTCAGTTTTTACTCTTTTGTATTCCACAGAGATGTTTTAACTATTTTTATAAACTTTCCTTTGTCTTTGGTTTTCAATAATTTCTTTCACATACATTCAACCATGCATGACCACTTTCAGAATGCTTAAATTAGTTAGCTTTAACCAGCACTAAACTAAGGCAGCAGAAGTCCATTTGTACTGGCAGTCACCTAGAGAGAAAACAGTGAAATATTGACCTATTAGTAGAAACTCTACAGCTTGAAATTTCTACATACCTATCACTGCAAAATTCTAAAGATTGACTTCCATTTTTCTTTCACTTTCTCTTTGAAGTCCCCTCTGAGTTTTCATTAAATATGTTTTAAGACTTAATATAATTCATATAAAAATTCTGGGAGAGTGGAGGGAAAATAAGAGCAAGAGCCCAGGATGATTTATCTCAAACTCATGATGCCTAGAGATGAATCTATATTTTTAGTCTTCCTAGAAATGACACTGTATATAGTTCAATCTACATCATATTAGTGATTCATTAAGTATACTTTCAAAATGTCTTTCTTCTTATTAAAGTAAAATTTCTCCTGTTTTTGAGCAAAAATGGAGAAAATATCCACTCCTTATCTCTGTGTCTCTATTTTCTAATTCTTCACATATATCAGAATTCAGTAAACATTTGTTGAATATAACTTGCAAAAAGATTATATTCTTTTGTTGTAGGATTGTAAAAATGCAATGCATGTATTTTTAAATACTTACTAAACATTTCATGAGGGAAGTCAGGGAGTTGGAAAAATTATATTTCTGCCATATCTTACTGGAACTAATCATAGAAAATGATGCTGTACAGTATTCTATATTATGCTAGGCATGATGACTACTGGTTTTGGTGTCACATTCTGTTGACTTATTTATGTAATGTCATTCACTGTATTATTTTTTCCATATTTATTACCATAGCACTAGTTTAGTCTTTTATAACTTTTCTATACAGATTCAATTACTTTCACCTGGTCTCCCTACCTTGAGTCTAATGGCACTTAATGTTTATGAGGTCCTGGACCTTTCTGAGAATCTGATGAGAACTATGGAACTTCTTTCTTGAAAATGCTCTTAAATATACATAGTCCACATTTTATGAAATTTTTAGTGGTATTCAGAATTCTCTGAAACTGCCACGTGGGCTCCTAAGGAGGTTTTCTTTGAATTTATCATATCTTTCTCATCTATTCATTCATTTATCCATCAAGTACTTTTGTATTTGCAGCAAATTTGATGCATTTCTGCTAAGCTCTGGAAATACAAAGATAAATAGAAAGAGAATTTTCCTCTTAAGGAACTCCCTAGTCCAGTGTAGAAGGAAGAAATATACTCAACATTTACAATAAAGTGTTATAGGCTTTTGTGGACTACAGAGGAGGTCTAAAAAATTCTGATTTTGTTAGGGAAACATTAAGTGAAAGCTTCAAGAAACAGATGAACTCTTCTAAAGGAATGCCTTTATTATTTCACTCTTACATTAATAAAACACAACGATCTCTATTAATGTAGGAAAATGAACAAACTTCAATAACAAACAAAATTTAAGAGCCTTGTTAACCAAACTCCAGTCTTTATGTTCTGTTATTTATCTGCAAATTACAAGCAGTGAGTTAAATAAAATCTCTGGATTTAAGTGTTCTCATTTTTAATAATAACAATAACATGAACAATAAGAGTAACAAATAAGAACCATCTTATAGAATTTGTAGAATAATGATAATAGCAATAGCAATTACACCTGATGGCATTTTACTAAAGTGTTAACACTTATTATTTCTAGTGTATCAGCATGGCTAAGGATGAGGACTTTGGGGTCAGCAACACCTCTGGCTTTGCCAATTTTTGTCTGTATGATTTAAGGCAAATAATTTGACCAGCTACTCAATTTTCTCATCTGCACAAAGGAAATGACATGTACTCTGAGGGTTGCTGTTAAGGATTAAAAGAGACAATGCAACTAATCTGAGTACAGTGCCTAGCACAAGACTAGACAATACTATTGCTATTGAAAAAATAAGTTTCTAGTAGATACAGTTGTCTCCATTTACATATAAGGAAATTAAGCCCCAGATAAATAACTTTCTCAGGTTATACAGTTATTGAGAGTATTGTTGGGATTCAAGTTTCTCTGACTTCATAAGCCATGGTTAATTTCAGGCTGAGGAGGAGGGTGATACAGTGGTAGGGAGAGAAGACAAGAGAGATGACAGGGGAAAAATAGTGCTGGCACAGTTTTTTACAGATAGCCAGTTTTCTTCTCTTTTCAATTGTTATCTTCCAGTTTGAACTTTCAACTGAAGCAAGTCTTAGCTAGTCATTGACCCAGAATGACCTTACCTCTGTGTTTTTGCCCATGCGACAACCTATCTCTTTTAGGTTTAATTCTTACTCCTTCTGAAAAGCTTTGCCTTTTTAAGGCTGTATATGGACCACATCTCTTGGGAGTCAGCTTTTGTAGCCTGGAGGCTCCCTAACACTTGTTTTCTGTATCACTTACTTGGTGCTAATATTACCCAGCTCTTTACTGTTACCTTTTAGGCCCATATGTTTTTGCCACTGCACAGAGGTCATACCTCCTTGTGAGGAGAAGCCATGATTTGAACTCACAGTATGTGCAGGGCTGTTTGACCTGTACTAGCATTCAGTGCATATCTCATTATTGATTGAGTTTGTTTCATTTTTAAAGATAATTTTAAAGGATTTGTTGCTTTGATGTAAAAAGAACTCTGGAATCATAATCATAGTCATAAGGAAAATGCAGTTCTTTTTTACACTGCTTTTTTAGAAATATGGCTAATGTGTAGGGTAAGGAAAACTTATTCTTGTAGCTGGAAGATGGATGTCAAGATAATAGTGTCATGGGTTTGTAGAAAATCATGGCATTAAGGAAAATATGATAAATGCTAGAGAGTTTATAATTTTGATCTCTTCCCTTTTCTTTCTTTTTTTCTATCCTGAGAAAAATAAGTTACTATAGCATTTTGAGAGTTCATTCTTACCACCCTGTTGATGTAACAGTAACGTTCTTAACAGTGTGCTATTTCCTTGCCATATATAACATATAGGTGTCAGACAGTGGGTAAAATTCCCTTTTGAGAGTATATTATTCCTATGCAATCCTTTATATTGCCTTGTAGTACTATGTAATATGATTTGGAGGGAAAATATACTTAAAGATAAGAAATCAAAGCAGTGTTTAAGCTTTTTTCTAAGTGGAACTTAAAAAAATCTTTGGGATGTTGCAGAGTTGCTCTTAGCATTTATGGCCAGCTTTTCACTTGTATTATCTCTGTTTTTTTAAAAAGTTTTCTCTTCTCTTACGCAGACCATTTTCTGTAAATAAGGAAGACTAAGCAAAAGGAGACTCCAAACAGATGGGCACTGGTGCCTTGGGTCTGATCTTAACAATCAGGCTGTGTCCAGCGCTGCAGGAAATGTTGTTATTGAGGTAACTAAGCATAAGGCATATGGTCATGCCGTGTTGAATCTGGGAATCAGAAAAACAACATTTTCACTTGCGTCTGACAGAAAACCAGTTTACTTAATAGCTTTTCTTTTAACCTTAAGTAGAAGAATATGGTACTAGAAAATTTAAATTTATATGGTTATGGGGGCATGAATAACACTATGTCACAGGGCAGTTTGGCATTGTGCTTGTGAAGGAAGGCATTTTGTGTATGTTTGTTTTTGCTTTGTTTTTAAAAAGCAAATTCTCAGTCTTTGTCTTATGTGACCTCTCAGAGTATATGACACAGTTACATGTTTTTCTTGATGTCATGGTTTCTAGGACTTTATGCTTCTATGGTTTTCATCCTATTGGCACCAGACAGTTTTTATTTTTATTAACTAGTGCTCATTTTTCTCCCTGTTCTCTGATTGTTGGAATATCCCTGCAAACTTACTCCCTTGGTGATCTCATTGGGTGTTATAGCTTCTATATTAAATATATGCCATCAATCCCAAATTCACATCTCCAGTTCAGAGCCTGAACTATTGACAACAATATACTGCTGACTTGACTTTTCCATTTTGATGCCTAACAGACATCTCAAACTGGAGCTGTCCAAAACTCATGCCTTTCAAACCTGCTCCAGCCAGGTTTTTCTATATCATTTGATGACACTTCCATAATTCCAAATGGTAAATGAAACCTGGTGGATTCATGTTTTACTTCTCCATTTCACTCAAACCCCACATCTAATTCATTAGGAAATCCAGGTGACTGTAATTTCAAAATATATCTGGATTCGAATCACTTTTTACCATCTCCATTCTACAAGACTGCTTCAAATAATTATCAGCTATTGTTCAGGCTTTACCTTTAACTACCCTTCTCCTTGCTTCTGTTATTCTACCTTTACTGGCCTCTGCTCTCCCCTCCCCAACCCCACCCCATCCCGAATGATCGAGTTCTTTCCTCTGTCTACAACACTCCTCTCTAGGAATCCTCTTTCCTAACTCCCTCACCCCCTTGAATCTTTTCCCAAATCACATGTTCCCAATAAGGCCTTTATTTTCTGATCAACCTATTTAAAATGGGAAGTCCCCCTCCTCACCTTCCACCCACTCAACTCCAGAGACTCCCCTTATCCTGCTCTATATCCTTACAGTTGTACTTATCACTTTCTAACATATGATACAATTTACCGATTTATCATATTTATTATTGTTTATCTCTAACCATTGGATTATAAACCTCATGTGTACAGGAGCCTTTGTCCATTTTTTTTCCCCATTGGTGTATCCCAAGAGGCTAGAATTTTCTGGCATGTGGTAGGTTCTAATAAATATTCAGGTAATGAATGAATGGGTGAATGGGTATTGGAGCAATAGTGATCAGACAGCTTCTTTATTGTATGGTATTCTGGGTTTGTTCATTCTTGAAGAGATCATCTTATCATAATCATCATAATCATTCTTGAAGAGATCATCTCATCTCATCATACTGTTGATTTTTTTGAAGCTTCTCTTATTAGTAATGTGTGTTAATAAGCTTCTCTTATTAGTCATTGTGTGAACACAGAGTGCACCAACCTAGATGGTACAGCCTACTACATACCTAGGCTATAAGGTATATAGCCTATTGCATATGCTACAGACCTGTAGAACATGTTACTGTACTGAACATAGTAGGTAACTGTAACACAAAGAGAAGTATTTATGTATCTAAATATATATAAACATAGAAAAAGTAAAGTAAAAATATGGTATAAAAGATAAAAAATGGTCTCTGTATAGGCTCTTACTATGAATGGAGCTACAGGACTGGAAGTTACTCTGGGTGAGTCAGTGAGTGAACAGCCTAGCACGTTACTGTACACTACTTTACAAACTGTGTACTTAGGCTATCCTAAATTGATAATTTTTCTTTCTTTAGTAATAAATTCACTTTAGCTTACTGTAACTATTTTACTTTAGAAACTTTTTAATTTTTCAACCTTTTAACTCTTTTGTAGTAATATTTGGCTTAAAACAAAAACATCATAAAGCTATACAAAAATATTTTCTTTATATCTTTATAAGGTTTTTATATTTTTAATTTAAAAATTTATTTTTACTTTTTAAGCTTTTTGTTGTTGTTGTTAAAAACTAAGGCAAAAATATACACAGTAGCATAGGCCCACACAAGATCATGATCATCAATATCACTGTCCTCCACCTCCGCATCTTGACCCACTGGAAGATCTTTAGGGGCAATGACACTCGTGGAGCTGTCATCTCCTATGATAACAATGTCTTTAAGAATACCTTCTGAAGGACAAGCTTGAGGCTCTTCTTGGGGAGTGTCATTCCTTTCAGAAATATGTCCATGGTGGATTGCTTGATTTGTTTCTTTTTTTTTTTTTTATCATAGATTTGTTTGTAAGGAGATAATGCACCATGAACATATGTCTCTATCAATGAAAACTTTTCAGTATTGGAGGTCTGTGTTTTCAAACATTTTATGGAGCTTGTTTGGGTCTGTAAAAGCTTCTGCTAAACCCTTCATGTAAATTTTTTTGGCGTTCATCTTTTTCTTCTTCTGCAGTTTCTTTTTGTCTTGCGTCTTCTTCAGCTATGCACTCCTGTTCCAGTTCCAACAACTCATCATTAGTAAATTCCTCAGGAAGCACCTCTAGGAGTGCCTCAATGTCATTCCCATCCACACCCAAATTAAAGTTGTTTGCCATTGCCAGTACAGCTCTGTTTTTCTCAACCTCTGTCCTACAGCATTATGATGCCTACAATGTCACTGTGAGACAGGAATTTTTCAGCCCCATTAAAATTTTATGAGACCACTGTCATATATGTGGTCTGTTATTAAAACATTTTTGTGTGGTACATGACTGTATTTCAGTCTTGCTTTCCTTCAGTCTCCCAGTCATCAGAAAGGAGATTATTGGGGGGAAATAATAACCTCTTTGCTTATAAGTTTGAAGTAGTAGTCAAAACTAGGAATCAATATCATAGTATCATTTTTTTTCCATTTTCTTCCCAAACATTCCTATACCCTAACAAGACAAATGATTTTGGGGGAACAAAAACAGTGTAAATATTAACATAGTTATCAGTGCAATAATATACACTCCTCTCTGATTTGTGGGTTTGGAGAAGGTACTCTTGACTTGTTTACATAGCACCTGTTTTAATTTTTGGACCCCTGGGTTTACTGCAATATAAGATATGGCTGATTGTCATAGAAAGCAAGCCAAGATGGGAAAGGTCTGGTGTAGCACTAGTACTCTCACTAGTTACAGCAGGAGTATATTTAGTAATTTTTAGTAATATTAAGAATGCGTTGAGTTATATTAAGAATGCGATGTTTTCCTATTGTCTAAATATTTAGCATTAAATAAAAATATACTTTTCTCGCCACTTCTTCCTTCTATTATTTAATTTATGTTTTATATGCCAGCAAAGAGTTAAAAAGTAACATTTGTCACCCTATTATTTAAGGAAATCTTTTTTCTTTCTTTAGAGGAATTTCATTCAAATCATGCTTAGGGTATGGTAGATAGGCTTCCAAGATAGCTGCTCAATAATTTCTCCATTTGCTTTATGCACATTCCCCCTCCACATCCTCCTCCTTCTATCAAGAGGGAGTCTATCTCCTGCACACCCTTCCCCCTTTGAGCTGGGCTGGCTTTGTGAATTGCTTTAAGCAATCCAATGCTGTAGACAAAAAGTGATGCTAAGACAGTTCTGGGCCCGTTTTTAAGGGGAGTGGCAACTTTTACTTTTGCTGTCTTGGAACAAAGCTGCCATGATGTAGGGAAATCTGGGCTATCCTGTTGGTGATAAGAATACTGTGAAGAGGCTCTAGAAGATGAGTCACCATATATATATATATAGAGAGAGGCCACCTGGAGAAAAACCAAATTACGAGCTGCTAATCAGTGTCAAGGCCCAGCCCTATGGTGAGCTCTTCTTGGCTAGTCCAACCCAATTCTACTACCAAATAAATGCAGCTGCATGAATGACCCCAGCTGTCACTACACGGAACAGAAGTATCATCCACCCTGCCTTGAGAATTGTGAGAAATAATAAATTGCTATTCTTTTGAGCCACTAAGTTTTGGGGTGCTTTGCTATATTGCAATAGATAACTGATAAAATGAACTTTTGAAGACCAGAAGATTGTGTTTTAACCTTTAATTTTGGACTTTGCTTGATGTTATTTGGTGGGTTTCTGCAGGGTTAAACAAATGGCTTATTTCAATTAGTAAATTCTCATACAGAGATATTAGACAAGTAGCAAGTGATTGCTGATGAATTAAAAAATGGCTGTGCTTCTCAGGGGTGTCATGGAGGTGAGGCCATGGGTTTCACCTTCTGTCATAGCCCTGCATGGCCCTGTGCCCACAAGATGGGTGGGAGAGGGAGATGCCCATGGGTGGAGGGAGGAAGAAGGACCAGGAATATAATTCTTTTAAAGAGCAGGTATAGATCTAACTGACTGCTGTACTGACATATTAATATGACAATGAGTTTTGGTAGATTGAAATCTAGAGATAGCAACACTTTATTCACTGTGTGTCAGTGATACATGTGTAGAGGGCTCGTGTTCACTTGGTAGTTTTGGCTATAAATTATAAAGTAATTTTTTTAAAGAAATAGTGATATATTTGAAATTGCTAGATATGTATTTCTGAGCTATCTGATTTCAAGAATTCTTACCTTTTTATAGACTCATTTCAACTCTGCATTTGAAACCAAATGGTTTTTTCTTGAATTGTAAGACTAAATTTATTAACCTTTAATATAAATGCATTCACTCAGTGAGCAGTTGGTTACTCCTATATTTTTCTTGCTTGACCTTGGCAATGAAGAGCCACTTTTTGATTCTTATTTTTTTTAATGCTTACTTGAAAATGTTATTTGAGAGTTACTGAACCATCTGATTTGGATGCTTTAAAATGTAAAAGTCAGAAATAAATTGGCACTGCTAAGGTACTCTGGATGAAAAGGTTGCCACCACTCTATAATCTCGAGTTGCAGAGAAGCAATTTGAGTTATTTTCTGTGTGGGTTGACAAGTATGCTTTTTTGTGGACTAGAGTTGGGAAAACAAAGACTTATTCAAGCTGTGAAAGCATTCAAGAGTAAACAGCAATAAATGACAAGAAACCTGTTTTGTCAGATATGTTTTTTACAGGCTTGTACAGGCTTCTGATTACGGAGGCAAAAGGCCTGCTTTAAATTTTGGAATGATGGATCTTCCATAATGGAGAATAGGTTGGTTTGGCCGCAAAGGAGAAGAGATGGAAAGTTTTGTCTTGAACTAGAATATTATCAGTCATTTTTTCCTTATCTTTTATATATCATGTGTTCCTAATAGTTTTTACAGTACAATTTTTTTCTGGTTTTGTAGAATCTTTTATATATACATATAGAATTAAAAAAAAATTTACATAACTAGTATTTTATGTTTCTGGCCTGTTCTAAAAACTACACTTGAGCCCACCAGTACCTCTACAACATTAGAAATGGTATGAATTGATTTTTGAGTTGTGTTAAGATATTCAGCCCTATATATCAATGAGCTTGGTGGAGTTCAGTGAAGTTTAATAAAGCTGTGGCCAAATTTTACCAAATGTAAAGAGCTTCATTCATTATCATTTCCTAAATAGTCTCAAGGAAAGAAAAAGATAAAATTATACACTCCTATTTGGTTATTATAGAGGAAAATAAATAAATACGTTGGAATTAAAGTGCTTTACAGGGAGATGGGATGTGATGGCTTGTGATTGACTGTAAATATAAAAGTAGGGGGTGAATGTGGAATTAGTTGAAGGAAACGGCATCTCTATAGTTTGATTTTTTATGTTAAAATGAGCTATAATCCTAGCCATATAATTACAGTAGGTTCTTTTTTTCTCACCACTACATTCAAAATTTGTTTATATAAAAAACTCAAGGACATTTACTTCCAATAAAACTTTTTAAAATGTGCATTAAAAATTACATTATTTCTAAAATGCTGTTACAATTTTAACCTCAGCAATTTTGTATAGCATAGTTTTCACATTGAGCCGGAGTTGGAAGAGATTTTCTGACAACTTAATTGATTTGTATTTAGTGTTCTTTGGCTTATGTGTTTGGGCTAAAAATAACTGTTTGAGGTGATCTCATTTTAACTATTTAAGGTTTCAGGTTTATTGCATAAATGGGTCTTCATCTTCATCTTCATTTAGGTTTCAGAGAGTTTCTTTTGGTGATTACGGAATTTGATTCTGAGATTGTGTTATTATTTCATTGCCTGTCAGAAAGCAAATTTAGTAATTTAAGGGAAAACCATCGATAAAAGTTGCTTGCTTTCATGATTTGATTTCATCTATCAGCAAGAAATATTGATGTTTGTGGACAGAAACTGCTTAGGTTTTTCTTCCTGACCAAATGAATATGATGTGGCATTCATTACTCTAATGGATAAATGGCCTACCACCTATTAGTTTTATTCATCTGTTTGTTTACTCACTATATGTGAACTTTATTTCTTTCAATATGATCTCTGAGATTAGAGTAAACTTGGCATTGCACTATCTGAGGCATGTAAAATTTACTCAGCCACTTTGTTTTTAAAATATTAGTTATTTAAAATATTAAGGCAGTTTTAGCAAAAACTGATTTAAGCTACATAATAAAACTAGTATTTTCTTTCCTGTTTGTGATTTAATTGGAACACTTCAAATGCACTCTAATCATTAAACTTTCTTCACCCTTACAGCTGGCAGTACTAAATTCTTTAACTAGAATTAAAAAATCCAACTAGAATTTCAAGCATTTAGATTAGGTATAAATTTTGGGTGACCTTGAAATCTTTCAAATTCCCATTTACCCAGATTATGAATAGGCATAATATTCCTATGTGGTTTGGGTTATATTGATGCATTGTAATAAGATGTAAAATGGAAGCACAAAATCAATAGTTTATGTATTTTGGTTAGAAGATTGGATGAAAGAGGAAAACTTATGTATAATGGCAGCATAAAAGAAAATAGAAATAAGCTTAAGAAATGTGAAAGAACTATGAGAAAAATTGAACACCTGAACAACTGAAATGACATTCTTTGTCCCTGGGTAGGACAACTTCACATTAGAGAGATGTCAGTTCTCTTGTTAGAAATAACTATGACAACAAGTTTTTTGAGTTAGATGAACTAGTAATAAAGTTGATGGGAAAAAATCATAAAAAAGGAGCTAGGAAAGTGCTCAAAAAATTAGCAATGTGGGGGATATTAAAGCATACTATAAAGCCTCCATAATTAGACCAGTATAGTAATATTGCTTGATTTGAAGTCTAATGGAATCAAATGAAAATTGCAGGAATAGACCCAAGTGTATATTGAAATTTACTATCTAATAAAAGTAGTATCTAAATTTTCTGTGGAGAAGATGGACTTTTAAAACAAATGATGTTGAGAAAACTGCCATTTCAAAAACAATAAAATTGGGTCTATGCTTTACATAAAACAGTAGAATAAAGTTCACATGCATCAAGAGTTGTTAAAAAATGAAAATGTTCAAGTATCAGAAGATAACATCAGCAAAATCCTTATAACTTTGGAAAGAAAAAGCCTTTCTATTTATAAATTAAATTTCAGAAGTAATAAACTAAAAGGTTGATAAATTTGATAACATAAAACTTTTGCACAGGGAAAAAAGTCATCAGCAAAGTCAAAACACAAATGACCAATTGAGAGAAAATATTTATAACATATAATAAACAAAGGGTCATTTTCTTTATATATGAATGGGATCATAAAAAATGAGGGGAAAAAAGGTTAAAATCAGATAGAAAAAGGTGAACAAAAGGCATAAGAAATTTATAAAAAATATATCTAATGGTTCTTAAATATGTTAAAAAATTGAAAAACTGCCAAAAATGTAAAAGCATCACAATATACTTTGATGATGAAGCTGTGAGGAAACAGGTATTGTCATATATTATTGGTATGAGGGCAAAATATTACAACTCATGTGGAGGGAAATTTTGCCATACCTAAGAAAATTAAGTATGCATTTACCTATGGCTCTTTTTAGAGATTTACCTTGAAGGCACATCTACAGAAATATGAAATAACAAATGTAGGGGGTTGATCATTGTTATCACTAATTGTAAAAGTAAAATATGGAAAATAACCTAAATGTCCAACTATAAGAAAACAGTTGAACATGGTATAACACCAAATAAAGTGCTATGTGATCATGAAAAAAAAGCTGTATAAACTGAGAGTAATGATATCTGCAATTTATTCTTATGTGAAAACAAACAAACAGGTGTAAAAGAATATATATATAGTTGTGGTAGGCAGCTTCTGACATGGTTTCTAATGATCCCTACTTCCTGATATCCACTCTCTCTACTTTAGAATAGCTGGACTTCATGACTTGCTTCTCTCTGATAGATTACAGTAAAAGTAGTGGGATGTCATTTCCATGGCTAGATTACAAAAGACTGACCTCTGTTTTGCTGGTATCTCCTCTTCCTGAATTTTCTCATGTGCTTGTTCTGATGGAGAGGGCTACTTGAGGGCCTCTTGCAAACTGCATGCAAAGAAGTGAGGCCCCAAGTCCAGTAGTTTGTGAAAAATCAAGTCATGCCAGCAATACTGAGTGAGCTAGTGGATCCTGCTTCAGTTGAATGTTGAGATGACTGCAGCCTGGGCTGCCACCTTAAACACACTCCCAGAAAGTTTTTGGGCTGATGTTGTGATTGCAATCCCTGAAGATCCAGAAGCAGAGGATCCACCTAGCTAAACTGTGCTTGAATTCCCAATCCACAGAAACTGTGAGATAGTACATGTGTATTGTGCTAAGTTGCTAAGTTTTATAGTAACAGGTTATGCAGCAGTAGATAACTAATACGACAATGAGGCTTATTCTGGAAGAGTCAGATTCTTTTGTGTAATAAAGAAGGAAAAATAAAAAATATATATATTTTACAAAAAGAATACATGAGAAAGATAAATTAACAGCAAAAATAAAAGTCAAGCTTTGAGTATTTGAAAAATTATCATGAATTCAAACCTCATGACCTGACTATCCCTGAGAAATTCAAATGCATTTTTTTTTAGCATAGTTATAGTCTTTTCATAAGTTTGCCTTTAGTTTTACTGGAAATTACCAATTCCAATTCAAGGTAAAATTTGAAACATTGACATATTTTGGTGAGATTTGGTCCTCAACTTTGTGAACAATTTGTTTTTGGAGATACTTTGAACCAGAAAGCTGACTTGTTTTGCCTCCTAATGACTTGACTATGGTCACTAAAAAATACTTGAGTTAAAGGAAGTCCTTATTTATATTCAGTTTTTGCTGAAATACATTTACTGCAGAAATTTAAAAAGTATGCGATAATTTGGGTGTTTTTAAAGAACTGTGAATCTACCTCACAATGGAAGTGATTCTTTTGCTGAAGCCCCCAATGAATAACATACAATTTATAAATACTAGGCAAGTTGTAGGTTTTCATATTCTTTTAGCAAGCTCTAACAACTTGTTGCATCATTCCAGTTATTTGGGAATGAGTTGGCTGGACATGTAGACTGAAAGACAATGGGTCAGTGAGGCTACTCTGGAGGATTTAGAAGAGCATTCCCCTTTTTTAAATTTCTACAGTAATTTATAATGTCTTACATGAAGGAGAATAGGTTTAATATGAAGAATAATTTTGAAAATTCTTAACATACTCCAAAATATCACTGGTTCTCTATTTTTTTAAAAGCAGAACCACAGCAATACCAGGTGAGTTATTTACTGAATGGGGAAAACTAATTTTCTCTGGTTTTATTCATGGATTGTTCAATTATACCCTTTTTTTTCTGTGCATATCTATTACAACTGTCTTGAAGCTTAAGTTCTTATCAAACATAATCTAACATATTCAGGGACTCAGCCAAAACCATAAGAGAATGGATACACATATCCATATATTTTTAGCTATATCTTTTTTAAAAAGGTGATAAAATGATCCCTTCAAGGAAAAAGAGGGATGGCACTGCTTGGTGAGGGTACAAGTTTTCATGGCTCATCAGACTCTCTAATCCATGAAGACTTGTAAAAGGCAGAATATGGGCTGGCTAGGAATGACCCTAAACCAGAGTCTTAGCTTCTGCCAGTGCCTGAGGGAAATGTGCTGTAGATGTGATCTATAACTCAATTAACTCAAATCCAGGTTATGTGGAAAGGACATTCTGGGGTACAATGAATTGTGAACATGAAACATTGAATGAAATAATCTGTTTCAGTTCTGGCAAATGGAGAATTTTGCCTCATCTATTTTCCTGTTGATTAGATAAAAATTTCTTTGGTGGCATTTTCCTAGAAAGACTATGATCAAAAAAAAAAAAAAAAAGAGAGTAGTAGTATGCCTCTAATAACCCCTGGCAGCACTCCCCTAGCATGAAACTGAGCACATACTAACCCTAGCTGAGTTCTTCTTCACTTGGACCTAACTGAAACAACACTCTTTCCTATAAGTAGAAAAGAAGCATCCTTTGAAATCTGACAGGAATTAAAGTTAGATCTGGGGAGAAAACTGGGGAGTTTTCTTTAATGCAGTTTGTTGACTTAATTATTATTATTTTTAGTACTCTCTATTAATAATTCAGGTTATAAGTGTATTGAGATAAAACTACTGGAACTATGTAGAGAAACAACATGCTCCGAACAAGAAGAAATGAAGAGAAACAACTTGAGACAGTGACTGCTGTGTGGCTGGAAGCCCAGGCCCAGGGCAAGCTTTGGTTGTTTGGAAGGAGAGAAGGAAGTGAGAAGATCATAGAGAAAGAAGGCATGAAGTATGTCTGAAATTTCGATGAGTTAGACAAGCAAATTAAATCTGTGGCAGTGTGGGCAGGCAGCACAGATGCGAAATTGTAGCCCTTGAAAAAGAGGAAATAGAACATAAGGCTTTTGCTGCATGTGTGATTAAATCTCATGGGTCTATGGAGAGGAAAATTGAGATGCAGGAGAAACAAATGATGCTGTAAAAACTGAAGTGCACTGACTGAGGCAGAGGGTGAAAATGCCTGAGGGAGATAAGGTTGTTTTAATGATTCCTACTTGGAACTAACTATGAAGATAAGCTGGAACTTCTCGTCATTGAAGAATGTAACTATCAGCCTATTTTTAAAACCACATGTAGCCAATATTTCAGTCAATACTAGCTGCTGATTCCTGATGGAAAAACATATCAAGCAATTCAGCAAATTCTCGCCTTTAAGTACTTCTACCCTATTTGGGTACCTGTTGGGCATAGCAGTAGGGATTTTTTGTTTTTACTTATTGATACTGTTCTTTGTGTCCCTAGATTTCAACCTTTTTTTTATTGTCCATATACCTACTTTGTAGTTCAGCTATATGAATTTTTTGCCTGAAACATTATTTTAAGAGAATTTTTAGTGACTGAGTAATTTGTGTATATGTATGAGTATATGTTTTTGTATGTATATGCATATATATGTATATTAGAAATGACTATTAGCAAAGTTATGCTCAGCGCTTGAAAAGTCAGAATTACAATAGATAATGGAATCAGAAACAAATATTTTATCTTATGAACTTTTAATGTTTAGTCCTTTCTATATATATTTTATTAAATATTTAAATAATGGAATGAAATGAGGTTAGTATCATTTTTATATTTTCCAAGCCCATTATCATTCTGTTGTGTGTGAGTGCAGATCACACAGAATCAATTGGTTCAAAGACTTTAAAAAGACTTTAGCTTCATTGAAGTATAATTGACATAAAATTGTAAGATATTTAAAGTGTATGTCATAGTGATTCAGTATACATACACATTGTAAAAATCTTCCCCCATCTAGTTAATTACATATCTATCACATATTTATCTTTGTGAGAACAGATAAGTTTAACTCAGCAAATTTTAGCTATAAAACATAGCACTGTCAACTGTAGTTACCATGATTTACATTAGATCCCCAGACCTTATTCATTTCTAGCTAAGTTTGTACCCTTTTACCAACCCATTCCTTTTTTCCCTAGTCCCCAGCCCTTGGCAATTACTTTTCTCCTCTCTGATTCTATGAATTTGACTTTTTAATTTTTTGAAGATTCCACATCTAAGTGATACCATGTAGTATTTGCCTTTCTCTGTCTGGCTTATTTCACTTAGCATAATGTCCTCAAGGTCTTCTCATGCTGTTGCAAATAGCAGGATTTTATTCTTTTTTTTTTTTTGCCAAATAATGTTTTATTGTATATAAACACACATTTTCTTTATACATCATCTGTCAACAGACACCTGGTTGTCTCCATATCTAGGCTATTGTGAATAATGCTATGATGAACGTGGGAATACAGCAGAGAGTCTTTAATGCAAACCCTTTATATGACAGCCAGGTGCTGTCAGTTTTTCAGTGGATTCTCTGTCTTCTCAATTGTCCTGCCCACTACCCTACACCTGCCTCCCACCTTGCAATCCTCTACCTTGCCCCTGGTGTGCTTCCTGAGTGGCCTATGGTGTTAGTGGGTTATAAGCTATGGAAAATGTATTGTTAGAGAAGGAAACATCATGCTGTCCTCCATGATTCTGTGGAATGGACTTTAGTCAGCAGCGGCACTCACCCATATTGGTCATTGCAGAGCAAGGCAGGGAAAAAAGAGGCAGAACTTTAGAGCTCCAGTCAAAACAAAATTATTCACACATAGTTTGCAGAATATATGGAGGGAAAAACTTCTCTGATAATCTGTTGAAAAATATTATGTATTCAAAGTCAAGTTGGAGCTGGCAGAAGCTGAGACAGTCTGCAATTAGTAGTAGTAATTTTGTTTCAAGTACATGAAGAGCTTCATCTCTTTTGAGTCATACAGAAGAACAAAAGAATATAGAACACTTCAGAGGAGAAATCCAGAACGAACTAGAACAGGAACAATTACCTTAACCACACTTGTTTAAGAGTTTCAGAGTATCCTCTGGTCGAGAATTAGAAACTGTTATCAAAATCCCATGGTATATTATATACAATGTACACCCTACACTTAATGTATAGTATAGAAAGATGCATATTATTCTTATTTTATTAAGTGAACTTAGTCACTTCCAACTTCTATTTTTAAAATTGTTTTTTTACAAAGATCTTAGTTAAAGGAACTCTTTGGCTATTCTAATGATTAATATTTAAAATTATGATTATACCACCCAACTTTTACAGTAAAGATTCTGATGTGCAGAGTAAACAATAATTGCTTACCAAAAATGGCTTAAATGTGACCTATTAAAGTGCACTTACCTAGCCCTGTCACAAATCACCTTCCTGTTTCAGTCATTCTGGTGTTGAAAGTGGGAATATAGTTGGGGTATTGGGTCTTCAAGGCTGTGAATCATCCAATTAAAGGTGATTTAGAGTATTGAGGCTACAAAAAAAAAAAAAACAATGACCATTCAATTGGTTGTTAATTTATTAGAACAGTGTTTATTGAATATCTATTAGGTGCCAGGTACTATGCTAGGCACTTACATTAGTGACTCAAATAAACATGGCCCTTTACCATGTGGAATTCCAGAACAGTGCTGTCCAATAGAACTTTTTGTGATGATGTGCTGTTCAAAATTATAGCCACTAATTACATTTGGCTTTTGGACATTCGAAACATTTATGACTGAGGAACTGTAATTTTACATTTATTTAATATTAGTTAAATTTAAACCTAAAGTGTCATGCAGCTAGTGGGTACTTTTATGGAGAGTATAGCTCTAGAATGTGAGGCAGTTTTATGGTCCCAGGTATCTTGTTCATTTCTGTTTTTAAATTAGTATTTGTAAAAAGAGATCTATTTCCAGTGGAACTTTCTTCATTTGGTGGTCATTATGGTTTCCTAGAGAGCCTCCCAAATAATTCTCTTACAACTAGAGCTTTTTTTTTGCATCTTGCCTCTGAATCCAGTTTTGTGGAGGAAGTATCACATTAAATGAGTTCAAAAGTCACTGTAAACACAGCATATGTTGTTGATTTTTTACTGAAATACATAGTTGACCTGATTTTTTTTTCAACATGTTCTATTTTTGATTTAGCACATAGGGTAAGTCAGTTTGCAAAAACGGCTTTGAAAGTCACTGTTTCGTTCTGTGATTTTTTAAAAAATTAAAATATTCACTAATGGGCAATCTTAAAATGTGAGAACATTCTTTTTTGGGGGCTATTAAGCATATGGAGTGTTTGTATTTTCAGAGAAGAATGAATTAATGGAAAATAAGATTCTGTAAGTGTTGATGCTGCAGCTTTGCAACATAATGTATCATAGGCTGATTACAATTCAGTTTTTCAACAGGATTATACATGATCAAAGATTTGGATTCAGAATTATTTGGCTTAAATGATTTGAAAATAATGTCACTGTTTAAGTTATTCTGTCTTCTCTCTGTTCAGATAATGATGCTAATGGTGTGCTTAAGTGGGGCTGTCCATCTGTGATTATATCTGATTAATTATGCATATATTCATTCAATACATAAAAACCTCATAAGTTTATCATAAGTTTAACTTATTAGTAGGATTAATTATTTTACCTTAAAAATAATATTTAAAGACCCAGCTCTTTTCTCTCTTCTTGGAATTCTTATGCAATCGACTAAGTATAAGAGGGATGACAGAATTTCTCTCCACTTAATTTTTTTCAAATGAAATAAAAATTCTGCCAGACTCCTTTCAACTTGTTTTCAGATCTTAAAGAATAGAGATGTGTTTCAATTCTTTCAACATAGCGGCCTTTAGCCTATGACATTGATCTTAATTATAGTCCATAAATATTTATTTTTAAAATGATAATGATAAAGGTTGATCATTAGAGAAGACAGATGTTATATATATCTGTTTGTGTATCTATATTTAAAATCCTTTTTTTACTCATCTTTGATACATGTATGTCATCTGGAGACATTCAGAGAGCTAGACTTTTTATCTTTGATAGGTAGTTAACACCTTGGCAAGAATTTGTATGTCTAATCCCTTTCTGAATTTTTTAGCTGAGCATCACCCTTTACAATACAAAAGGCTGGATATTCCAAGAAAAAAATGAAATCAAATGAAATGAGAAAAGCTGTGAAAGAGAATGAGAAGAATCAGAAACACACTTTTAGTTTAAATTATGCCTACCTAAGCTTTTTAAAGAAATGGCTAAGTGGAAGGTCAGTAGAGGGAGGGAGCAGTTGGGGAGATCGTTTTATAAACATTATAGATGTCTAACCAATGTACTGTATACTTGAAACAAATATAAATAAATAAATTTATTTTAAAAAACATCAAATTACACACTTAAAAATCTTTTAAAATTATTTTTAAATTTTCAATTACAATTGACATACAATATTATATTAGTTTCAGGTATACGACACAGTGATTAGATATTTATATAGTTATTCAATACTACTGACTATATTCCTGGTGCTATATTCTATATCCCCAAGACTATTTTGTAACTATCAATCTGTACCTCTTAATCTCCTACTCCCTTCACCTATTCTCCCAATCTCCCTTAATCTGGCAGGTATCAAAATGCTCTTTGTATCTATGAGCTTGTATCTATTTTGTTGTTCATTTATTCTGTTCTATAGATTCCACATAAAGTGAAATCATATGACATTTGTTTTTGTCTTATGTACTCCACTCAGTACAATACTCTCTAGGTCCATCCATGTTGTTGCAGATGACAAGATTTATTTTATTTTTTCTATGACTGAGTAATATTCCATTGCATATATACCTCTTCTTTATCCATTCATCCATTGATGGACACCCAGATTGCCTCCACATCTTGGCTATTATAAATAATGCTACAATGAACATATGAAAACTCATTTCCCTTTAAAGTAGGGTTTTGGGTTCCTTCAGGTAAATACCTAGAAGTGGAATTACTGGGTCCTTTTTTGTCTCTTGTTATAGCTTTTATTTTAACATTTATTTTGTCTGGTGTAAGTATTGCTACCCTAGCTTTCTTTTTCTTTTTCTTCTTTTTTTCCATTTCCAATTTTATGAAATATTTTTTCCATATCTTTACTTTTGGTCTGTGTGTGTCTTTCAATCTGAAGTAGGTCTCCTATAGACAGCATATGTAAGGGTCTTGTTTTCTTATTCATTCAGCCACCCTATATCTTTTGATTGGAGCATTTAATCCATTTACATTTAAGCTAATTGTTGATTTCCTTCAATTATCAATGATAAACTTGCCAGGTAGAGTATTTTTGGATGATTTATTTTTCTTTCAGCACTTAAAATATATTTTGGTACTTTCTTCTGGCCTGCAAAGTTTCTACTGAAAAATCAGCTGATAATTTTATGGAGTTTCCCTTGTATATGGCTACTTATTTTTCTCTTGCTGCCTTTAAGATTCTGTTTTTATCTTTAATTTTTGACATTTTAATTATAATATCTTTTGATATGGGTTTTTTTTTTTTTTTTGGCTTTATCTTGTTTGGAACTCTCTTTACTTCCTGGAATTGGAACTGATTTGTTTCTTCCCTCAGGTTAGGAACATTTTCAGTCATTATTTCTTCAAATAGGTTTCTGTCACTTTCTCTCTCTATTCTCCTTCTGGGACTCCTATAATGGGAACGTCCTTAATGGGCAATTTCCACTATTCTTTGAGATCTACAATCTATTCTTCTGTATCATCTAATCTGATGTTGATCTCCTTTAGTTTATTTTTAATTTCAATTATTGTATTTTTTTTTAGCTCTGATTGACTTTTTCTTTTATATTATCTCTTTTTTGAAGTTTCCACTCTGCTCTTCCATTCTTCTCCCAAGTTTTCTGAGCATTTATATTTATTACTTTTAACTCTTTATCAATTTAATTACTTATCTCTCTTTTTTTAGAGTTCCCCCTCCCCCGCTGGGGGGGAGTTATTTTGTTCTTTTGTTTGGAACATATTCCTTTGTTTTCTCATTTTGTTGGACTTTCTATGTTTGTGTCTATAAAACAGTCAAAGCAGTATGAGGCATGCCATGCGGGGCAATCTTAGTAGGACAGTTGGAACTGAAATGGACATGAGGTGGGGGAGCTAATGTTCTCTGTGCCCTGGCAGGATGGCTGGAGTTATGGCAGGTATGTGCCTGAGAGGACCTTCTTGGGGGATAATTAGAGTTGGTGTGGGTCAGGTATAATGAAGCAACTTGGTTGACCAGCTCAAGTGCTTTGGCCATGCCTCCACCAGCCCAATTATTGTGAAGGGAGAATGTTAAAAATGATGCTTACTGGTGCCTCTGATCCTGGAGATAGTTTTAGTAGTTCCCTGCCTATTTGGCAGACCCTCTAGGGGTAGTAAATGGATTTCTTTCATGTATAGTCTAGTTGCTCTTTAAACTTCTTCATTTTTGCTGTGCCCCAGGGTTGGAGAGTCTGAGTGCAGACTCCTCAGTGACATCCCTCTTATTGTAGGTCACCTTATCTGAGGTTGTGTCCCATTGTTGCCATGTCTTTGTCTCTCTTACCTTTCTCAGTGTGATCCCTTTATCATTTGTTGTTCAGAAGCTGTTCAGTCAGCGTTCACTTCTTTAGGAGGAATTGCTCTTTATGTAGGTATAAATTCAGTGTGTCTGTGGGAGGAGGTGAGTTCAGAGTCTTCCAAGGCAGCCATCTAGACCTTATAATTTATTTTCGTTGTTGTTACTTTTTTAGGGGATTCTATTTAGTGTCCTTTGCCTCAAAGTTTACCTTTTCAGAAATCAACCATGCCACACTGGCAATATTGTTTGTTTGTTTTCTTATTGGACTTAAAATAAATCATGGACCTGTTTTATCCTATATTTTGCAGTATCACAAAAGTTTGAATTGTCCAATGGACTTGAACAAAAGAAAAGTATTACCCAAGACAAAGTTGTTCAAAGTCTTATGCAAAGGATTAAAGGAGCCACCCCCATAATGAACAACTGTCTGGGAGTGCTTGAATCTGTAAAAGCTCCTTGATAGAAAAAGATCTAGGATTGTTTTGAGGTTGGAGTGTAAAGGCTAATTCTATGCCAGATGAATTAGCAGAAGGAAGCTGCTTATTTTGGAGATCTCTTAGCCATGTAACTAGGAATACTATGTGACTAACTGTCACTCTTCAGCAGAACTTGGGGTCATCAATCTACAAATTTGGGCTTATTTATTAAAAAATAAATTAAGTCAGATCAGGTATATGCTGCCAGAAGTATTCTTTAGATAAGAAGTAAGTACATTGAGCCATAGGAAGTACCCCATTTTTTTCTAGCCAGTATATTTTATCAGATGATAAAGAGTTCTAGTTGAGGTCAAACTATCTCAGGTGTCCTAGAGGAAGGAAGAATTGAGTTATAGATCTGCTATCAACCATTTCATTTTCATACTCTTCTGTACTATTTTGTTTTAGCTATGTGTTTTGTAAATTGTGTAGTTGGCATTTGTTTTTGGTAAACTAAACTGAGAACTAATTTTAAAAATATATTAAGACGTTTAAGCTTCTCGTATTTGCTATTATTGACATATACACTTAATTTTATTGTTATGATTTTGTTGTACACTTTCTATCTTTTATGTGTTCTGGTAATTTTTTTTAATTTAGAATTTCTACTATTATACTTTGATCTTTTAAGAAATTCTTTCAGAGATTACTGTTAAGGTTCTATAGAATATATTTCAACTTTAAAAATAAATTAAGAACATTGGGAATAAAACTCTACTCACTTTTTTTATGAAAAGATAGCTTCTTAAGGATGAGTAATATTGAAAAAAGATGAACTTAATTTAGCTGAAGGGAATAAGGAAATGTTTGTGGAAGAAGTGGCATGTAAATTGGGCCTTGAACAATTGGTAGAATACAACTAAGTGAAGCTAGAGGGAAATTTGCAACTATTTGGCAAGTTTATGAGTAATTATTTATAATTACTCCTTTCATATGTTATTTTATAAAAATATTTACTATTGACTATTTTATTGTATAACCTTTAATTCAGAAGCTAAATATTACTACACACACACATACAAACACACACACACACACACACACACACACACACAAGCCTTTTAGCAGTAGCTGGAAATGTAAGTGTTTGGTAATAGGAGAAGGTAAGGTGTCTTTTTTTCTGTAACAGAGATAAAGGTATAGCTCCAGAAGACCTCTGGGGAAGAGTACTCCCAACCCTAGCTCTGCAGTACAGATGCTGAAGAAATACAGCATCTAGAGTATAAAATACAGAACACATAACAATTTTGAATGAAGAATATTTTGCCTCAGCCAAAGATATCAGTGCTATTGCATATCTTCTTTGGAATTTACATGTTTATGATTCAATAAAAATATAAATCTTCTTATGAAACTATCGACTTTTTCTATGCTACCCCAAATGAAGCTGCCTTCAATATAGCAAGATTATTTAATTGAGTGAATGCATGGATAAACACAGTTGTCAGATATGGCCCTGAAGAGGTGAAATGTTTAATTTAGTATGTATATTCTCTTTCCATTTTGTTAATAAGAAACTACAGACTGGAGCTGCAAGATAACCTTTACTAATGAGAGTGACATTGCATACACAAACAACTGAAACCTCTTGTAAAGTATTTTCATTTTACAACCAAATTTGATTTGTCCTGCCAAGTTTGCATTGCTCTGCTCATTATTATCAATAGTAGCTTCTTTCTTTTTTTACCCATTTTCATTTAGATCATAAACTAAAATGTAGGTTGTTCAGCCAAAGATTTTTTATTTGTAAAGTAATTGTTGGTGATAATCGCTGTCAGTAAATGAGTTTAGAAATGCAAAACTGGAGGCCAAACCCTGGGTCATGATAATTTTAGTAAAGTCATGATGGCTGCTTGTTAGTCTTCCTTGGAGTCATCTTTTGAAATTATTGCATTTACTATGAACCTTTTGCTTTTCACGTTTATCCTATACTCTCACAGGTTCATGATTATTATTATTAATTTGGGTAATGCATATGGAAATATACAGTGTAACTGCCTTTTTCTGTATTATAGCGTCAAGGCCAGAGAGAGTCTTATTTTAAAATCAACCATTTCACAGATGAGAACTAAATTAGAGAAGATATTTCACACACTGTCTGGTGGCTATTTTGGGACAAAGCCCAATTCTGCCGACTCCCAGGCATATGTGTCTCCAGATTTAAGGGAAAACAACCGACTCTTTACTATAAACACTGTGTTTGACTTTCATTGTCTGGGCTCATAATTTGTGGGTTTTCCTTAGCATGGTTTTATCAATAGCTGGAACAAGATGATGGAAACCACTGTGTTTGTATTATAAAGAGGTCTGGAGTTTTACCCTGCTGACTACTAAGGCACAGTCATCTTCTTCCATGGTTGTGTTTGAACTTTAACTTCAATTCAACGTTCAGGCCAAAGCCAATTTATTCAGAGGAAGAGATATAGAAGGATTTTTAATTCTTCTTTATTTTTATAGACAATCCATCAATTGCACTGAATGCCTTCTTTAAGGAAAACCTGTATATAATTGATCCTTGAGTAATGCAGTCTTTAGAGGCACTGACCCTCTGTGCAGTTGAAAAATCCATGTATAACTTTTGACTTTACAAAAACTTAATTACCTATAGCCTACTCTTGACTGGAAGCCTTACTTATAACATAGTGGATTAACACATATTTTGTATGCCATATGTATTATATACTATATTCTTACAATAAAGTATACTAGAGAAAAGAAAATGTTATTAACATTTACATACAAGTGGATCTGTGCTGTTCAAACCTGTGTTGTTCAAGGGTCAACTGTATATATATATATATGGTGATGTGACAGATTCTTTATTTTTAATTTTTATTTTTCAGTTAGAGTTCACATTAAATAATATTTTATATTAGTTTCAGGTGTACAGCATAGTGGTTAGACATTTATGTAATTTATAAAGTGATTCCTGATTAGTAGGCACTATAATAGTTATTAATATTATTGACTATATTCTCTTTGCTGTACTTCACATGTTTGTGACTATTTTGTAACTGCCAATTTGTACTTAATCCCTTCACCTTTTTCACTCAGACCCCAAACTCCCCTCCCATCCGGCAACCTATGAGTCTGTTTTCATTTTGTTTGTTCATTTATTTTGTTCTTTAGATTCCACATATAAGTGAAATCATATGGTATTTGTCTTTCTCTGTCTAACTTATTTCACTTAGCATAATACCCTCTAGGTCCATCCATGTTATTGCAAATGGAGATTTTAATTTTTTTAGCTGAGTAACAATTGATTGTATACATGTACCACAGCTTCTTTATTCAATTGTCTATTGATGGGCACTTAAATTGCTTCCATATCTTAGCTGTTGCAATGAACATAGGGTGCATATATCTTTTTGAATTAATGTTTTGGTTTTCTTCAGATAAATACCAAGAAGTTTACTTTCTGAGTCATAAGGTAGTTCTATTTTTAATATTTTGAGGAAACTGCAAACTATTTTCCATAGTGGCCATGCCAATTTTCAATCTCACCACCAGTGCATAAGGATTTCCTTTTTTTCATATCCTCACCAACATTAGTTGGTTTTTGATTTATTGATGCTAGCCATTCTGTTGGGCATGAGGTGATATCTCATTGTGGTTTTAATTTGCATTTCTCAGATGATTAGTAATGTTAAGCATCTTTTCATATGTCTCTTGGCCATCTGTATGTCCTCTTTGGAGAAATGCCTATTCAGGTCTTCTGCCCATTTTTTAATTAGATTTTTTGGTTGTTGTTGTTGCTGTTGAGTTGTGTAAATTCTTTATAAATTTTGGTTATTAACTTCTAATTAGATGTATCATTGGCAAATACCTTCTTTTATTCAGTAGGCTGTCTTTTCATTTTGCTGATGGTTTTCTTTGCTGTGCAAAAACATTTTAGTTTGATGCCATCCCATTTGTTTATTTTTTCCTTTGTTTCCCTTAACTTGAAGAAGTATACAGAAAAATATTATTAAGAACAATGTCAGAAAGTTTCCTGCCTTTTAGGAGGTTTATAGTTTCTAGTCTTACAGTTATGTCTTTAATCCATTTTGAGTTCACTCTTGTATATGATATGAGTGGCAGATTCTTAAGCTTAGTGTTTACTCAAGAGAAATATTTTAATAGACAAAAGCACATATAGTGTATATTTCCATTTTTCCCAAATGGCAAATCATTAGCATCTTTTCTGGGTGTATCTTCTCACCTGGAAAATTATTTTCTCAAGGGCAGGCATTAGATAGAAGACACATTAGAACAAAGAAAAATGATGTCTCGAAATTCATTTTTCACACAATGGTCATTAAAAACATCCAAATTATAGGAAATTAGGGGTTTCCCAAAGCAAACCAAGCATAAGGAATTGAATTAAACTTATATGTGTCTAAAACTTTATCATTCAGGCAGTGAAAATACATGATTAATATGACTTGAGTAGAAAAATTAAATTTTGAACATAACATTCAACTTTAAAATGATTATAATTTTATGCATTGTTTCATTTTGCTTTCAAAAGAAAAATGAGAAATGCAATTAATATGGTTTAACTCTGCAGGATAAATATTATTATTTAATGATGTATAAAACAACTCCATTCTAACAGCTTCATGCTGAGCATAAAAATGAAAAAAAAAACCCTTAAATTTATGTTTATGTAAGTATGCACTTAGGACATTCAGTTTTTTATTTTGAGCACAAGGGCCCATTTAACTTTGTTACCTATCAAGTTAATATTTTGGGAGGCATTATGTATGTCACATATTTTTCAAAACTCTAAATGCCTTGCCAAATAGATGTAAGACATATGGGCTGAAATCTAAATGTATCCATTTATTGATGAACCATTTCTTTTGTCCACCTCACTAATTCTGCTAATGTAAAGGATATGTCATAATAAATAATGACAGTTGTCATTGCTGATTGAGCACCTGCTGTGGTCAAAACATAGTCAGAACTCAATGTAACTGTACCTTATGTAGATGATTATGGCCTTCAGAGTTAAATTCTGCCTTCTGAGCAAGACATTGAAAATTTTCACAAACCTGTCAGTGTCCTTAGATTCTAGCAGCAGAATTAACTCTGACAGTTTAATTAGCATAGTTTTTAAAGAAGTATATTAGGATGCTTATAGTCATTAAAGGGATTAGAGAATGACCTCGAAGCCTCCAAGCTAAGCTTTTAGGGAAAAGGCCCCACAGCATACAGCACACCAGCCTGAGGAGAAATTGCCCTCAGGCACTGGAGGCTGCAGTTTGTGTTCTGCTTGGACCTTGAGTTCCCTGTGTTGGGATCTCTACCTTTCAATCACTGCTGTCTTCTAAATGTCTCTGCTGCCCACTCACCAGCAAGCAGATGCCCATGCAAAGCCAGATAATTCATGCTGATGAGTGGTTGCAGGTTGCCTAGCTGTGCAGATAAAGTGGTCGGATGTTAGTTTTCTGGCTTCAGTCTTGGAGAGATGGGATTCGAAAGGTAGAAAAATCCCAACTGTTAGAATTATATTGAAAAGGAGCTGAGCAGAAAGAAAATAAAATATCTACTATAATCTCCACATTTCTGTATGATTAAAAGGTTATGGTTTTATAATTAACAATGCAAAGTTCTAGAGGCAGTTGCAAACTTTTAGATGAATGAAATATTTGCTTTTCATACCTATTCTGTACGCATTAACATATTCTTTGAACTCTTTTTATTTGTGTCAATATATTAATACCATGGAACAGACTTTTGTTATCTAACATCAAAGAATTAGGGAGGTACAGGATTTTTTTTCTGTCTTTACTGAAGTATGTTAAGAAGATCTTTCAATGATTAAATTAATTTTTGGCAGTTTTAAGTTTCTTTGAGACATATGGTTCAAAATTATAAAAGTGCATGCAGTGATAAGTCTCCTTCCCATTCCTGTTCAGTAGAAACTGAATATCAATCCTGCAGACCATTCATGCCATAAGCTTCTTGTGAATCCTTCCAGAGACCTAGCATATGTAAGCAGACACTGTTCTAGCCACACTGTACGGCCTATCTGTATTACTTTGCTTTTTTTTATGTATCAGTATGTCTTGTATGTCATTCTCTGTCATATAAATAAAAAACACACTCTTCATTTTCATATGGTTGCACAGTATTATACTGTGTAAATGCATACCTTTTTAAACCAATTTCCTAATGCTGGAAATGTAGATATTTAGTTATTAAAATCGATGCTGTACTAAAAAGTCACATACATAGATCTTTGGCACATATATGTGTTACCTATAGGATAGAATCTCAGAAGCTAAATTATTAAGTCAACATGTGTTTGATTTGATATCTTTTGCTAAATTGTCTTTCATAAAGATTATACCAATTTGTGCTTTTACCAGCATATGTGACAGTACTTTTTTACTTGTATATTTGCCAGCACAAGTGTTTTCAAACTTTCTAAGCTTTGCCAGCCATGTAGGCAAAAAATATATATTCATATAATTTTAATTTGCTTTTATCTATAGAGATTGAGCAAGTTCTTATATGTTTGAGTCATTTGTATTCTTTTCTTTTAACTTTCTGATGTAGTTAGTCCTTTTTTATTATGTAAGTTGGCCTTTTTTCTTTGATTTATAAAGACTGATTATAGTTTAGGGAAATTAATCTTTATCTGACAATAAGTTACAAATATTTTTTTCAGTCTTCTGATTTTGCTGTTAATGGTATTTGGCAATTGTCTTCTGACTTTACTCTTGGTAAAGTCAGTAAAGTGATATTTGTCAGGACTTTTTTTGGAAGGTTAGCCAAATTTGTCACTTTTATGCATCATATTAGCTAGGTTTTTTTCCCCCCTGAGGATATATGTAGGAACTCAAGAACTATTAGTTAAGAAAAATGAATTTAAATATGGTGTATGCATGAGAAGATATGTTATCCGTGCCTCTTCCTTCTCTTTAAATCTTTTTAATAGCTTTTCATGTTTTATTAGGATATAGTATGAGTTCATATTTATATCAAGAGTCACATGATTCTTCATGATAATCTCTTCCTCTAGCACACCCCACACACATGCTCCAGTTATCATCCATTTTTGTTTCTTTTTACTAGGTTGCAAAATTTATTTTAGTGCCTCAAATGCCCGGCTCTCTCTTGTTTTAGTTATTCTCTTGATTCAATATTCTTGTTTAGTCTTCAAATCTTAGGTGACTTGTTATTTTCTCTGGGAAGTTCTTTCAGAAAATCCCATCCCAAAATCCTAATAGGTTAAGTACCATTCCCATGTCTTTCCTTGGCATATTATTCTGCCTCTGGAGAAAATTATGAGAGTAGAATATTCACTGAGAGCAGGAGTTATTTGTAATCTTTTCCATTATTTTTGTAATAGTTTTATTGAGATATAATTTGAGTATCACAACATTCACCCATTTCAAGTGTACAATTCAACAGATTTAGTACATGCACAGAGTTATGCATCATTGTCATTATCAATTTTACAACACTTCATCACCACAAAATGAAATCCCATACCCCTAGTAGTCACCCACTCATTTTCCCCCACTCCCTCAACCCTAGGCAACCATTAATCTACTTTCTATCTCTAAATATTTACCTATTCTGGATTTTTTTGTATAAACTGTATCATATAACATGTACTTTTTGTGCCTGACTTGTTTCACTTAGCATAATATTTTTAAGGTTCATCCATTTGTGGCATACACCTATAATTAGAATTTCAGTGTCATATGGTAACTGCTCAACCTTTTGAAGAATTGCCAGATTATTTTCCAAAGTGACTATCATTTTACATTCCCACCAGCAGTACATGAGAATTCTGACAACACTTGCTTTGATCTGCCTTTTTTATCATTGATTTCTATCTGCATTTTCCTGATAGCCAGTGATGCTGAGCACTTTACATATGTTTATAAATCATTTGTATATCTTCTTAGGAGACATGTATTTGCCTGTTTTTAATTAGGTTATTTATCTTTATTATTGAGTTGTAAGAATATTTTTATATGTTTTAGATAAAAATTACTTATTGATATACAATTTGCAAATCTTTTATCACATTCTGTGGGTTTTCATTTTTTTGAGCGTGTTCCTTAAAGCAGAATTTTTGTATTATATTTTTTACATTTATTTATTTATTTGTGATTACAATTGACATTCAATATTATTTTAGAAGCAGAAATGTTTTTAATTTTGCCTAAATCCACTTTATGTATTTTGTTGCTTATAGTTTAGGTATCATATCTAAAAATCTATTTACTACTCCAAGATTATAAAAATTTATACCTAGGTATTCTTTTAACAGTTTCATAGTTTTAATTTATATAATCAGATCTTTGGTCCATATAAAGGTGTTAAGTAAGGGTCTAACTTAATTCATTTGTATGTGGCCATCTAGTTGTCCCAACACCATTTGTTAAAAGACTATTCTTTCCCCCATTGAATTATCTTGGCACTCACCTGGAAAATCAGTTTACTGTAAATGTGAAAGTTTATTTCTGGACTCTCAATTCTGCTTTGTTGATCCATATTTCTGTGTTTATGCCAGTATGACACTGTTTTGATTACTGCAACTTTGCAGTAAATTTTGAAATCAGAAGTTTGCATCCTCCAACTTGGTTCTTCTTTTTCAAGATTGTTTTGGTTCTTCTGGGTCCCTTGCATTTCCATATGTAGTTTAGGATTGTATTGCCATTTTCTGCAAAAAGAGTTTTGTGATGATTGACATTACATCGAATAGGTACCTCTATAATGTTGAGGAAATTCTCCTTTATATTATTCTGTTTAAAGTTTTTATCATTAATGAGTGTTGGATTTTGTCAAATACTTTTTCTGAGTTTATTGACATAACCACGTGGAGTTTTTCCTTTATTCTGTTGATATAGTGTATTACATTAATTGATTTTTAAATGTTGAATTCACCTTGAATTCTTGGGATAAGTCCCACTGAGTCATGGTGTATAATCCTTTTATATGTTACTGAATTTGGTTTGCTAATATTTTGTTGAGGATTTTTGTACCTACATAAGAGATCTTGGTCTGTAGTTTTCTTGTAATGTCTTCAGTTTTAGTATTAAGGTAATATTGGTCTCATGTAATGAGTTGGGAAGTGTTTCCTCTTCTTCAGTGTTCTGAAAAAGTTTGTGAAAAATTGGTATTCTTTTTTAAATATTTCATAGAATTTACCAAAGAAGTCCTCCAGGACTGTATTTTTCTTTGTGGGTGGTTTTTTGATCCCTAATTCAATCTCTTTGCTTATTTTTAGTCTAATCAGATTTTGTATTTTATCTTGAGTCAGTTTTGGTAGTTTTTGTCTTTCTAGGATTTTTTTCATTAAATCTAAGTGATCTAATTTGATATACATTTGTTCATAGGGAGTGAATATTAGTTCAAATGTCATAGACTATTGCTGTTCTTATTGAGTTTTAGTATATTTTATTGAATATGTTTCTTTATTTTTTCTTTGCCCTTAGGAAAATTTGTAGAGACATATTAAAAATTTTTTTTTTCACCTTTTGATTATTTTGCCAGGAAGCAAGTTGGCAGGTCTTGTGAGGCCACCATTCTGAAACTGGAATTCTCCTTGTTCATTATTTTATCCCCAGTGCTTGCCACTGAACTTGCCAGTAAGTAGGCATATGACAGATATTTTTGGATGAGTTCTTAGTAGATGTTAATTCTTAGGCATGACTTCAAGAAGGGGATAACAAAGATTCCAGTTCTGGGATTAACGTGCTATTTTTCTCCTTCTTGTCGATGTACTCAGGGATAATTGTCGCAGAAGAAACTCAACTAATCTATGCTACTGCACTACTCACTAGAGTTGGCTCAATTCTCTTACTTAGTCTTTTACTCTGATGAACTTGACAAACAATCTGAATACTGTGACTCCTCCTTTTAAAAAGCAAGCTGATATATCTCCTTGCTCCCTTTTTTCTGGGCTCATATTCTAATCTTGGCCTGTCAAGTCTTAGGTCTTAAAACTCTTGTGGAAAGAACAGCAGTGGTCAAATAAATCCCAAGAAACAGCATTTCTCCCCATGGATGACAGTAGTCAGGTTATGCTGCTTGCTTCTTTCCAGTTAACTTCCCAGTTGGGATTTAAGGTATAAATTACATTTCTTCTCTTTTTAGGCTTAGAACTCATGAAAAATAGACAGAGATTGAAATATCAACTGAAACTGTAACTACAGTTGGCACAGATGCCCAGGCTTCATACTAACCAAATAAATCAGAATTCTGGGACTGGGGTTCAGTTATTCTTGGTATTTAAGCTCTTTAGGTGATTCCAGTGTTCAGCCAAAGCTGAAAAAGTGGGTTATCCAAGGACCAACAGCATCAGTATCACCTGAGACCTTGTCAGACATGTAGAATTTGTAGTTCCATCTCAGAATCCTAGTATGCAGTTTAATAGTATTTCCATTATTCACTTGCATGTGAATAATGATTTAGAATAGTAGTCCTTAAATTGTAGCTGTACATAAGGATCTTCTGGAGGGCTTGTGAAAACACAGATTCCTGGGCTCTAACTCCAGGCTTTCAAATTCAGTGGGCCTGGAACGAAGCTGGACATTTGTATTTCTAACAAGTTTATAGGTGCTGCTACTGCTGTTGGTATGTGGACCACACTCTGTAAATTGTTGTTACAGACTCAGCTATACTTACTATTGAAGAGCAGGAGTGGGAGGGGCACTCAGACCTTCCACAGCTCAAAAGGCAAAAAGGAAGCCCGACCTGTGTATGGTCAGTGAATTTTCTCCCTGGGCAAGTTGCTAACACATCCTCCTCTTTTGTGGGGAAGAGTGAGTAGAATAGAAAGAAGGTTTGAGGATCTTTCCTGGGTACTTCTGAAGAGCAGAAGTATCTCTTCACGTGACAAAGTAGGAACTACAAAAAGTACAAAATAGTTTTTCTCTACTCATCCTGGTCTTCTGGGGTTAGATCTTGTCAAAGAGATGGGAATTTCAGGCCTATTTCATTAAACCACACATATGGGTATTTAAAATTTTAAGTAGAGAAAAAGAGTGAAAAGTGCTCAGGGAGAGACAATTAAAAAAAATAGATTCAAGAGTGATTCTTGGATGTTATCAAGTGCTCGTGCTTTTTCTTTCTTCTTGTCTTTACTTCTGTTGAAAACTATAGTCATGGAAGTGAAACCACTTGTGTCCTGAGAATGTCCTGACACTAGAACTGTTTTTTTTAGAAATGGTATGAAATGTTTGTTGTTTTATACGAGAGAGAACTACTAGGAGTAACTTTGGCTCCCTAAATATATTATAACCTATAGTCAGAAAAACTGCTCTTGGTGATATTGAATATCATGTATAGGAACTTTAACTGATGTAGCCATCCAGTAGATTTCACTAGTTTGAAGGCTTCAGGACAGTTAAGATAGCTCTCAGCCTGAGAGTTTTCCACTCCCCTCACACATATCGTGAAGCTCATTAGGTTTTGCCATTAACATTAATGGGATTTAATATACAGTAGGACAAAATGAGCCCCTGACTACAAACTGAAAGTAGTTATGAAATCAATGTTTACAAATCATAAAACACTTGAAACAGAGGAATTTGACAAGTTTTCTTAAATTCCCTAAAGACATTCTCTTATGTGCTTTATTATATTAGACCGATAATCCTTAGATCTTATAGGCATAGAAGAAAATGTCTGGTGTGCGTTTTTTTTTTTTGTTTTTGTTTGTTGTTTTAAATGTAAAAAGTGGTCTCTGATTTTTCCATTTGAGTTCCAAGTCTTAAAACAGGTGTTTGCTCTAGTAAAAACTCACCTGTTTTCCATCAAACTTTTATTTGAGGGTTTTAACTGGAAATATGGCTGAAAGCTGACTGAAATAGATGTATTAGCTGTGGCATAGAAACTCCGTAGGGGTTTAGCCCAAGAAAGGGGCAGAAGCTTAAGGTAGCTAATGAATAAGAGAAACAGCAATGATGAAAATTGGTGAGGCAAATAAGAGAATTAGAGTAATAGAGTAATTGGATAATAGAGATGAGACCAAGGAAAAGGCTAAAAGGAATGGTGAGGAGAACATTGTGACAAACGTTTTTTGATAACCACTATTAGCACTAGGACTGTGAAAAATAACAAGGGAAGTCAAAGAGATAGAAATGTACATTGAAGGGTCTTAAAAAGAGAGGAAGTAGCATGTACATGGGAATGGGATGGAGTACTTAGATATGTAAATGAGGTTCATAATAGAAATCAAGCCATGTGTCAATATAATATGTTAACTGTTTTGTCAAGAATAAATAAGCCACAAGGTGGTGTATAAGGTAAGAGTTAAAATATGTGTAAACATGTATGTCTTTACAATGTGGTGAAAACTTGCAAGCTGTGTTGGTGAACATAATTATTGCCTTTAAATATTTCAAGAGCTGTGTAAGGGAAGAAAACTTGGGTATATTCAGTATGGAGGTTGTGCCAGAGGGAGTGAGGACAGAGGTAATTTCTACACAATAAAAACTTCCTAACCTAATATACTGAAGTAGGGTCTTTCAGGCAGGTTGACTGAGGTGAGTTCCAGCTTTGGTCCTTTACCTGCCTTGCCACCATGTCAATTTAATATGTTTTATTTGAAATTTTGGATTTAGAAATGGAACGATAATTACTTTGTAGGGCTGTGTGATTTGAATGAAATAACATATGTAAAGCGTCTGGCACAGAGTTGCTTGAAAGTAATTGGATTTCTCATGAATACCTCAAATAAAGTGTACCACAAATAGGTCTCATTTGAATGCATTGCTCTTCCCAACTATTCTCATATTTACCCTTTAGGTTTTCCCTTAGATATCAGACTAGATTGAGTCCCTTGTCCATAATAGCCTGAACTTCCATAATGCAACTTCCAATTAAAAAAAAAATTGATTACCTAAAATCATATGTTGATAGTTTGTAAGCTCCATGAAGAAAGGGACAAGGTTTGTCTTAGAAACTGTGGCATCCCTATGATCTAGCACAGTGCCTGGCACTTAGTCCAAGTTCTCAATAAATTTTAGAAAGAATGGGTGAATGCTGAATTCTTGTCCATCCCAATCTGGCTTTCCTAATTGTTTCTCCTTTGCCTTTACTGGAGTGTTTTCAACTACAATGTATTAAGTGTTTTTAACATTTCCATATATATCTTGGGTTTATGTCTTTCTATTATCTCTGTGCCATCATTTCAGCCTAAGTAGACCCTTCATATTTTATATCTAGAAGACTGAAGTGGCCCCCTGCCTCCTCATTTGTTAGTTCATTTATTATACCTATCTATTACATCCATAGCTATTAATAAGTTTTTTTCAGTGCAAATTTTGTCATGGCTTTTTAAGATAATTGTAATGACAAATAATAAAAATATATTGTAATAAAAATATCTGCTGATTCTCTATGGCCTTCTATGATGAACCCATCTCCTCACTGGATAGTTCTACAAAAGAGTAGTATATTTTACTAGAAGAGAAAAATATTTTAGTTATAGAGAAATGGGTTAATTCAATGAATGCAATGAAGACATTTGGAAAAGAAGAAAAAAAAGTCTTAAAAACTTTGAAGGGTTTATATTCTTGCTTCCACAATAGTGAGGTGAGGCAAGCAATTGCAGTAGTAGGAATTCCATTGAATAGAGAGGATTGGGCTGAGTGTGACTTTTGTCAGTGCCACTCCCAGGTGTTTGTTTAGGGGACTCCTCTTCATGGGAATGCCACTATGAGGAAGGTCATATATAAAGTTAGTAATTTAGGGCAGAGCAACATGTGGTTGAATTAATACTTCCTGGTAAGTAGTCTGTGGGAAGTGGGAGATATTGGATCATGAAGTCTGATATTGTGAAGGTATAAACCTGTGACTGTAGTCAGCTTGTGAATCAGAACTGCAGGGGCACTACAGGTAGGTTCCCCTTCTTGTGTAATCTTAGCATAAGTGAACCAGATGAGCTTACATTCCCATTGCCTTATATGTGCTAAAGTGGCGGTCTCCAATCTTTTTGGCATCAGGGACCGGTGCTCCTATGAGAATCTAATGCCTGATGATCTGAGGTGGGTTGAGGTAGTGATGCGAGTGCTGGGAGTGGCTGCAAATACAGATGAAGCTTCGCTTGCTTGCTCTGCCACTCATCTTTTGCTGTGCAGCCCAGTTCCAAACAGGCCTCGGACCAGTACCGGTCCATGGCCCGGTCAGCTAAAGGGTGTATTTCTGCAGGGAAGGAAACCCCTCTGTATAATTAAGTGATTCCACTGTTGCCCTTTGAAAATTTGTTTATGGCTCTGTACCTTCACACATTCCTTCTCCACCCCAAGCATTTTACCTCCTTTCTCCTAGTACGTAAACCTTCTTTCCATTAACTCACTCAAAATTTGGACACTGCCAGGAAATCCTTTCTGGCTTGCTCTTCCTGATATTTCATGTTTTTCTTGGCACATTTTCATGCCATTTTGTCTCTTGTAATCTATGATTGCTAATCTGTGTTTTGGAGTCTTGCTTTATGTACTTAATGTTTTGTAATCTTAATATGATTTTCCTTCCTCAAGGGTAGGGACTTTCGATATGAAATGGTTAAATCATGTCTGTTTCTTCCTTAAATGTTGATGCATTTGGATTATACTTACATTTGTGACAAAAGCCACTTTCACCTTTATGGAGTATGTGACTTCAGTTAGTAGATTATATCTGACATTTGGAAAATAAGTCCTAAAATAATAGACTGTTTTGCTGGAAGTAGTCCTGTATATGTCAAGCCAAGAACCTTGTTTTCCAGATGAGGAAAGTCAGACCAGAGAGCTGATGAGCTTGCTCAAGGTCATTCAAAATAGAAACTGACCAGGATATCCAGACACCCAGTCGGGCTCTTTTTGCTACAGAGAGCTCTGTCACTGATAAGGTTCAGGTGCAGTTATGTTGGCTGGCAATTAACTGTGCTGGGTCGACTCTGAACATGTTCTGTACTAAGTGCTGCTTGATAAAAGGGGAGACAGAATTTCACCAGTATAAGCCTGAAATTAAACTGAAAGGAATATGACATGGCTATTTAAAAATGTTTAATTTCACAAATCCCAGTGGATCAAAGTAATTATAGAGCAACAAAAGGTGAGCTAAAGCCTCAGATGGACCCAGGGAAGAGATAAGGCTAGACTTTTTAGAACAACTACCGTTCTTTCTATAAAACAATTTTTTTTTTTTGGTTTTGTTTTCTATTATCTAGTTTTTTTATTAAACTGGCTGGGTTGCAAACAAAGCTATGTTAATATAAGGTGGAAGCAATTTATTCATGACTACATGAGGAAAAACATCCATTTAAATAACAATGTGGCCCTAAAAATTGTAAATTTTTTACTTCTATAAATATGTTGGTTATCTTTATGGCATAAAACTGAAATTTTATTCAATTAATATTTATAAATTTATACTTTAATAATTTAGCTTTCCCCCTTTAGAATATACACTGCAAAAATAGGAAGTGAAAAAGAAAAAATCAATTGTTAAGAAATTTTGCTGCCAATGCTAAATATAGCTTTCATATTCTAGATGTAAGAAATACTTTAAGTCCTTCAAAGTTAGGAGCGATTCCAGATGGAAGGAAGGTCACAATATGAGTATCACTTTTCATTTACAGGCAGCAGTTTTGAGAAATAGATTTTTTCTGTATTGAGTTACTAAAATACATTAAAAAATCACAGTTTTTAGAGAAAGTTATAAAACTTTCCAATTCTTCACTTTTAGAGACCAAAACTATTCAATAAATACAACAAAAATAGCAATTTTAATTTTACAATTTTAATTTTAATAGTTATTTAATGAAAAAAAATGATGGTGGAGGGAGAAAAGGAAAAATGTACTTGGAGTTGGGGGCTGGAGAAAGAGCTGAAAATTAACAGAAGTGGAGAGATACCAAGGACAAACTGAAATGAAGAAACAGGCAGAAATTTAAAGAGACAGAGGTTGAGCTGGATCTTCAGGGAATAAATACAAATTTTTAACTTTCTAGAATTTTGTGGAAACCAGATATAGAATTTTATGGAAACCAGATCTAGAATTTAAATAATGATGAAGAAGTATATGTCAGCTTTCATTTTATCTATGGTTGCTAGTACTGTCTTTGGGAAGTAGACCCCCTTATAATGAAGAAAATGAGAACTTTCTTATTTTTAATTAGTTCTTTACTGAATCATCTAGGGAATCTTAAAATAAATACTTTTTAGTTTTCAGTAGTGAGAGTGTGGAAAACATAGATATTGGTATCGATGTAACCACTAAATACCAGGTGTAACCATGGGATGACGCAAAGGCAGAGGTCAGGGTTAGTCTGTGGGGCGAGGCCTCCCTCCCCTCCGGGCTGAGAGCAAGGGAGATGGGCTCCTGTTTGACTTTGTGCCATCAGGTTGTCACTTGCCTCGGTTTTGAAGAATGTGAATGTTCTACCTTTGCTTGCAATGATGTTGTGTGGAAATGAAAGTATTTTAACATAGATGAGAATATTTATAACTCTTAGAGAGATGAGTTAAAACAGGCTATAATAGTAATTTAATACTTTAGGATTTTTTAAATTACGTACTCTATTGCTCCCTTTTTACTGTGTAAATTCCTCCATTTCCTTTCTTCCTTCTTGAAAGATCCAGAAAAAGTTTGCTCTGCATAATCACCCCTTCCATATTCTCTATATAATTTATAATGTATATATTTAAAAATTTGTGTAGTTATATATATGTATATATATATATATGTAGTATAAATATATAGTTTATAAGTATGTGATGCACACATACACATTTTTTTTCTCCTGAAAGAGCGAGCTTGCTGTGAGTTGATTCCTCTCTGAGATGATCTTGCTCTTTGCTTGGAAGAATAGTCAGTGTATCAATGATGGGTCAGTGAATAAATGATGTACTATTTTCAGCAGGAAGGGATTTAATTCAGAGGATTAGATGTTAATGCTAGGTTCCAGGAAAAATTCTCATTCAGAATGCAACAGAACTGATTCCCTAGGAGAGCTTCTACCTTTAAGACCTCTATAAGTTTTGTGATTTCAAGACATCTGCAGCTAAGATCCAGGGATAGAAAGCCAGAATTGATAGTAGATACTGCTGCTGTAGCTGCTCTAATAGCCTTTAATTCCCTAGGGTAGAAAAAGGTTACCAGAGAACCTGAAAGACAGATCTGACATTTCAAAGATTTTGCTTCCTAGAAGGCACTGAAGGGGAAGGCAGAGGACTATTGTCTCACTTCTACTTTCCAAATCTCATACATCCTAATTTACACTAAGAACATAGTTCCAAGAGAATGTAGGAAGTGGGGTTTCCACATCCTCAACCAGAAGGAGAATAGAATGAAAATGGAGATTACTAATTCACATTATCCATCATACAGTGATGCCATTAAATGGCTTGATGAAGGAGGGTTACTCAGATCTCACTTTAATCCTCCATCTTCCCCAGTGATAATTAGATATATGTACAGAAGTTAGGCTGGAGTTGGTGAGCTTCATTTTTGATACCTTGAAATTTAGATCTGTGAATTTTAGAGTAGACCAGTTTCTGATGGTGAAAGTCAAATAACTCACATGCTAACGTATAACTTTTCTCCTTTTACTGTTACCTTAGAAAGAGTATCATATGGAAAGACTATCACATATGAATACTTTAAAAAATAATACAAATGAAATAGATATTTTTCTCATCTCTCTAGCAAAGCAACTTTATAGTTGACCTGAAATGTTTGTGTGGGGGAAGTTTGTGACTACTGGAGATTTTGGACCAAAGAATTGAAACATCAAATGAGGATGTCAGTGCCCAGAGGAGTTCTATAATAAAATGGAAATGATTTAAAGGGACCATGCTGCTTGGGGAATGCAAGGAGGAGATACAGGGAGGCAAGGAGCCTGTTTCCCTAGGACTGACTCCGGAACTGCATAAGGAGATGCTCGATTCTATTGTCACTTGGACAATGCCTTGCAAACAGCTTGCAGCTGACAAAGAGCTGTTTGTATTGTGGATGACAGTTCCAAGGTGAATGCACAACATTCTGTTTTGGAGGTTACTACTCTGATCCAAGAAAGTAAAAACAGATCAGCTTGTTTGGGCTAAATTACACACCACTTACCAAGTGGGATTGAAGACTAGAACAGTGATAAAACCCCTGAAATGAGTGGACATGTGAGTACTGAAGCGATATAGAAATGCTGAATCTAGACATAATCCTCCTGTATACTCTGAGGCATGAAATGCCAATAAGAACTGTTCTGTCTGCCAATGAGAGACAGAAACTGCAGATGGCTGTGTGATAGATTCACTGGGGGTAAGGCCTTGAATATAGCTGGCAAGGAAGATTGATGTTGATAGCCCTGGGGTTCTCCAAATGACTCTTGACAGAAATGGACACTGACTTTGGACTGGGCTTTACTTATCTGATGATAGATGCAAATGCTCAGAGTATTACGAAAGAACCTGGACAGAAGATATTGCAGTTTGGATGTCTGGGTGTCATTTCTTCAAACCAGAGAACAATACAGCCAATAATGTCCAACAATGGGCAGGGTAATAGCATTCGCAGTACTAGTTTGATACAGAATTGGAACAGTCATATAAAACATTGTCTAAAATGAGAGGAGATAAAGGCACGAAGGGCTATTTTCATGCCTCAATGAGTGTGTGCTCATATTCAACATGAACCCGAGTTAGGGCTAAAGGAATGTTTCTACCAGGTAGATAAGTTTTTTTTTTTTTTTTTTTCTGGTGAATCTTGGGAAGAGACAGTGGGGAAGGATGCTATATTCTTTCTTTTCCACATCGCCTAAAATTCTTTTCCTCCTCTACTTGATGCTTTGATCATAGGATCAGAGCTACAACTACAAGGGCAATTAACAAGAATGATTCCTAACCAAGAAACTGTAACTGCATTATTTACCTTTATGTCACAGTTCTTAAGGGCCTGATTAGAGAGGATGTGCCTTTACCCCACCTGGCAAAGTTGGGGCCAACAGTGAAAGCAGCTACATAGCTTATTGGTAAAGATATCCCATTACTTCTGCATCAATGTAACTTTACAGTATGTGAACAGAAGTGGAGATTTGGGGAGCATGGTGGCCTAAGAGGGCATTGGAAATTGTGCTCTTTCCCAATCCCTTGCCTTGTGCATCTCCTTCATCTGGCTATACCTGAGTTATATTGTTTAACAACAAACCAGTGATCTAGTAAATAACATGTTTCTCTGAATTCTGTGAGTCACTCTAGAAAATTAATTGAACTGAGGAGAGGGTCATGGGATCTCTGATTTATAGCCAGTCAGAAGTCCAAGTAATAACCTTGACTTGAGATTGGCATTCTGAATTGGAGAGGGTCATTGGAACTATCAATTCATGTCCAGTGGTCAGAAGCACACTTGGGCTTGCATTTGGCCTCTGAAGTGTGTGTGTGTATCAGTGTCAGTCTTGTAGGACTGAACTCTTAACCTGTGGAATTTAATGCTATCTCTGGGTAGATAATATCAGTATTGAGTTGGATTCTCAAATACCCTTGTGGTGCCTGAGAATTGGTTCTCCCTCCACAATGGAATTGGGTCTGGGAACTCTTTTTAACTGACTTATGAATTAGAGCATTACAAAGAAAAAAATCCTGATATAACTATGAATCTTAAACCATATTTCCAACCTTCCACAAAATGCATTCTTTAGTTAATATTAAAACAGTTTATTCCATGGTATTATCACCCATTAAGTTCTCAATAATATATGCTAGTCACTGCTGACCATCTCTCTGCATCTATCTATTGTAATGGAGATAAATGGACACTCATTCCTGAATAGTCAGGGATGCTCTGATTGAAGCACTTGCCCTGTTAGTCTAGCTCCAAAGCCCCATTATTGGGTAGAATGAATTTTCTCACATAGCAGTTATCCAACTTGTGATTTTGTTTCCTTATAATCATTTGCAATTGTGTTTGAAATAAGCCATAATGCAATTTTCTCAATTTAATATGAGCTATTTTTAGTGGTGCAAAAGCTCTGATTGCGATTTTTTTCATTTTATCCCTCAGCATAAGATGGGCATCCATGTTTAATCATATTCTCAGATTACCTCTATGAATACAAATGTGTTACATTATCTTTAAATAAATGAATGTCAATATGTTCCAAGGTAACAGAAGTAATTGCATATTGATAACAGTCATTATCGTAAGTCATGGTCTCTAGGAGAAAATGCACTTGTATTTTTTAATAAGGTTCAATATTATAGTCTATGTTAAGATGATAGTTTTCTGTTTTATATACAGACTATAATATTACTCTAATATAGCTGCCAGACCCTACAAATAGATAAAATGCAAAATATAAACCTGAAAGTACCAAGATTTTGTAGTCTTTTGATACTGGAATGATGGATGTTATGAGTACCTTAGAGCTAATATGAAGTTGCCATTATCTGTGACAGACTCTTAGAACTTGCATCCACTCTCCAGCTACAGCAGATAAGAGGAGCTAAGCCATTATCCTGCATTTTCATAGCAAGATATTTTCAGATTTTGTATGGAAACTTATTGTAGTGTGCAAATCAATCTGGAGATGCTCCAAGAAAAACACTGTCCTTTTTCTAAATATAATAAAAACATCATGGAATGGATGAGGGGAATATTAGACATTTGTTTTCTGTGGTCTAAGTTTTTCTCAGATGGCTGGGTTGTCATTTGGACCACCACATCTCACACCTTCAGGGAGTGTCACTTAAACTATATCCTATAGGATTAGTGCCCCCTCAACTGGTGTTATGCACACCTGTGTGGCCATCTATGGTAGCCCTGGACATCATAGTATTATCTCAGTAACATTTTCAAGGATGAACAAGGACTGGGAAAACACTCTCAGTTGAGATGATTTAGAAAGTATCCCAGCACTCATTGTTAAGTGAATAAATGAGTACCATGTTTTTTCTTTGTCATAATCTTTTCATACTGGAGCATTTCATTATGTTTGAGAGTACTGATCTTAAATATGAGACCAATATTTTTATCTTAGATTTACTACTAGCTGGGTTATTATATCTCTGGGCCTTACTAGTTGCCCCAATAAAATGTGGAATTTGGACTCTATTAGGAGTTTTCAAACTTTTTATTCTTATCAGTGGAAGCCACAGGTCTCAGCAGGGTTTAGTTGGGAAACATCTTGATTTTCTGATATGATTTTCTTTGGGTAAATTTTAATACCTGGAAGGAAAATTCAACTCTGGTTATCCTTGGTTAAGTATGGAAAAGACTCAGTCATTGAATTGCCAAAGTGTTTTTCTTTTCTTCTTTATACTCAGATTATATATGAAGTACTATTTCATACCTATTTTGTGCTTATTTTAGGAATATGTATTTAGATACCACATTCTAAGAACTTTGAAGAACTTCTAAAGTTACTGTTTCAAAAAGGCTCTGGAGTCAGACAGATCTACTTTAAATTGAGTTTTGGCAACTTGCTAGCTGTAAATCCTTGGGCAAGTTAATCAACTCAGTTTTTTAAAAAATTTATTTGCAAATCAATTTTAATAATAGTGATGATAAAAATAATTCTAAATATGCTAGATAAATAATACACAAAAAAATGCCAACCAGAATTCTTGGCCCAAAGTAAGTGCTCAAATTGTATCTCTAATTCTATGCAGAAATTACTAAGTGAATATTTTCCTGTTCAAGAAAGGATCATGAAAGAAAGAAACTTTTTGTATTTTTAGGACAAGAATCACAACTGTATATGTAGCCTGCACCAACTTCTTTTCCCTAGGTGGGGCTTTCCAGGTATTGAGCTTCCTTAGACCAGCATGGGGTCAGTGAGTAGCCAAAGAGGAAGAAAGATGCTCCAAAGGATAAAATGAGGGAAATGAAAACGATCCAAATCTATTTGTAATTCCTCTCTCCTTTCATTAAGTAGCTAACTTTTATTGAATGCTTGCAATTTGCTAGTAGTGTTCTAACTGCTTTACATAAATTATTTCTTCTAATTTTCACAATAACCCTATGAAGTAGGTAGTATTATTATCACTGTTTTATAGATGAGGGAACCAATACTCAGTAAGATTAAGTTGTCCAAGGTTATACATCTAAGAAACAGCTGAGGATGGATTAGAACTTAGGGACTATGACCCCAGAGCCCAAGCTATTTAAAACCATACTTTACTGCCTCTGGTATTTGAGGTCTTTTTCTACTTTGGGGGAGAGTAAGAAGTGAGGTAGAGAGAAGGACATGAGGTTTCCATTGAGCTTTGATATCTGGGCAAAGAATACAAACATATCTGTATTCCAGAAATGAACATGTCTAGGATTGTGTGGTCAATTTGAATTATTGTCTTCAATATTACTAATAAATATATGTTATAACCTTATGATGGGCAGTGTATATTTATTTCCTTGTTCTTGACTTTGGACTTGACCATGTAATATACTTTGGCTAATGGAATGTTGGTAGATGTAATATAAGCAAAGGCTGAAAATATGCTTGTACAGTTGAGTTTGCTCTCTTGCACTTCTATATTTCCTAGTGAGAGGAACTTGCCTTAGGTACCTATTGGTGAAGCATACTTCGACACACTCTGCAACCTAGAGCCAGTCCCAGCTTATGTTAGCCAAACCCAAGCTGATGCTCATTTATGAAAATATTGTATGCCACTGAGGCTTTGTTTGTTAGGAAGTATTACTTAGTAGTTGAGTATTACTATGGTCTCATTAAATAACAATATTCTGCCTCAAAATTTAACATGAAAACTTAACTTTATTGCTTCAGAGTTGTACCAATAAAGCATTCATTATGTTTAAAAATAGTATCTGTTTAGAAATGAGTAATTGGAAAGTAATTTGAGAATAAGTGGAAAATAGGAATGATAAAAAAGAAATGGGCAATTTGTGAGACTGGAGCAGGCATGAGAAATGTATAAACAATATTAAACCACAAATGATAATTAAAAACAAACAATACTGAAAAGGTAATTAATGATCTCAAATGAAATGATCTAAATACAAGTCAGTGGGAATAGTTGAAAATCACTTTTATTTTCAATTGCTGTTTTTATTTCTTGAGCATTTTTCTAACTTTGCTTCACAGAAGTCTATTACCTAGGGAATAAGAATTTATACATCCTTTTTATAACCAAGTGTTGATAAAACTTTAAGATTTATCTTGAAATTCACTTAAAGAATTCACTGGAAGATTGTGTTATCACATTCTATAATTACATTCATTCTTGCAACAGTTATTTATATACTTGTTCAAAAAAAATGTCAGTTAATGTTTACATTGATTTTAAAATCTGAGCATTAGGGCTAGGTATGTATATAGTGCTGGTGATAAAGATGTTGATGAATGCATCCTTTATGATTTTTCTTTTTTTGGTGGTGGTCTTTTATACTTAGATATTGATGGGTAAAGAGGAGGGAAAAAGGGAAACCAAAGATTTTTTGGTATGTAAACTTTTCCAGTGTGGAGGAGGACTAAACTGTCCTGTATAAAAATGTGAATGTATTTGTTAGGTCAAGATGTCTTTAGTAAGAGAGCAAATTAGTAAAATAGATATTAGGGTAACCAAAAACTTTGAAGCACAAGCATGTTTAATATTCAATTAAAGGTGTCTCAGATATGAAATTCCTTTGTCTTAAACTTTCAGTGAAGTTTGAAACTTGTGGAAATGCCACTTTGAGTGACTTTTTGGTGGTGGAGGTGTGTGTGTGTGTGTGTGTGTGTGTGTGTGTGTGTGTGTGTGTGTGTAAAATGGGGAAAAAGAAAATGAGCTAATATATATAATATCTGAGTCAGTGAAGGGTAGAAAAAGCTTACCTGTGGTGGTATTAAAAGTGAGATTTAAAGTTCGGTGGAACCACTACCTGTATTTGGGGGCAGCTGTTCTCAGCTGTGGCTGGCTTCACCTCGGGAACTTTAAAAAACAAAAAACAATAAAACTCATGCCTTTGTTTCACTCCCATATGATGTCTATGATGGTACCCTATCTTAAGAGATTCTGATTTAATTACTCTGGTATGGCAACAAAGTATCATAAATATTTAAAGCTTTTTCAGGTGATTCTCATGTATAAGCATAATCAGATGGGGGCCTGAGAACATTGGACTGTCTTTGTTAATACCTGGACAAGCACAGGTACTGGGGATGGTAGGGAGAGAAAGAGGGAGACATGGAGCCCTTTTTCTGGGAAGATAAAACCTTTACTCCATTCTGGTTAGAGGGTTGGAACTCCTGCATCCACAAACTTATGGAAGCGTACAAAGCAACAGGGAAGCACTCGCACAACACTAGTGCCTCATCTAGATTCATGAGTGCTATGAGCCCAGGATTACATTCAGAGTTGCAGTGATTGTGTGAAAATGAGCCTTAGGAAATCCCATAATTCAGAGATATTGGATTGCCAGATTTGGCAAATACAATTACAAGATACTCAGTTAAATTAGAATTTCGGATAAATAGCCAATACTTTTTTAGTACATATTCCATGCAATTTGAGCATAGATTTATTAAATAATTATTTATTATTTATCTGAAATTCAAATTTTATTCTTTGCCCTGTCTTTTATTGGGAAACCTTAGAGATAGTTTATTTAAATTGTAAGAGATAATGAGATTGTAAAGCAACTCTATATAGTGTCAGATGGATTCTAGACTAATTGAGGAATCACTTTGTACATATGAAACTAATATAAAATAACATTGAATGTCAACAATAATTGAAAAATAAAAATTTTAAAAAGATAATGGGATCTTGGCGCTGACCCTAAATATAGGTTTAGAAAGCACTCACTATATGCAGAAGAATATGGTAAATCCTGCAGAAGAGCCTAATTACCTAAGATTTTTTTCCTTGGCTTTTAAGAGTTTAAGATATACTAATTCAAAATAAGCATGAGAGGATTTATGTATAAGCAGTAAACCTTCCCAAGAGCTCTGATTTACTATTTAACTCAAAATCCTACTTTTAAATTGCATGGTTTCATGTTATGGTGCCAATAAAACACAGTGCCAAACTTACAAAAACACATTGTTGAAAATAATTTTGGCATAATTTTTAATATCTTTAAAGTTATAATTGTCTTTTCCCCTGAATACATATTTCTTAAAGTTGTGGAAAAAGTCTTTGGTATTATTTAAAAGGTGCAACAATTAGAATCTTAACTCTCAGCTTAATTCAATAATAGTCATGTTAAAAAGAGCTTTTTATTTCTATCTAGGACTTTTCATAGCTTGAAAGGGCATACAATTAGTGAGCATAACAGATAGTCTTTGAATAGAGGAGATTAACATGTTAAAGATTTGGTTCTGGATAGAAAAAAACAAAACCAAAGAAACCTCTTAAACATTGCAAAATTAGTTCTGAACTCTAACAGGAATATAATTGCAAAATAAATTTAGAGATAGTCTTTGATTCAAATGTTACACCCTATCTATTTCTTATGGTGATATTGAAACAATTCTCTTTAGAAAATAAAATGAATATGAGTAAAAATAAGGATTAACAGATGTTAATATTCATCAGTGATACTGTGTACTAAATGACAGTAAGATTTTATATTATTATGCATTTATATGATTAATACATAGGATGTCATTTTGCATTTCTGATAGTTATACACTGGTTAAATTTTTAATCAGGACTGTTGAAAATATAAATAAATAAAGGGAGAATATAAATATATATAGTTGAAGGTCTTAGGGATGCTGGTGGTGGTTTAATCTCTTCTAATTGAAGGTCATGACTTTGGAAAATAAAGAAGGAACTGATAAGTGAACAGCTGGCTCCATAGATAGTGTCAAAGAACAGAATGTAGTTTTCTGGACCACGATGCATGATACTAAACTAATGCTCCTGGCAAAAGATAGAGTACATCTGATGAAGAGTGGGAAGAACATACTTGGCAGAAGATTTGCTGACCGGAATAAGAAGGCATTGATATATGAGTAGGGTAAAAAAAAGGAACAAACAAGCTGTTAAATTATACCCTATGGAGGAAAATAAGCTGACTTATAAAGAGTCAAAATAGTGAAGAGATGATTGGTAAATTAAGAGGATAACAGGAAAGAGGCTAAAGTAGAAATATATGTGGCTTTATATGTTTGTATTCTTATTCCCATAGTAGGGGAAATGATAACATTTTACATAAAAAGTAAGTAGTACTTGAAGGTTTTTATCATAACTTGATGGGAATGAGAATCCTGGCCTAGGAAAGCTATTTGACTTTGAAATCCTAAGTTGTTATTGCTTCTGGTAAAGATACTGTACAACATAGAGAACATGAGATAGGATCTTAAGAATTTGCCAGTGAATTTCCTCATATGAGAGACTTTGGGGAAGGACTAAATGTTGATTCTATATCAAATAATTCAGTGTAATTTATAGGAAGAGAACATTGACATTGTTTGAAGAAAATATACTTTGGTTTTTCCCTGTTCTCTTCCATTTAGTTTGTGATGTATCAACAACAAATTTCAAAAAAGCTAGGGAATGTAGGACAAAGTTCAGATCTTGAGGGGATAAAGAATTCTAAATCTTGTGATGAAGAGTTTGTAGCAGAGAAGGGGATGATGATGACCAACATAAGATAGTAGCCACTGAGAATGTGGTGGAAATAGCATCTGGTATTTCACCTTCCAAATGTCTTTTAATATCTGCTATGTGTTTGATATTTATGTCAAAATCTAGTATGAAAATATGTAAAAAAGTCAGTCTGGTCTCTTCCAGGTAAATACCGTTACAACACAGTAATGACTATTTAGTCTTTTAGGGTATAGACTACATCAAAGTCAGTGATTGCTCAGTCATTTCTGATTTAAAACTCAGTCCCATTCAGACTTCTGAAATTCTGTTTACCTATCCTTCGTAGCCTTGGAGTTGGTTTTCAGTGGATGGGAATTAACTGTTGCTGCAAGGTCAGCAGGAGGAGGAGCATACACTTCCCTCCTTTTCTTCTTCTTGACATGTACAATTGACAAGTCATGACCTTTACTCATTGGTATCTATCTCTGCATTTGCTCATACATGCCAGGCCTTATTATGTCCTGGCATGGATGGTCAATACCACTCTAGTCACAATCTGCCCTCCAGTTTTCTCTTTGTTAGTGTTTTTACCGGCTCAAATTTGTGGATCAGATAAAACTAATCCCCCGAACTTCTCTTAGAGCTGTAGGTACATGACCTTTAAGACTTTTACTTCTGACATCAATTGCATTCATCTGTATTCTTCTTTATCTTTGCTCTTGTGGGCTAGGGAACATGGATGGGCTTTTTCTTGCAGAATTCCAGACACACAGCCTTCTAATCTTAGATCTCTCATCCTGTTCCACTTGCGATCTGGGCCTAAATGATGGAGCATTGTATACTACTATGTACACCAATGTCTACTGTCTTGTTTTCAGAATTTCTTCCTTCTTCCTCCTTTGGTGGCTCTCTCCCATTTTATATGAGGGGTGGGGTACAGAATAAAGAAGTACTTTCTTAGAAGCTTTTTTGTCAAATGTCTTAATTAGCCTCCTTTAATATGTTAAAACCAAGAAATTATTTTTTTCCTTTAATCTTGAAAAACTTACTTCCCTGAGATAATGCTAAATGGGAATGTAAGATATTTGTGCTGAAGTAATAAATAGATAATATTTTATATTATACTGTGACAGGTAAGTTTTAATTCCAGTTAGATTTACATTCTGATAGATTTGTATTAAAGTCATAGACAAACATCTTTATAAGTATGCCTGCCTATAACTCACATATTTCTAGAAGGACAAATTTATTGGAAAACTAGCAGTCTATTAAATAAACTTTTTAGAAGTCTCTCCTACCAACAGTCAAGTTGCATAGAGAAAATTATTTAATCTCCTAAATTATTATTTTAATAATAATTTATAAAACAGGAATAATTAAGTGTACCTAGTATTTCATGATGATTTTCCAGTGATCAGATGTTTATAAATATTTAGTACCTAAAAAGTGCTAAGTTTTCAATATTTTTTAGCAGTTATTTTTATACTCTCATTGAAATCTTGGGATCTTGGGTAGAAGCACATTGCAGAGAGAAGATGAGAGAAACAAATAAATAGTTGTGGCATATTTATAGACCACTGGAACAAACTGCCTTTGCTTCATATCCACTAACCATCTAGAGGGTTTTTGACACATAGTAGATATTCAAATGAATGCATAAGTGCTTTCTTTTATCAGTTTTATTTCTTTATCTATTGTGTTTCCTTTCATGTCTAACAAAAATAACAGCCTGAAAGAGAAGTCATGGAAGAACAGTTTTAGAAAAGAAGTATAAAGAAAATGTTTCCTCAGATGGTTGTTGGCATTTAAGGTTTTTGTGATGCAATAATCTGTGATATAAAGAATAATAATAGTTTAAAGAAGAAAGAATCTGGTGGAGAAGTTTATTTAATGTCTGTATAAATTAGTTTTTTTTTTTGCTTACATGCAGAATTAACAAGACAACAAAATAATCTCTAAGCACCAGCATCCTCGTTCTAATTTGTGATTTCTTTGGATCAGTAATCTGAGGTGTTGCTAAAGCAGTGGAGTTTCTATGTGGAAGTGGAGGTGGATACTGGCACCAAAATCCTTCAGTAGAGCAGGCTATAGCAGCTAATTACTTATTTTCCTGCTCTGGGAATTCTAGCCATATTAAGATGGGTGGGGAAAGCAGTGATAATGTCAAAACCTTCCAGGTATGAATTTAAATACAATTATAAATATTATTTTTTGTTAATATGACCCTCTCTTTTTAGCGCCTGCAGAGAAATGAGAGAAATTACAGATTTTTTTTCCCTTCAAACCACCACGAAGATTCTGAAGACAAAGTATAGCAGTTAAGGTTCTAGATGCAAGCCATAGGAACTGACCATGGCTAAACCATGAAGTGATAAAAAGTTGTTAGCGAGCTCATGTAAACTGGGGATTTGTGAGAAGATTTGAAACAGGCAGGTACCAATGAAGCTACAGCCAAGGCTATAACCTAGATACTGTCATAGGAACTGTCCAGCAACTTGACAGTAGACCCTGTGGCTGGCAGAAGGGTTACATATAATAGGCCTGGTAAATTGAAACACAAAATGGAGTCATAAGACAATTTGAGTTTTTTTTTTTTAAATGTATTTTAGAGCCATAATAACACCACAGATTAGTTAAAATGGCCTCATTTAAAAGTAATTAAACAGGGATGATTTTGAAAAACTGAAGCAATATATACTATTATAACTAGTAGAATATAGAAGTGTTACCAAAATATTATTTCTCACCTATAATTTTACCATGCAGAGGTATCTTCTCTGAAGATTTGTTTTGGATTTATTTTTATTCATTTTGAGTTTTGTATAAGGTATGAGATTTTGGTTGTTTCTTTTTTTGTTTTAACGTATGAATGTCCAACTACTCCTGCACCATTATGGAAAAGGTTGTCCTTCCACCGAATGACTTTTGTACCTATTTAAAAATCTGTTGAGTGTATTTACATGGGTCTGTTTTGAGGATCTCAATTCTGTTTAATTATCTGTGTGTCCATTCCTCTGCCAGTATGATACTGTTTTGTTTACTGTAGCCATGGAGCGAGACTTAACTTTGGGTAGAGCCTTTCTATATAAGTTTTAGAATAGATTTGTCTATGTTTACAAAAACCATGCTGGGCAGTAGTTTACCTTTTATTTATTTATTTGCTTGCTTATTTATTTATTTATTTATTTATTTAGGCAACTCTTGATTGACCACACAAATTGCAAGGACCTTGTTATCTTATAATCTCTTATTTTTATTTATTATTTATATATTTTATTTTTATTTTTAAACTTTTTTTTAATGCCTACAGTACCTGGTCTTCCTAGGTGGTCTCCCATCCAAGTACTAACCAGGCTCAACCCTGCTTAAGCTTCTGAAATCAGAAGGGATTGGACTATTCAGAGTGACATGGCCATAGATGGTTGTCTACCTTTTAAAAAGTAATTTGCTATTGTTATGTTGATACTTTTATATTTATACCATTGGATAAAGCAATAAATATGTTAATATAACAACTTAACAAAGCAGTATTTGAGAGTAAGCTAGAATATACAAGAAAAAATAAAGAGTAAAACATTGTAATGTTGAAATTGCATTACAAACATCAAGATAAAGTTATGAATTTTAAACATAGAGCTCTACACTGAAATTGCAAAGGAGCAGTTTTACTCTAATAACAACAATCATCCATAGAACCAGTGTTGTGTCCTCTAATGCTATTTCCCACAGAGAAATGGTGGATTTGAGATATGGGTCAAGGAATTATAAGATGCTGTTGGGACATCTAATTTTGCCAAAAATCGAGGAGACTTCTAAGCTTCATGGAAGTATGTCAAAGAACACAAGAGCTAGCTCAAAGCAGCTCCCGGTAACCAAAATTGTGACACTGTATGTGTAGAGAATAATTATTATAACTGTTGAAATTACACTGATTCTGCAAAATCATCGAGAGTTAATGAAAAAAAGAAAGATAAGGAGAGATAAAGAATACCATAGAAATTCATTCATCACAATTTGAAGCTGTTATTAAACCAGCTTTTTACTTAGAAAATGGTAATAAACATTGAAAATGTAAGCACAATTTTTCTTTGTTGCAGTACATGGATTTCAGGTTTAACCAATGGCCTCACTCTACTTTAAAAAATGATTATTTCACAATCTTAGAATCATTCCTATAGTCAAGGATTAACAATGGTATTAAAAGCATTGGTTGAATTGATGCTGGGGAAACAATATTAGTATGGTTATCTGTGGCTGACAGAATAAGATCTCTCTCACTCCCCAACAGGTTTCTGTCATAATTCCTGGAGCCTGGGAATATGTTACCTTCCATAGTAAAAGGGACTTTGAAGATGTGATTAAGGGGATTTATAATAGGTAAACAGGTAGATCAAAGTGAGAGGAAGAGATGCGACAATGGAAGCAATAGCCAGTGATGCAGGTTCCTGAACCAAGGAAGGCAGATTTCAGAAGGTAGAACAGACAAGGAGTGGATTCTCTCCTAGAGCCTCAGTCCTGTTTGACCCATTTTGGACATCTGACCTTAAAACTATAAGATAATACATTTGTGTTGTTTTAAACCACTCAGTTTTACCATAATTCATTACAGCAGCAATATAAATGAAGAGTATCAAAGTTACACCAAACAGTTTATTTTCTGCAGTTATTTTCTGGGATAAAGTTGTCATTACATTGATTCAGTGGTCAGTCTTATTGTGACTTGAAATTGATAAAGTTCTTAGACTTAATGTCAAGCTAGTTGGAAGTACAGGGGATAGAGAAATAGGCTAAACAACACTGAGAAGTCTGGAAAGTGTTAAGACAAATGGCCCAATTACATCAAGTGGGAAATGAAGAAAGGATAAAGTTGACATTAACTGTATTTGGGAAGCTGAGGAAAGAGTCAGTTTGGAAAAGCAGCTTGGGGAGATGTTTTGGATGTGTTAAATTTGAGATCCCAAATGGACATCCAAGTGGCTATGTCAGCAATTGGATATGTGAATGTGGAATTCAGAGAAGAGGCCCAGGATATAGACATCTATCTAGAAGTTGTCAGTGTATACATAAAATTTAAAACTATGAAAAGAGATGAGATCAAGAAGAGAGAGGAAATTCATAAGAGAAAATGTCTCAGGACAGTTACTGTGACATTAATCTTGAAATAGGAATGAAACAGAAAAGAGACAGAATTTGCTAGTAATGTAGGAGGTCATTTAGGAGATCATGATATTCAGGAAACCAAATGTAATAATTGTTGACCAGGAAAAGAGTGATCAATGGTGTTAAATTCTTATCAAAATGGTATATGGTATATATACCTTTGCAACATGCTTTTCATTCATCTTTATGAAACTCATATAGGATGATATATTAACTCTAGTTCACATTTAGTTTATAAAATCTTTCATGTGAGTATCCCTCAACTTCTTTGATTTTTTCTGTTGGTGACTATTTACTATTTAAAAATATTCCCTACAACCATTCTTGTAATATTTCTCATTTTATTCTTGTGTGAAAAAATTTTTGGAGAGTATACCTAGGAATGAAATTGTGGTTTTATAGGTTGTAAATATTTTAACTTGACTATATATTGCCAAATGCCTTTCAAAGTGGTTATATAAAATCACAAGCAGTATATAAGGGTTATAATCCTTCATTGAGCATTAACAGACTTTAAAAACTTTTCCAAATTAATAAGTATAATGGAATCTCATTTTTTTTAATTTAAATTTTCTTTATTGCTAGGGAGATTGAATATTTTCATATTTGGGTTTTCTCTATGCTATGCTCTATTAATAAATTTTGCTCATATTTTAATTGGTTGATTGTCTCTTGAAATTTGATATGTCAGAAGTATTTATGTACTCCAGATATTAATCCCTGGTTAATGCATTGCAAATATTTGCTCCTTAGAGTCTATATCATGGCTACTCGTTTCACTTTTTGTAGGGTTATATTATGAATAGAAATTTTAAGTTTTTGTGTAGTTGAGGTAGTCAACATTTTCTATGTCTCAGTTTGTGCATTTATAAAATATAACTAATAGTGTCTACCTTCCATTATTGGGCTGTTTCACTAAAATAATGCATGCAAGGCACTTAGCACATAATTGCTAAATGTTTAGCTCATAATATGAACTTGATAACTATTTGCTTTTATTAATGTATCCTTCATTATACAAAGAGACTTCAGGTGAAAGAAAAATAATTTTATGTCTAAGACAGGAGAATTAAATGACTGTACTAATTCATAATTCTAAGTCTGCCATATATCAATCTCCAGATATCTGTAAGGCAATTTCTGGGTTCTTCATTCTGCCCCAATTTCACCCTAGTTTAATTAACAATATAACAAAATGAGAAACTTTGACATTTAGTAGTAGAAATCTCACTTTGATCAGTGAGATTTGCCAAATTGTCTCAGCAATTTTTATTCTTTTTCTTTTCAACATAAATTTTAAAATAAAAATGTTCACTTTTATGGGAAGAGAACAACAACCTTGGAATGAAAAGGTTTATGTGCCAAAGATGGAAACTCATTCAGTTTGATATGCAAATAAATCAGTACCTACTACTGCAATTTTTGGTATGGATTACACAGAAATAATGAACATTAACACAGTGAGTTTGGAGGAAATACTTTTAAACTTCTCTGAAATGATTTTAGGTTGCCATCATGCAATAATGCTTTTTTTTCTTAGTAGTAGTCTAGCTATAAACAGATGAACATCGAAAGATCAAGAAACATAGTAGTTACACTAAAGTTCTTGCAAGTTTAATATATGACTGTTATGTTAGGCAAGTGGCTTACAAAGGCAGGCAAACTGTATTTTAGCCAATTCCATAATTGCTAAGCCATTAAAATTCTATTAAAATATTGTTTTAATGCAGCATAATCTAATTTTATATATGAATAATACATCTTGTTTGACCCTAACTTTAAGAAAACAAAATGAAGTCTCAATATTGAATTTTGATAACTCCTTCAGATTTTGAGGAAATTATAATTTATTCCCTTTATGCACATCATTTAGAGGGTTAGAACATCACAAAGAACTTAAAAATACAATTAACATGAAAGATTATACCCTGTCAACTAAGATTGATCATTTTTACTTAATTTGTTTTTGTGACACTTTATGAGGACTATTAAATACATTAAAAAACTTTTAAAAAATTTCCAACCATATTTTTGAACACAAGCTGATCTTTAAATAAAAACCAACTCACAGTTTTTTATTTGGCTTTTATATTTCCACATTAATCTTTTTTTAAATGTAAATTCATCATTAGTTTTTATTTTTAAATAAAGTATTATTTTAAAATAAAAAGTATGATTAAAGTATTATTGCATACAATGATCCACGCACATTTAAAGTATCCAATTCAATGTGTTTTGACACATGTAAATACCTATGTCACCACCACCACAACCAAGATACTGTACATTTTCATTACCCTTAAAAGATTTTGTGCACTTTTCCAAACCAGTTTTTTCTTCATTCCTGTTCCCTGGCAACTATTATCTTGAGATGGGCACTAACATAATTGAGAAACTCAAGAGTAGCTATTCTCTCTTGGCCAGGGCTGATAGTAGGAAGTGCTATCATAGAACTAGGCTCTCTGATGACAGAAAGGATGATAGCATCCCAAAATAATAGAGGCATGATGGGGCAACTATTGTAATGATTAGCAAAATCTAAATAGTGTCTCTAGGGGACAGATGTGTAGCCTATGAGGTAATATCTATTGCAGTAGAGATGGTCAAGTAGAAGTGTCCAAAACTGCCTTACTCATCCAAGATATAAGTAAAAAACAATATCAAATCCTGGAGATGGGAGATGGTAGAGATTAGTGCCACCACCAAAGGTTGAAAGAATTCATGGATGATAGTCCACATCATATCCTGAGTACACCAATATTATCACTGAAAAAAAAATTGATTCTGGAAATGACAGTGGATCCTCAAAAACTCAATGAAGTGGTAGCTCCAGTGGCAGCTTTTGTGCCAGATGTGATAATATGTTTGTTGCAGGCATATAGTACACAGTCATTGATCCAGTGAATACATTCTCTCCCATGCTTCTTAAGGAAAAGGACCAGAAGCAGTTTGTATTTATAGGGGTGGACAAGAATATGCATTTATAGTTTTGCCTTGAGCCATATTAACTCTACTGACCTCTATTATATTGTCTGAAGAGATTTGGATTGTCTGGACATAGAACACCACTATGGTCTTTTATATCAATGACATTGGGTTAATTGAACCAGATAAGTAAGAAATGACTAAGAAGATGAATTCTATGTAGTCATGTGCCTGCCACATCAGTGACATTGTTAGGGATAAAGAAGTCTGGATCATTCTGGGATTTTTCTGTAAAAGGAAAGAACAGACGGTTTCCCCTTTTACCTCTCATTTGTAAAAACTAAGCACAAAGCCTGGTGGACATTCTAAATACAACTATTCTATGCTTGTAAATATTTCACTGACTCATTTATCAAGTGACATCGAGGTCTGTCTTCTTTGATTTGGGCCTTGAGCAGAAAAAAGCTCTTATCAGACTAGGTCTGTGATACAAAGAGCCTGCCAGTTGGGCTATACAAACCAGCAGACATTATTACAGGTTTTTTTTTTTTTTTTTTTAATGGTAGGAAAGACCACCATGTGAACTTTGTCAAGCTTTAACAGGAGAATCAAAATGTATATTCTTAATGTTTTGAAGAAGGCCATATCATCTACAGCATAAAATAATACAGCTGGGCATAAAGACTCTTCTAACTCCATGTGAATATAGATGTGGGATGCATGAGAGAGGCTGATGAGAACAAAATATGCATCTTTTCTTACTCTGTTCAGTGAAGTCACATTGATAGCTTGACATCAGTCATGATGGGAGTATTTACACAAGGGAACATGAAAATGCTGTAAATCAGGGCCTTCTTTTGTCTGGAGAGCCAATTTTTAAACATTTAATAACACACCACTGGACATGGGGGCCTCAGCCACCTATATTTAAAACATTTCTTTTGTCAATGTCCATGCTGTTTTCGGTGTACCTCTTCCATTTTATGATGACTCACACTCTTTAGGGCTGAAAGTCTAGGTCACCTTACTAGATATGCCTCTTAGACCAGTGGAGGTCTGGCTGAGAATAAGGAAAATCTAGGAAGTAAATTAGGGAGAGAAAAGTAATATTTAGAAACCCGAGACCAACTGCAGTGGCAGGGGCTGTATAGTTTATTTAGCTAACCCTCTTAGATTAATCAGAAATAAGAAGGACCAACTAGAACACAGGAGGAGCTGTTTCCAAAAGGGATGCAGTTATTACACAAAATGTTTCTGAGTGCTATGAGAGTTGTACTGTAGTGAATAGTATGGTATGCCTCTGAGATCCTTCTTCAATAATGAGACTTTTATTTTTCTAACTTATTTCAATGTCTCATAGCTAAGACCTTCTGCAGTAATTGCCCTTGGCCTAAAAGAGCTACCTCACTTAAGGTTATGCCCCATCCATGGAGACAGCTAACATACATTAATAGTAATGGGTACAAAGGTCCAACCCTCTTGACTCAATTTTGAAAGACTGAAGGCACAATAGGGTTAGCAATCAATTTCTGCCTCAGTCCATTTGTTTCCCTCATTTCTGTAATGTTACATTAGCTGTAATGTTTCTTAGAACATTAGTGTCCTAGAAAATTAGCTTACATATTAATGTTGAATGCAAGACTTTTTTAATCAAGTGACAGTTGAACAGAATGATTGTTTCCTTGCATGAGTTATATTAACATTTTTTAAAAACAAGTTTACTGAGGTATAAATTATGTAATGTAAAGCAAAATTGATGAGTTTTAATACACCCCCACACCCGTGTAAGTATAGCCCAGTTGAGACTGTAGAACACTCCTGTGCTCAGAAAGGATTGCCTCATGTCCTAAACATAACCAACTATTCTTCCAAACTTGAACACAGTTAGTTTTGATTATTGTTTGGCTAATTTTTTTTCTGTTTAATTTATGTTGTTGAATATAGCAGTAGCTCATTATTTATGTGTAGTATGCCATTGTACAAATATTCTTCAATTTATCCATCCATTCCATTATTGATGGACATGTAGATTGTTTCTAAATTTTGGCTATTAAGAATAAAGCTGCTATGAACATGCTTGACCATGTATTTAGGAACATGTAAGTACTTACTTCTGTTGGGTGCTCTGGAGTGCAAATGCTATTTAGCTTTAGTAGATACTGGCATATCATTTTTTGAAATAATTTACATCTCCACCAATAATGTCTAAGAATTTCTTACCCTCTTTGGTTACTCACTCTTGGTATCACCAATCTTTATATTAGTACCACACCTCTAACAATGCAAGGACTTTACAACATTTTAAATCCATTCCCCTTGCCTTGTGATTTTCCTAATGTTTTTTATATAGCTAACTAATACCTATGTTATAAACTTCAAGAGGCATTATTATTTTTGTTTTTAAACAGTAAACATTCATATTTTACTCACATAGCTATATTTTGCAGTGTATTACATAATTCCCCGCAGTTGCACGCTTCTTCCTATGATTGTTTACCTTTATTCCGAGGAACTCTTTTAGTATTTACTGCAGAACATGTCTACTGTTGATAAATTCTGACATTGTTTCTTTAAAATGACCCATATTTTACCTTCATTTTAAAAATATTTTTTTATGGATAGTATTTTGAGATATAATTCACATATTATAAAACTCACTCTTTTAAAGTGTAAAATTGAGTGGGTTTTAGTATATTCACAAGATTGTGCAGCGATCATCATTATCTGATTCCAGAGCATTTTCTTCACCCTGAGGGAACTCCATATCCATTCTTCTGCTCATCCTCTGATGACCGCTAATCTGCTTTTGTCTCTTATATTTGCATATTTTGGAAATTCCATGTAAATCAAATCATATTATGTGTGACCTCTGTGTCTGACTTCTTCACTCAGCATATTGTTTCATAGTAAAGTCTCTGCTTGATTAGTGTGGTGGACAGCTAATGATGAGACAGATTTATTTAAATGCATCATCAGCCCAGAAAGTCTCCAAGTCTTTGCTAAGGGGCTCTGTGTATGTGTTGGGCACGCTTTCACACTCAGCCAGGCAACTCTGCCTCAGCTTTCATTTTGTGCTTCCAGATTTCCCTCTGCCCTGTCAGCCATAGCTGAGAGCCTAGAGCTTTTTAGATCTTTATTTGGCATCCAAACAACCCTATGGGTGGCCTTCTAGACTTCCAGGAATTTCTCTGACCTTTATAAAGCTCCCTAGGCACATTCCATTCCTCAGCTTTTCCTTTTAAGCTTTTTGATTAGCCTATAATTTGCCTTGACTGTTACCTACCACCTCAGGAAACCACCAGACAGGTCAAATAATAACAATGGAATTTTAAAAGTATAGATATTTTTGATTTTGATGAAGTCTTATTTATTACTTGTTTCTTTTATGATTCCAAGAAATCTTCTACTATTTCAAATTATGAAGATATTCTGCTGGTTTTTTTTTTTGTTTGTTTCTATACAATTAACAGTTATAGCTTTGGTGTTTATTTCTTTGATCCATTTTGAATTATTTTTGTATTGAAGAACGTAGCAGTTGATTTATTTTCTTTTTATGTGGGTATCCAGTTATTTTAGAAAGATCTGTTTGTAAAGCTATTTGTTTTCCCATTGAAATGTGTTGGTACCTTTGTCAAGTATCTAACCATTTATGTGGGAGTCTATTTCTGAAGTTCTGTTCTATTGATCTATAAGTCTATCTTTATGCCAATACCACACTTTATTGATTATAGTAGATTTAAAGAAAATCTTGGAATCAGGAAGTGTGAGTACTCCAGTTTTGTTTATTTTAAGGAATAGTTTGGCTATTTTAGATCTCTTAACACCAATTTACCATTTTCTTGCATTTTCATTTAAATGCTGACACCAGTTTACCACTTTCTTTCAAAAATGTCTGTGGGAATGTTGATTGAGATGGTACTGAATCTTTATATCAATTTGAGCAGAATTTTTATTGTAACAATATTCAGCATTTCTATCCATAAATATGAGATATCTCTTCATTTTTTTAGGTCTTTAATTTTCTCAGCAGTGTTTTGTAGTTTTCAATATAGAACTCTAGTACTTTTAAATTATTTAATACTATTGTTCTTGTTATTCAAAAGTTAAAATTTTGATATCTAATTGTTTATTACTGACATATAGAGTTATAGTAGATTTTAAAATATTGACTTTCTATCTTAGATAGTAAATTTATTTATTCTAGCATTGTTTATTTTTTCTGATATTTTTTTATAATTTTCTAGTCATATCTCTAAGAACAATTATAACTTTTCTTGCTTTATTGAACTAGCTACAGCTTTGAATATTAATATTGAATAAAAGAGGTGATAGCCATTTTAAAGTTAGGGAAAGTGATATTGCCTTACTCAATTTTAAAGCAAACATATTCAGATTTAGAAAAGATACATGTTATTTATATAATACCTTTTATAACCTTATTTGATAAAACACATATGTGCATATATGTGTGTGTGTATATATATATATATACATATATATATATATATATATACATTTTGAAGATTTAGAAAAGAGACACATACTCTTTATATAATACTTTTTCCAGCCTTATTTAATAAAACTCATATATACATACATATACATATGTATTCATATATCCACATATACAAACATATAATAGTATTAAAGATTTTGTAGGATACAACAAACATAATTCTGAAAAGCTTTAAAATGTTTTTTTCTTGATTTTAAAAGTAATTCATATCTATAAGAATTTCAAATGATAGAGAAATGAAGTAAAAAGTGAAAGTTGCACATAATTTGGGTCCACTTAATTATGAAGTGATTGTGATATGCTGAACACAGTACAATGATTTTTTCATTTTGAGAGTGTCATTTAGACATAACTTAAACAATGGTTGCATCAAAATAGCCATATTAATGTAGCTGCATTAGAATGTCCATTTTGTCTTTATGAGTTACTCCTCTCTTGTTGATTCTTAATACATTCTTTTCTTAATATATTTTAACACGTGAAGGGATTGAAAAATTCTGTAACAGAGTAATCTGGTTTTGTTAAACTCAGTGCTTTCCCAAATTATTTGCTGTTCAAAGATTTTTTTTCACCTAATACCTGCTATATTATTTGGAATCAGTAATCTATGAAACTGTCTTTATTAAATACCAATTTTTACTTTTGATTTTCCTATGTATCCTGTCAACATTATTATTAAAATGAATACTTTAATTTGAGATTTACTATGTAGAAGAGTCAGCAAGTAAAATGAATTACAAGCAGAATGGCTTACGCTTTATTTACAGTTCATTCCTACGTTAGTTTGCTATGGCTGCTGTAACAACGTACCATTAACTGAGTAGCTTAAATCACAGAAATTTTTTTTTTTATAGTTCCAGAGGCTAGAAATCAAGATCCAGGTGTCAGAAGGATTAATTTCTTCTGAGGGCTGTGAGGGAGAATCTGTTCCGTGCCTCTGTCCTAGTTCCTGGTGGTTTGCTGGCAAGCTCGGCATTCTTTGGCTTACAGAAGAATCACCTCGATCTCTGCCTTCATCTTCACCTGGCATTCTTTATGTGTGTGTGTGTGTGTGTGTGTGTGTGTGTGTGTGTGTGTGTGTGTGTGTGTATCTAAATTTTCCTTTTTAATAAAGGCACCAATCAAACTAGATTAGGACCCACTTTAATGACTTCATCTGAACTAATTACATCTACAATATTTATTTCCAAATAAATCACATTCTGAGATACTGGAGGTAGGGACGTTTAATACGTGAATTTTTGTGCAATACAATTTAATACATCGCAGTAGTTTTTCTGATAGAAGAAATGTTCATTATGTAAATTCCTTTAAATAAATCTTTTACATGTAGACTTATATTTAGGAAAATGGGAAATAGAAAGTAAAAGGTGTGATGTTTGGGTATTGTTGAAGGTTATTCTGCTTATTTCAGGATGGAAGGGATGCTGCATACTGGAAATAAGATCAGTGAGAAAATTATAAAAATGATTGGGAGAAAGTATATTTTCCCAGAAAAAAATTAACACTGCAAACTTTAGACAATTACCTGATCCTCTAATGACCCTGCAGTTATATATATCAATAAAGGATTTATTAATTGTACTCTGATATGCTATATTATTGGCTATCTCTGTGTTTCAAAATACAACTCCTTTAAATTTTATTCAAAGTCAGTAGCCATTCTACCTATATGTTATTTAACTGTAGTATTTTAGAATTTATTTTCAGTCTGGAATAATCTCAAAGAGCATATGGAGAGTGTCTGTTTAGTAATGTGGAGCACCTGGCACAAAATGTATGTAGAATGCAGCTGTAATAAATATGATATGCAGTGCGTCTAAGTCAAACCTTTGATACCTGATAAACAGGAAGCATCTGTTAGCTTATGAAAGTAACTCACAATTAGGCAACCCATAAGGTAAGAATTCCTATGGCAGAAAGACTAGAATTATTTACCGAGCACAAGAGAACATGACTCTCATTCAGTTTATTTCCCTAAATTTCTGGCATGGAGAACTATGAATGGTGAGTGTTCAATACATGTTTATGAAATATTTTGATTGAAAAAAATGAGTGAATTATGGTGTTAGATAAATAATATGCTCATTTCTAGCCATGTTTATTTTCAATTTTGTTGTATATATAAGGTTAGGCTTTGGTATCAAATAATTCTGTGATCCTATCCCTCTTCTGGCCCTTTATAGCTGTGGTATTTGTAAGTTATTAAAATATTTTGAGTCTCTGTTGTCTATTGAAAGAGAATAACTATACCTACTTCAAAAAGTGAGTAAAAAATAAAACTGATACTACTTTAATATTGGCCATTATTATTATATTTTACCTAGATGAAAACAACTGCTTTATAATTGATCTACTTACATTAATCATGCCCTCTTTCAGTCTGTTCTCCACCCAGGAGCCAGTACAATCTGTCCAAAATGAAAATCCAGTCTTATACTTCTGTTACTTAAAGTCTTCCAGTGTTTTCCTATCCGCTAAAAATAAAGCCCAGATTTCTTGTAGCCAGTTAGGATCCCTTACAATCTGTCTTTTTTTCCCCCCCACTAATATGAGAGTTAATTTAATGTGACAACTTGACTCAAACATGGGATGCCCAGATTAGATATTTCTAGGTGTGTCTGTCCACAGGTTCACTGAAGAAAGCAGATTGCCCTCCCCAATATGTATGTGTGGGGTCTTCTAATCCATATATATGGTGAGAGGGGAGCACAATGTCTCCTATTGGTTCTGTTTCTCTGTAAAACCCTGACTAATGCAATTTATAATCCCTTCTCCATTCTCACCGAGAATTTACTTTTCCATGGAAGCTCTGCATCCTCTTTTCTATAAATGTACCACAATGCATCTGCCTATAATAATAGTTACCCTTTCAAACCTCCTCTTTATTACCATCTCAACTTTTTTTTCCTCTCCCTGATTCACTTGATGAAATGTTAAGGTTTTTTTCACAGTGGATTTTTTTAGCTTAAAAATGCCACTGGGAAAATTTAAAAGCCCCTTTGCCTAGGCCATGTGTGTCTCCTATATGACCTCTGGCATTCCAGGCTTTTGATTCTAGCATTGACTATGTACCATTCACATCTCCCATTTGCTTATTCACTTATCTCACAAACTTTAATATATGCTCATATTTCTAGTCCCTGATACCTGATATGTAATGAATAATTATTTATTGACTAAATATATAAATGAGAATATGATAATATTTGTAAAAATCAGGAACTGTTATTGGTGTATGCTAAGTGTCAAGAATGAATAAAGCTCCATTTGATTTTTGGTTTATAGACTGTTAGAAACACTTTTGTAGTAACCACTGCAGAAGAGAGATAATAGAGATACCACTTTTTCCAATACTGGATATAATTCTGAGCTTTTTATAACACATGAGTTACTGGATTAGTTAAAGGCAAGAAGAGAATTGAAAAAAAAGTGAACATACTTTAACTTTAGTGATTTCTGACACTGTTAAATAAGTTATAAACTGTGATTTCATGTATTAACTAAATTTTGATTGTTTTTAATTCTGTAAAACATATTTCACAAAATGTTAATATTCAATTTTAGAAGCATAAAGACAGGGTTATAGAAAAAGTCTAATAGGAAGAGAGTCAGAGAACATCACCTTGAAGTGGGGCAGACCACAATAGGGGAATGGGTCTCAGGTGGGCATGCAGAAGATTCTAGTTTAATCTTGTTTTACACATTTGCCTTCATGGATAAGGTGGTAGAAGTATTTTTTAATTAATTTTTTTAGCTTATTGGTGTGTTTAGTTTCAGTTACTAGCACAGAGAAGAAAATTCTGATTCAGTGCCTGAATAAACAATACTCCTATAGATCCCGGTGATGTATGTTGTGCCCATTCCTGTAGATATCGGTGATTCCAATTCAGTAGGGAGACTCATATTTCTGTCATTTACCCTTTCTTGAAGATGGGACTTCTAATATTCGATTTCCCATCATGTAACAAAAATTAGTTTCCTTCTTAAAGAAACTTTGGTCTATGGAGATTGGATAATCTTGAGAAGCTAAATTTTCTTAAATGTTACTTTCATTACCAGAAAATTTTCCTAGCTTTTTAATCCACATCTTGGGCAATATTAATTCTTAGCTCTATTTTAGGTAAATATTGTTCAGTTTTAGCTTTATATTAGAATCACTTGAAGCGCTTTCAAAAAAAAAATCGAATGTTTGGGCCATATAATAGATCAATTAAATTGCTATCCCTTGGGGTGGGACCGAAGCATGGGTATTTTAAGCTCCTTTGAGTGATTGTAAAGTGAAGCCAAGGATGAACACCACTGCCTTAATGTCTATATCTAGTTAAAAATCAGAATCACTTATCCAAGTTTTAATTGCAAATCTATTAATGCCCAGAAATTACACTAGTGAGTTTTCTTTTTTCCCTTTTAAAAATAACTACTGTTTTTTTTTTCTGGTTTCAAAAAAGAGACAACAATGCAGAACAAAAACAAAGAAGAAAATAAAAGGTACCTATGATCTGACTGCTTAGAGAAGGGATCAGTGGGACAATTGTTAAAATTTTACACATAAAAAATTTTAAGTTTGGAACTTAAAGCAAGCAAAATTACTGTACACTGTTGTACAAGTGCATCTCTGTTCATTGCAGTTTTAGGATTAAACTGAACTAGAGGAGATATCAAGAGATTACTTGGTTTAAACTTCTATCTTTGTTAAAATAAGATTTAAAAAAAATTTGGAATATGAAACTGAGGTAACAGGTAAAATAACTTCCTCAAAGACACAGGTAGTGAAGGGTGTTGAACCAGATTCCATACCTCTGTCTCTCTGCCATTTACAGCACATTGCCTTGTGTTTTGAATTACTACAGACTTTCATTCTTAAGCAGTTACTTTGGATTCATACTACTTTATGACTGGATATTAATATTATTATTGTAAAATGTGTATAAAACTATTTCTTCTTGCCCATACTTCAGTTGGTCATGTTAACCAATTGCCGATTGTTGTTGAGACTAGTCTCCTGACATCCTCGTGAATTACCTTCAGTCCAGTGTTCAGCTTTTCTATAGCCACTGACTCTGAGTTCTAGTGTAGTCGTTTGTATGCCCTGAACCTGGAAAACTGTTGATTTTCCTAATCCTGGGCCCTAGATCTGATTAGTGACTACTCATTCACCATCCTATGAATATCATAGGTAAAATTACCTCCCATCTTATAAGCAAGCACATTGTTTAATTAATTAAAAATTGGTTTGTTGTGTCACGTAAGTGATGGCTTGCAATGAATGCCGTAAAGAATTTCAGGAGTTCATTCACATCCATCTGAATTATAACTGAGTAATAGCATCATGTTTTTTTCCTATAGAATAAATGATTCTCTACTTGTTATGGTAGAATTCTAAAAGTTGAAATTTAAATAAAACTGGCTTCCAGTGTTACAGTGACCCTAAATAATGTTTAATTAAGCCTTAATTTTGAGTAAATTATATCCAAACTTATTTAAAAGTTAATGAGATAATAATCACCCAGAAGAGAACAGCATGGTAGCAATAGTATAAAACAGGAGCAGCCTGGCCAGATTGTATATTTTCTCTTGTTTCAGATCTAATATACGCTTAAAAGACTTACAACATTATGGTTCAAGTGGACTCAAGGTCACTAAATAGCCCTATAATATAGATGAAATTGAGTTATATCTGAAATGTTTAAGGCACAAACACATGAACACAGTTGAAGTAATTAGAGAAAAAAAATGCTAATTTCTTATCTAACATGGTTAAAAATGCATCTTCATTCAGTTACCCAAATAGAATATCAGGAAATTTAGGAATTTTTTTCAGCCAAGTTAATAGCATAGTTATTGAAAAGCCTTAGAGTTTTAGTGTTGATAGAACTTTCATTATTACATATATGATAAACCCCCAAAATTCTGGGAAGCTTTTTCTGCCTTTTTAATAATTATTTTCTAATAACAAAAATTTATAATGAAAAATGTGGAAATTACTGTTACAACCATTACAAAGTAATGGTCATTAACACTTTAGATTTGTAGTCTTCCCTCCCCCGCACAATGTCTTTAAACTAAAATTATTTTTACATTGGATATACTCTTTTTGTAATCTGCTTTTCTGACTTACTGTGTTAGGAGGGTGTTCCATGTCATATTTTTGACTGATCTCATGTTGCTCTAACTGGCATCGTAACTTTTATTCTGCATATAAAAGCACATTCAAAAAGTAATGAAAGCTAAGTATCTAATATTAAGGTTTCTGTATAATTAACACCTTATGTGCTGTGAAAGACAAACTGTGGGAAAACAAAAGATTTACAGCAGGTATAACAAAGATGGGGATAATCTGAGTATATGAAATCTGAGTATATGAAAAGCTTTCTTAGCAGAAGGAAAATTGTGAGACTTCTAAGAAAGTAATTCACAAAACAAAAAATACAAATTTAGTTGTATATGGGAAAAAACGTTTTGCCATATTGGTAACTTAAGACATGTAAATGTAAATAATAAAATTGACTTTTTAGTTCATATTTACAAACAATAATATAATATCAGTTGCGAAGCAGAGTAGAATAAGCTTTGTGGAAGGTATATTGTCTTTATGTATTAAGAGCCTTAAAAATGGGTGTATCACTAGCTGTTAGGTGAATGCAAATAAAAACCACAATAAGATACTATCTGACACCTGTTAGAATGGTTATTATCAGCAGGGCAAGTAATAACAAGTGTTGGAGAGAATGTGGAGAAAAAAGAACCCTCATATACTGCTGGTGGGACTTCAAATTGGTACAGCCACTATGAAAAACAATATGGAGTTTTCTTTAAAAATTAAGAATCGATCCAGCAATCCCTCTACTGGATATTTACTCCTAAGACTTGGAAACATTTATCTGAAAGGTATATATATACCAATGTTCATAGCAGCATTATTCATGGTGGCCAGGACATGAAAGTGTCCTACAATAGATGATTGGATAAAGAAGCTGTGATACACACACACACACACACACACACACACACACACACACACACACACACACAGGAATATTTCTCAGCTATAAGAAAAGATGAAATACTGCCATTTGCGACAGCATGGATGGATCTTGAGATAAGCAAAATAAGACATACTGAAAAAGTTGAAAACCACATGATATCACTTATATGTGGGATATAAACCTAAAAGCAACAAACAGACTCATGGACATGGAAAAAGGAAACTTCATAAGCTGCTGGTGGAGATGTAAATTGGTACAGCCACTATAGAAAACAGTATGGAAGTTCCTAAAAAAAAAAAATTAAGAATAGAATTACCATATGGCTCAGTAATCCCTTTTCTGGGTATCTACCCCCAAATTAGAAAACATTTATTTCTAAAGGTAATGCACTTTGATGATCACTGCAGCATTATTTTATTCACAGTGGTCAAGATGTGGAAACAACTGAAGTGTCCTTTGATTGATGATTGGATAAAGAAGATGTGGCATATACATACAATAGAATATCAATCATCCATAAGTAAATACTGCTATTTGCAACAACATGGGTGGGTGTTTATATTATTATGCTAAGTGAAATAAGTCAGAAAAAGTTGAGAACCATATGATTTTACTTATATGTGAGATATAACATTGAAAGCAACAGACAAACAAGACATCTCAGATGCAACAGTTTAGTGTTTACTAGAAGGAAAGAGGGGAGGGGGGAATGTAGATAAGAGTAAAAGGGGGATCAAGTATAGGGTGCCAAAAAGAAATTTAACTTTGGGTGGTGAACACAGAATGCAATATATAGATGATGTATTATTGAATTATATACTTGAAACATATAATTTTATTAACAAATTTTAAATAAATTTAAAAAGAATATCTCAGTATTTCAAAATGCTTTTGTACTGAATACCTGCTTCTTTCGAGTACATGCTTCTATCCTGACCTAAACAGCAACAAATGGTACTGGTACAGTTGATGGCCATATGTAAAAAATGAACCTCAATATTACATTTTTGTTAATATACAAAAATGAACTTAAATGGTTTTTAATTTAAGGGCTAAAACTATAAAATTTTTAGAAGAAAACAAAATCTTGGGTTTAGTAAAGATTTTTCAAAAATGAAGTACAAACTATAAAAAAATAAGTTGGACTTAAAACTTTTGCAGATTGAAAGATTTTGCAAATTGAAAAGGTGGGCTACAGATCAGATGAAATTATTTGCAAAATATGCATCCAACAAAGAAGTTGTGTCTAGAATATATAAAGAACTCTTAATAAGAGGAAAATTACACAATTAAAAATGGATAAAAGATTGACCACTTTACAAAAGAAGACATACAATGTCAAACAGCACATGGAAAGATGCTCAGTGTACCACTACAGATACCACTCTATACCACTAAAATGGTTAAAACTAAAAAGACCACCAATTATGGGAAAGTAAAACGATGTAAACACTTTAAAAAACAAATTGACAGTTTATTTTCTTTAAAAACACATCATTTTTATGCTAAAATTGCCAAACATATATAACCTATTTCAATCATGAGAGAACTTTAGAGAAACCTAAACTGAGAGATATATCACAAGATAACTAATCACTACTCCTCAGAAGTATCAAGGCCATGAAAAAAAGGCAAGACTAAGGACTTGTTTCAAGCTGCAGGAGTCTAAGGAGAAATGACAATTAAATGCAATGTGGGATTTTTAGATAACCTAGAACAGGAAAGGTTATCAGTGAAAAAACTGGTGAAATTCAAATGAGATCTTATTTTACTTACTATATTATCAAGAACAAGAAATTAACATCAATATAATTCCACTAAGATTATGTAAGATAACATTAGGGCAATTGGGTAAGAGATATTAGGAAACTTTTTGTATCCTTTTTGTAACTTTTCTATAAGTCAAATTCAAAATATAGTTTGCTCTTTTTTTTTTTTTTAAAGAAACTAGTTTTACCTGATTAGAATATTAGTACTTGTTTTGGCAAAAAAAGTAAAAAACATACAGTGGAGAACAAAAGCCTCTTCAATAAATGGTGCTGGGAAAACTGGAAAGCCACATGCAAAAGAATGAAACTAGACTGTTGTCTATCACCACATACCAAAATTAACTCAAAATGGATTAAAGACTTGAATATAAGACCTGAAACAATAAAATACATAGAAGAAAATATAGGAACTAAACTCAAGGACCTTGGACTTAAAAAGAGGACTTTATGAATTTGACCTCAAAGGCAAGGGAAGTAAAAGCAAAAATAGATGAATGGGACTACATCAAGCTAAAAAGCTTCTGCTCAGCAAAATAAACCATCAACAAGGTAAAGAAACAACCATCCTAATGGGAAAATATATTTGCAAGCAATGCCTCCGGTAAGGGCTTAATATCCAAAACATACAAAGAACTCATATGACTCAACAACAACAAAAAAAACAAATGATCCAATCAAAAAATGGGTAGGGGATCTGCACAGGCACTTCTCTTTATAGGACATACAAATGGCCAACAAATATATGAAAAGATGCTCAACATCGCTAGCTATTAGAGAAATGCAAATCAAAACCACAATGAGATACTATCTCATACCTGTTAGAATGGCTATAATCAACAGGACAAGTAACAACAAATGCTGGAGAGGATGTGAAGACAAAGGAACCCTCATACATTGCTAGTGGGACTGCAAATTGGTACAGCCACTCGGAAAAGCAGTATGGAGGCTCCTCAAAACACTAAGAATTGACCTACCACATGATCCAGCAATCAATCCCTTTACTGGGTATTTACCCTAAAGTCTTAAAAAAAATCACATTTATAAAGATATTTGCACACTGATGTTCATAGTAGCATTATTCACAGTGGCTAGGAAGCAACTGACGTGTCCTACAATAGATGATTGGCTAAAGAAGTAGTGGTACATATATAAAATGGAATATTACTCAGCCATGAAAAGAGAGGAAATACAGCCATTTGCAACAACATGGATAGAACTCGAGATAATCATGCTAAGCAAAATAAGCCAGAAAGAAAAACTTGAAAATCACATGATATCATTTATATGTGGGATATAAACCTAAAAGCAACCAAGGAACAGGACAAACAAACAGACTCATGGACATGGACAATGGACTAGTGGTTACCAGAGGGTAGGGGATGGGGGAGGAAGGGGGAAATAGATGGCGTAAAGGGGAGGATGAAGTAGGTTAAGGGATTCAAATATATGGTAGCTGAAAGAAACTGGACTTTGGGTGGTAAACACACAATAGAATATACAGATGTCAAATTATAATGTACACCTGAAAATTATATAATTGTATTCACCAATGTTACCCCAATAAACTTTATTAAAAAAATGAATAAAAAATACTTGGAATATCAAATACAGATAACTTGAACAGACTTTTAAGGATCTAATATTATCCAAATGATACTAAACAAATATTAGTTATTTGTAAACTTAGTGTCATTATAATTTGGAATAAAACAAACTAAAAAAATAGTTACTATAGAAAAGCTAAATATATACCTACCACATGATCCATCTATCCTGCTCCTAGGTATTTACCTAGGAGAAATGAATGGATATGACCATACAAAAACTTATACACTAATGGTTACAGTAGCTTTATTTGTAATAGCTAACAACTGGAAATATGTACAAAAGCAAAAAACTGAAGATATGTACAATTTAAAGTATATCACTTATATCTCAACAGCGCTGTATAAAAATATCAGTTGAATTTTGAAAAAAAATCTTTTAAGTTGGAAAATACTTGGACAAGTACATAAACTGGATTTCCAAATTAAAATTTGTTCAGGATTTATGTCTGAGATTCCCAATGTCAAATTCTAGTTTTTTGAATATACTTATGTGTCATGAAAATTTATGTTGAGTGTTTACTTCTTGATTTTTTTCATACAGAGATGTATAATCAATTATTTGAAGGATGTAGTGTTTGTATTGTTAGGAACTATGTTTATTGGCATTTAGTGCAAATTATTTTTATTATAAATTAGTTCTTTATAAAAAATTGTTCTTCATAAGAACTAATTGAATAAAAAGAAGGAATTAAGAAAAGAAATCCCAAATTTAGTTTTACAGACATTTACTCATTTTTATTCAAAGTGATCTTATGATTCTTTAAAATTTAATATACTTTTGTTTTTTTCTAATGATTTAATTTAATCTCAATAAGTACCAAACAACTTAAAAGCATGTGATTGGAATATTCATATCTCATTTATAATTTATATTTAATACAGATTCTAATCTACAAAATGATATTGAAAGTTCATAAAGAATATGAAAGTGTACTTAGAAAAAATTCTAAGAATTAGATTAATTATCTGGAAACATGTTTAGACAAATCATTACTCCATAGAATTGTGTGATTTATACAATTCCCTTCATCCTTAGATGACATGTTTCAGTTATAATTTCTAGATCTAGATATTATATAGACTTTTCATTCCAAATTAACTAAGCTATTAAAACATCTAAAAATTTTCCCCCAAATTATCCTATCCTCACATCTATATGTGACTTTCAGAGCTTAATTTTTTTCAATAATTTATCATAGTCTTCCCTTAGGGACATTTTTTTTTCTTGTTACTTATGCTCATTTAAAATTCTTTATGAATAAATTTGTTTATTTACCTTATTTTAAATTATCTTTTCATGTCACTAAATATTCCTTTACCATGCTGTAAGTTTAGACTAAAACAATATTTGTTCTTTAAAAACTATACTAAAATACTTATTCAAATGAACGTTGTCTTTTAAAGGCGACATCCTAAAAATTCTGCACTTAATTCCAGTGTTGCTGTCATTATTCTGAATATTTTCTAACTCCTGTTTTAAAATTATCTGTAAAGGCAATGGTTCATTAAAAAATAGCTTTTCATTAATAATTAATTTTGACCTGATGCTTTAAATTATTGAAATGTAATAAAATAGTTGGGAGTAATCTGATCTAGGTAATTCTGATATATAAAATAATTATTTTTATACAAGGTGTTACAAGACTGTATTCTATTACTTTCAGGAATATAAAAAGTATTTTAAAAGTATTTTAAGAAGTATTGTAATTAATGCACTGCTTCCTAAGATGAGCTTTTTGAAGAGAAAAACTCTTTTAAATAAGTTCTAGAATACCTAATTTAAAAAGTTTCATTATATAACATTTAATTCAGGTGAAAATGCATAGTTTTTTTGAGGAATCTATAAAGGTGATTCATTTGTCCAATGTCTGAGGGATTTGTAGTATTTAATATAAATGTTCTCCAACAAATGCCTATAACATTTAAATCTATAAATCTACGTAAATTATAAAATATACAATATTACATATATACATGTATTTATGCACACCTGTGTATACAGTTGATCCTCTGTATCTTCTGGTTGTATATTCATGATTCAACCAACTGCAGATGGAAAGTTATCGGAAAAAAAATTACATTGTTGCTGACATGTACAGTGTGGTTAGGCCTAGGATGGTTGCATCTATGCTGAACATGTACAGACATTTTTCTTGTCATTATTCCATAGACAATATAGTATAACAACTGTTTACATAACATTTATAACGTATTAGGTATTAATAAGTAATCTAGAGGTGATTTAAAGCATATGGGTGGATGTGTGTAGGTTATATGGAAATACTCTGCCATTTTATATAAAGGATTTGAGCATCCACAGATTTTGATATCCTCGAGGATCCTGGAACCAGTCTCCCATGGATATTAAGGGATACCTGTGGTAATTGATAATGAATGATAATGATTGCTAATGTAAATAGATCATATACTATATGTTAATCAACATGTTTACCTCCTATTGACTACTTGTCCCAGCCTCCAGTCTACTTCTTTGAGTTTCTTTAGCTCAAAAACAAAACAAAACAAATAATTCTTTTCTGAGCATGCCTGATACCATCTGATCTTGGAAGCTAAACAGGGTCAGGCCTGGTAAGTACTTGGATGGGAGACCACTTAGGAAGACCAGGTGCTCTAGGCATAGAAAAAAAGGAAAAGAAAAGAAAAAGAAAAAAAGAAAGAAAAAAACTTTTGTATTTACTTATCACCTAAAGCCAAGTCCCCATTAACTTACATGATAACAATAGATATGCTTCATAAAGCTCTTAACCCTCATTTGGACCGATGTCTTCTCTATGTAGACTTATGGTTTTCCCTTAAATCACATTTTTAGTTGTTGCATATTTTCTGGACATATCATCATATCATAAACTAATTTCATTTTGAATTTTCACTAAAATTTTTTTATTCAACATAATCTAACACTGCCTGGAGCCCTTACTGAAACACTTTTATAAATCTCTATGTATTAAAAGACAGAATCATTCTGGTAGTAATGTCATGCTGTTAATAGTGCTGAACTGCTGAAAAAGACAGTTTTCTTTCTAATTAGTACATAAAGTTTAAGAGTACAACTGGTCTCTATTTTAGCTCTTCAATTTAATCACTGATATTAGTAGGTAAAATCCTCTGGAGAACTAACAAAAAACATTCTAAATTGACAAGAAGTACTACATATATAACATGAAATGAAGAATAGAAAATGTTGTGTTGTAATTTGGATGCTGGTCCGTTGCTGTGACTGGCCATTATGTTATTCCCTCTTGTACAGCAACTCCTAAGGCATGATTCAGATTAGGCCTGAAAATGAACAAAATAGATGAAACTGAATCTATAATCATCTTTTTTGCATGTGTGTTGGGAGCCATTTCTGCTGCCTGTCTTAAGACAAGATTAAAGTTGCCTGCAAACTAGAAGTTTGCAGGGCAGGTGGGCTCTATGCAGAAGGAGGGAGTTTTGGCTTAATGTAAAGAGTTGAACGTCCCTTGCCCCAGGGAATTGGAGACAGAAAATAGGATAAAAGAGGTTTTAAGAGAACTTATGTAAATGTCAGCAATTGTTAGAGTATCTGTGGATTTGCTTCCCATGCATTTCCAAGAGTATAGATATGCTGTACTTAATAAACTCTGGCGCGCAGTATTTACTGTTAGCCCTCCCGACTCTATCTCTTTCTCTCTCTCTCTCTCTGTCTCTCCTTTTCTCTCTATTTTCTCAGTCCTCACTCCCCCTCTCAGAAACTGTTTGGTCTTAGCCGGCGGGCTCCGGCACATGCGTTGTACAATGTGAGATAATAAAGTTTGCATCTTAGATTTTTCCTTTTATTGAGCATGTTTTATTTTGTTTTTTGAAAAATTTTTTTGAATGATTATATATTACTCTATCATACATTTTGCAATTTTTTAATCTGCATACTCCTTGACTTACAATGGGGTTACATCCAGATGAACCCATCATAAGTACAAATATCTTAAGTCGAAATTGCACTTAATACACCTAACTTACCAAATATTATAACTTAGACTAGCCTATGTTAAATGTACTGAGAATACTTATATTAGCCTACAACTGAGTAAAATTATCTCACTGACACTGCCCAACCTTGCTAGAAATATTGTACTGCAGTTCTCTAGCCTGGGAAAAGATAAAAATATTTCAACATTGACTATTGCCTTTAAAAAATTATTTGCAAATTTTCCATATAAAAATGAATAATTTTAATTTGCACTTTTTATTATTTGTGTGTACCTATGTACTGTGTATTTTGTTTATAACTCATATGTAGTTCTTTATTTGAGAATATGCCCTCTATTCATTTTATATGAGAGTTAAAGTATTTTTAACCTATTTTTGATGTATACTGTATTTTTTTAAAAAAAAGATACAAATCTTTTTACATATTATCTTCCAATTTTGTTAGGTTTACATCGGTGACACAATGTATGATTACATACATTAAACTGTTGCAAAGTACAGTATTTTAATTATGTTGATATATTATCTATATTTCTAAAAATATTTTATATAAAATCTGAGATTAACCTCTTTGAAAAATTTAGAAGAATATAGATACTGTTTAAAGGATGCAATGGATTCATTATTTCGATTTCTGTATATTGATATTTTGAAATGAGCCTTAAGAATCTCTTATAAAGTTCATACTAGTTTCTCAATGATGTCTACTCTAACCCTTTATTTAATATTATAATCTGCCTACCTTACCCTACCTTGTCTTATTTTGTTCTATTATTTCTTATTTTCCTTACTCTAATCTAGTTTTCCTTTTCCTCATGGCTGTTATTGCCTTCTAACATACAACATAATTTAAATTTTACATTTATTATTTGTTATTCATACTGTCCCACCCCATTCACTAGAATGTAAGTTCAGAACAAGTATCTTTGTTTTGTTTTCTGTATCCCTAAAAGTGAACTCATAGAAATAGAGTAGAATGGTGATTCCCATGAGCTGGGTGGTGTTGGGGAGATGCAGTTAAGGGTACAAACTTGCAACTAGATAATAAGCTCTGGAGTTCTAATGCACATCATAGTTGTGATAGTTAACAATACCGTGCTATATACTTCAAAAGTTTTAAGATATTAGATGTTAGATATTTTCACCACAAAGAAGAAATAATATTGTAGCATGATCGAGGTGCTAGTTAAAAAGTATCAAACTATCAAGTTGTAAACTTTAACTTACACAATGTTATATATTAGCTATATATTTAAAAAAGAGCCTGTGGCACATTAAAAATAGTTAGCTAAAAACTAAAATTAATGAAACTTTAATCTTTAAAAGCATCTTAACTACATTCCAGGAGAAATTACTAAAAATAGGAGCATTTGAATGACTTATGTATTGATTAGACTCACAAAATTTCTGGCAGACTTAAAAGATCCCCAAATAGAATATATTACGCCTTTTATCACCAGTGAAAGATTGACAAACCTTTAACTTATATTGGATCCTACTTGCATAACTCTGCCATGAAGTAAAGTTTTATTGAATGGAGTGAATTTTATTATTCATAACTGAAATTTTATTTTATAATCTAGTAAATTTTATTTTATCATCAGTTTATGCAGCTCTAATCTTTCAATTCAGGGAAAAAATGATTTTTGAGAAATCCTCAGACATTTTGTCAAATTGTAGCTTCAGTCTTACAAAGAAAGTTTTCTATTTGAGTTGAGTGATGTTACAATGCTTAATTTCACATACATGGATGACAAATAAAATCTAGAAGTCAGAAAGTAGATTGATGACTAGTAAGATTATACTTGGTCTAATTCCAAATGTTATGAGTACAGTGTTGTTAGTTTCTTTAGACAATTCTTAGATCAAAGAAACTCCTTGAGAATCATACATTGAATAAATGATAGCTGTTCAATTAAAAAGAAATAGTGAGTTATAAGTACCTTTTCCTAAAGCTTATTAGAATTTATAAAAATTATTTTTTAATACAGGAAAAAATAAAAATTGATAGCTTGAGTTGATATGTAAAATTTTTACCGTAGGAATTCAATGTTAGAATATTATTAGTGACAAAAGTTTTGCAGGACAAATCCAGCAAACATTTGTTATCAAAGACCCCAGAAATACTTCTCTGAAGTTTGCTCACAAGTTTAGATGTTTTTTTTATGAAGTTTGGTATCAATATTCTGGCGGTATCGAGATAGATTTTAACAAAGGATAACATGTATGGAAATGGAGGCTAGAACAGAAGGAGGGCCAGTATTTTAGCAGGGAACTAATGTCTGGGTTTCATTTTCTAGAGAAGATATTTAGAGCTCATTAATGTTAAACACAATCACTTTTCCAGAGAGAAAAAGGAAAGTAAATGTCTTAACACTTGGCAGTGGATTTTGAGTAGTTGTTTTTTGTGTTTTAGAATACACATACTTTTCTGTTTATGAAAAAAAAAAATCAGTTATAAAAATTTGAAGAGGTAACTTTTAATTTTTCTTTAAAAGAAGCCTTTGTTCACAAAGAGAATGGGGGCTGTAATTTATATGGTAAGAATTAAGTTTCTGTATTAGCCAAAATGATGGGATAGGGACTGAGAGAAACTTAGAGTTATTGTTGGGAAATTTATATCCATGCCTGTGTGCATGTCTTGCTAATAAAAGCACTGACTGTATTTGTTTCAGACAATCTTTTCAAGGTTGCTTGTAGAGTGAACAGGAAGGTAATGTTTCACACTGAAGTAAGGAAGGGTTTGTTTACAGCCTTGGAAAAGAGAGAGAGCATCTTTCTCCAGAGCAAAGGTCAGTTATATTTGGTGTTCAGTACAGTAAAGACAATATCAACTTCTGGAGCAAATGAACATACATTCTTATTGCCCATTATAAAAAATTGGTGTTCCTTAAATCCAGAGTTGCCTTCCTCTACTGCAATCCACAGTGTGCAGGAGTCACCTGCCATTCTTTCTATCACCCTGTGGGTGTTGGTACTCAGGAAAGTGGTACAAGAACATGTTGATACTCTGGCCATTGCTGTTGTCATGAGTTTTAATAAAGTCTTTTGCCTCTGACCCAGAAGTTTCATATCTTTTTCCAGCATCCATGAAACTGTGGCAGGCAAACATATTAGCATTTAAGTAAAATAACCTCTCAGATCTTTGACAGTTTTAGTAATGCTGATAGAGATATATCAGCATCTGATAGGGAAGAGAAAGAATTAAGATCTTATTGGTCAATTAATGAGATGAGGGAAATTCATAGATCTTGGTAGTGAGCATGCTGAGCAACTTATGGTCAACTAGGCAATAAATGATCCTCTAGTTTATTGCTTGATAATAAAGAGAAATTGTGGATGTAGTTATAGACCAAATATCAGAAAATAGGTTCAAGGACAGCCACTCAAATGGTAGTAATGTCATATCATCAATATAGTGTATTATCAACACTTGAAACCTTCATCAAATCCAACTCTTTTCTAACCAAATTATGACAATAACCAGGGAGAGTTCAAATAGACCTGTGGTAAAGCAGTAACTATAAATTGGGACCCTTTCATGTGAATGCATATCGCAGTCAACTTTTTTTTTTTAAGTGGGATTGAAAGAGGTATTAGCAACATCAATCACAGAAAACAAAACCCTTTTAGCTTGTTATATCTTATTCCTAATATCATATTTGGAACTGCTGAGGCTATAGATATTACAACATTCAGGCTGTGATAATCTATAGTCAGTATTCATAAGCTATTTGCCTTTTTCACAGACCACATAAAACTGTAATACAGAGAATTAGTTTGTATCAATACTTTTGTTTTTAACATGTCACTGAATAAAGCTGTAATTTTTTTCATCAGGTATTTTATATTGCTCAATATTGGTAAAATGTGTCTAAAAACTCAGTCTAAAAACTCCCATTTAGTGTTTCAGTTAATACTGGCTTAAGGGCAATATTAACTTGGAGAAATCTCTGAAAAAGATAAACTCCTATGGGAAATAAAACATGAGTAATTGATTAGTATTTTGACAATTACTGTACTGGGCTGGATTCACTGTGCTGATAAAAAGGGAACAATTTTAAAAAGACAACTTACCAAAGAATTATAGTTACATTTTTGGCCCAACTAACCTAGAAAACTTCCCTAGTCTTTTTATTAAAACCAGGCAAACACTAAGATATTCCCAGTTAACCTAGAAAACTCTCCTAGCCTTTTTGTTAAAATTAGGCAAAAACTAAGATATTATTATGACAATAGGGCATCAGATACCCAAGATTAAGATGGCCTCCTTAAAAAAATATGTGAATCAAACCTAAGTCAGCCTAAGGGCCAAACACTGTGGCCTCAGTTGGAAAGCAATGTGTCTGTGACTGCTTAATTAAGGGGTACACAAAGGTGAAAAAATGGTGTCAGGTATAAAGATCTTGCTATTCAATGGAGACCATTGAGTGGGCCCAAAATATGGAAGGTCATTTAGTTGAACTGTGACTGAGCCGCTTCTCAAAGCTGAAAGTGAATGCAAAGCATTGCTTATTGGCCTGGAGTTGCTGTCTTCCACTGTGTACCACGTTTTCTATCTTTTGCTCTACTCTGACCTCAGCTGCTTTAAGAATAAGGGTGATTAGATATGAGGCCAAAGACTTGCTGTCTCAAAGGGAGAATGAAGGCCACATGCAACTGCTGCGGAATTTGGGACAGAGAAGGGACTTAACTTTTATGATTCTGTTAGATATAGTTACTCAAGTCAGCATCCTACCCCTGGGGGAGGGGGCCTCCTGAATTCAAATAATGTGGTTTGAATGGCATTCACTGTCGGAAAAGAATGCTAACATTACCTTGTGGGCCCTTTTGTATAACTCAGTGTACTATTGTCATGGCTTCTACATCTTAACTAATGGTAGGAATTGATGGGTTTATACTTGCCTTCTCTATCCCATCAGAACCAGAAAGGGATTCTTCCCATGTGGGAGAACCACTTTCAGGTGGGTGTTAGTATCTTTGGGGCCCCCAAATCCTAATGATTCCTTTGAGGTATAACTGTCTATGACTGATGACTTTGCCTAGTGGAGTCTCTGGCAAAAGGAGGCAGCCTTTACTTGTGGTACCCACTAGGGTTTTAGACTCTTGCTTCTCTGCTAGGGCTACCAGGTAAACCTCTTTTAAAAAGCAGCTCTTAGCTTTTTACTTGTTGAAACTTAACACCTGTCCCAGGATACTTTCTAATTCTCTAGCCTGATATTTCCTTTTGGGATAAGTCAACGTGAATGATGAACAAGGTGGAATGGGCCCAACAGACAATGTCAAATGGGAATTGTATATTTAAGAGAACTGCTGTCTGCTCTGCCATTTGTAAAACTATTGACTGAAAGGTTAAAGACACTTGTCTTTGGGGCCACAAACAGTAGAAACAAGTAGATACTTCTGACCAAATTGTCTGGCTCACTCATTAGATATCCATTGTAAGGGACCATTATTTGAGTAGAATCAAGCTGCTAATCAAGCCTGTACCATCCAGATTGCCACTGTTGCTCTCTGGATTTATCATTACACTGGATAGGACAACATCTGTCATCATAGACTGGGCTCAAGTAAAGGACTGCATGTTTCTGATACCACTGTAGTCAGATTTGTGTCTCCTGCCAAAAGTTGACACATTTGTCTCATAGTAAGGGACTCTCATTGCATATGGCATGGCTCTTGCTGCTTTGGAAAATTGGCTACATCAGACCTTTGATCTCTCTTTGGGCTTTCAGTGAGACCTCACCACTGTTAATACTTTTTCAGGTTATGGTACAGCTATTTAGTCTCATCAGTTGACTAAAATCATACTGTTGTGAACTCGAAAATTATCCATGTTGTAATTTTAGCTTTCAGATCATGTGCATAAAGCAGTACTCCTTTTATTGCAAATACCACACAACAATGAGTTGGTAGTCAAGATATTTGATAGATTTTCCATACTCTCTGCTATCTATAAGCATCTGGTATTGAGTGTTAAATGGAATCCTCAAAATTAAACTGAAAAAGATTTCTCATTCTGTCTTTCTCACCTCTTCCTGATCCACACATCTTAGTATTGATCCCTGGTGATTAAATGTAACTGTCTCCAGAAAAAAATTATCTCCTCTTGATTGCTTCCTGGCTTATCAGAACAAAAACAGTGGTGTTTTATAAGAGTTATGTTGAAAATTCAGAATTCTGCTCCAACTATATCAATGTAAGATAGGTTTTTCTTTTCTATTATTGCATCCCTGGTTGGTATACTTACTGAATGAGTACCTCCATCAAATGGAGGCCTAAGGGATTCCAACTTAATCCTGGGTTAGTCACCTGGATTCTCTTGTAGCATTGACATGGTCCTAGATGTTAAGGGTAATGACTGCTCGGTAGAGCGGTATCTAACTACAAGCCTCCACAGTGGCCCACGCAAACCAAAATGAATCTCTGTATGCTTGATAAAAATGTCTTGCTCTTTTGTACTGGTCCTTCTAGATGAATGATCTGGGTTCATTCAGGGGGTTATAGAAAGAAAGGTGAAATTATAGCTACCGGCTAAGGGCATACTGATTTCGTGGAGATGGAGGAGATTCCTGGAGGAATAACTGATTATTAGTTATGAGCATTTTGTAGCAGGCATTCCTACAAGAGGAGTAATTCAATGAGAAAGAGTGGTAGAAAATTTGGCACTGACTTTAGCTAAGTAATCAATGACACCCTTTTGGCCCTGAAAGATGTTCACGTTAGCTTCAACTCATTGGTCAGAGTTGTTAAGGATGAGAGAATTATTCTAGATATACTCCATTTGGGCCAAGGCAAATCTGTGTAACCATTAGTACAACCTGCTGAGTGTGGATTTATACATTAGGTCAAATGGAAAGGTCAATATAGAAACTGAAGTAGAAAGCCATGTGGCCTTCTCTAGCTTTACTCGATGGTTTAGGGAATTTTTTCAGCTGGAATCCTGTTGGCCTCACTCTCTCTTCAGTTCTTTTGGCAGTCTTAATTAAATACTATGAGACAAACTTAATGAATTTGGTCCCAACATCTGTCAATCAGATTAAACAGTGGTCATCAAAATAGTGTATTTATTGACAATTTCATAGTGTAACAACTTGGGGTGGATATTTTTGGTAGACAATTCTCCATGGTTTCTCACATTGCTACACACATCTTTTCAAAGATGGTTATATTGTGAGAGCCTTGGAAGAATAGAGAGATTATTTTCTCCTTCTCTGAAACAGAGGATATTGTTGGTATGATCTTTATAAACCTGTCCATTATAATAAAGACAGTGCTACCCATCAGAGCCAGAGGCAGATATGCTTATTGCCCCTTATCAAAAGGTTCAAGTTTGCTAAGATCAATGTTGCTTGCTAATAATGCAACATATATGGTTTTTTTTTTTTTACATTGCCTTATGGAAATCAGAGCTTATGGAATTGATTAAAAAACTCCTAATATTGTGCTATTGCTATTGCTGTGTCTCTGATCACGGAGTTGCATCTTTTGCCAGCATCTGTGAAACTAACAGCCTAACTTGTTAGCTCGCAAGTAGTTTTAACCTCACATACTCTGTATTTTTTGGCAGTGACAAGACAGCATGTTTTATGTTTTTGACTACCCTAGATTTTTTTTTTCTTTTTAAATACCATTTCTTACTCTGGTTACACATTAGAATTATTTGCGAAGCAGTTGAAAAATACTTATGCTTTTGATACACCCAAGACAATTGGATGTCAGGTGCTCTGAGGGTAGGGCCTGAGCTTTGGTAATCTTTGAGGGTTCTCTAAACAGTGATAATGCACAGTCAGGGAATTCACTGATTAAGCCCTCACCTTTAGAGCTAGGTACACAAAATGTTTGCTATGTAATTCAGCATCATTCAGTATTCCATCAGGCAAAGGTAAAGAATCCATAAATCAATAGTTAAATAATCATGCATTAAATCAGTTTTGTGACTGCTATGCTTCAGCGATACCTATTGATCTTCCACAAACTTAGTTCCCTGACATTATCAGTTTTCCCCACCTGTGATTAGATATTTCCTGATGATGTTAGTATGTACTGTTGTCTCCTAGACTTTACAGATGGCCATCTTCAACTTGATTTATACTTCTAGTTAATGACACTGTATCCCCCTGAAGGCTGATCTACTGTATCTCAATTTATCATCAGATCCCTGAAGCTTAGCAGTTAACCCAGTCAGAGCTACTAATGCTTGTCTTCTATGAACATAGATGGACTTTTACCTTGGAACACAAGTTCTGAATGACTAGTACTCAAGTATAAAGTGGCTTTGTTAAACCATTGAGAAACTTGGATGCTTATTAACCAGTAAGAATTGTTAAAAGATACAATTGTAACATGTATAATTGTTCTGCATACTTGAAGTGCAAGGAAGTTGTATTTCTTTATTTTTGAAAATCACATCACACATAGCTTTGGGATTCTATGAGCCAAGGTCAAGTCAAGTTTTTGGAACAATCATCTTTCTTTTTTAGATCATGCCAGAAAGTCAGCGATTGCAGTTCAGAAAAATTAGGGAGAGGCATATGGTCATTGGTCCATTGGGAAGGCTGCAAAATACTCCTGGCTCAAGCCCAGCTGCTTGAAAACCTACTAAATGGCCTCCTTCCACATGCACATGGCCTCAGCTCAGTGCCCTCACTGCCTCTCCTAAGTATGCCATTCTTGGCATCCCAACTTTACAGGATTCCATCTAGCCTTCCCACCTGAGGTCCTGTCACCTCAGGGTTATGTGTATGAGGAATACAAGTCCCTGCCACAAAAGTAAACAGAACATTCTGATTTCTTTTGCCCTTTCTGGGGTATCTAGTCTTATTTCTCATGTTTAGCCACCAGCCCCAAATTCTTTGGGCCATAACCAGCCTGGACAGTACTGTCTAGTTCTGTCTCAAGCCTAATTTTTCATAATGAGTGGCCAATTCACTCAGCTTTGGGAATGATCATCTAGATATCCTGATCTGAAACTAGGGAGAGGGGGAATATTCTCAACTATTGATGATGAACGAGCTATAGTTAATTTCTCAATGAGATCTTTGTGCCACACACAACTTTTAGTAAACCACTCTGCTATTGAATGTAAATCTATACAGCTTTGTTTAATTGAATATATTGAAAAAAATACAAAGGAAATTAAGCTAGAGATTAACTAAGAACCAAGTTCTTATCCTACAAAAACCTGCTATTAGAGAATACAGAATAAAAAGAATAATAAAGATAGTTAATCTAACAATGCTATCAGTGTATAAAAACCAAAGAATTCAGTACATTAAACATAAAAGCAAGGGGTGAGATGAAAATATGGTTTAAGTATTTCAGTGTTATTTTTAGTAGGTTTACATAGCAAGGATACTATCTAGAAGAATTTATGCCCTATCTTTGAAAAATCATTTAATCTGTCACTCAAGTAGTCACATACCAATAACATAGAGACATGGTCAGATATAGAGTTAGGTCATTATAATAAATTCTGAATAAATTGCAGTCACAATAAAGTTGTATATAGTCCTGTTAGAAACCAGCAGATGTAGGAAAGTGGTGTTACTATTAGTTGGCTTGTAAAGTACACCTTCAGATACTGCTTCTTGTGTAACATTAAGATTAACTTGAGTGCTTACAAAATGGAAAGTGCTGTGTTAAATGTCGTGGGGAAAATGCAGAAATGAATAACACATGGATGTTTCCATCAGGTATTCATTCTAATGATAAAAGCTCTTTTTAAATAAGTAATGTCAAAAAGATTAAGCAATATAGAAGTCTCATAATCATTATAAAAATTAGACTTTGGTAAAGTTTAAAGAAAGAGGTGTGATTTTAGTAAGGACTTACAATATACATAAAATTTGAGTCCTGTGGTGCGTCTCAAGCATAGGGGAGGGTGAGAAGAGCCGTGCATTGATAAATGCTTGATCACTTAATACAATCGCACCTCACTATTTGAGCTGGTATTAAGTAGTAGTAGAGGCCCCAGTTGTAACTGAGATTCAGATATGTTTAGCATGCCTAATAGGGTGCTCTTTCAGTGGATCCCAGATATCTTTTGGCAGAAGTAGTTTATCTTTGCAGGGATGATTTTTTAAGGGAGTTATTTGTATCCAAGTTCCTGGGAAAAAGGCAAGGGACCGATAGCAAACAATAGGGAAGGAAAGCATATTGTATGTTTCTGGAGCTCTGATTTCTCAGCCCCTCCTATCACAAGCTGAAAAAACAGGTTTCATGAGAGAATTTAGTGGATTCAGGGAGGTAAGCCATTTAGGTACTGGGATGACAACTGTTACAGAGAGGGAGAGGTGGGGAATCTATTTCTTTATGGATTGAAATTGGAAATATTTGAGATTGTGAGGGTACAAGACCTTCAAAAGTGGTACATAGAGGAGCAGTGGCAAAAACCAGTTAGTGATGTTCAATGGAAAAGGCAGAAAGCCCGAGGACTTGGCTCTCAGGATTTTTTGGGAAGGTTGGAATTGAGATAGATAGTGTTCATCTGTGAAATGCCCTCTGAATGCCCTCAGAGTATTAGAGGAGTCCTTTTACAGTTGTCTGAAAATACCTGTAATGCCTACCTAGTCATGCCTACCTAGTCAGGTATAATCAACGAGTCAGGGAATTTGGTCTTGTTAATATCCAAAGACCCAAAGAGGCTTGAGGAAATTTAGAATTGCTGAACTATTTACAAGAAAACTAGAGTGTGTTTATATTATGTTTACTGAAAATATATTCGTCTAATTTATATTGGTCTCAAAGATGTAAATTCTAGATCTTTTCTAGTTAACTTCAAGGTACATATCCAGCAGAGTCTCCTCTTTTGCCCTTGATGGCTTCAGTGCCAAAGAAGCTTCCTAAGCAGCGTTGCCATCTCTCAGGTGCATGAAATATGCAGAAAAGACAAAGAGATAATGAAAGAGTTACTGAAAGCTAGTTTCTTGAGTTTATTCCTGCAAACCAGATTTAGGGCAGATATTCTGTCTCATGAGTTGTTAATAAAACTTTGTTGCTTTTACTGCTTTCTGTAGTTATAACCAAGCTAGAAATATCACAGTCAATCAAACAGGTTTTATCTGAATACCCTAAAGAGGTGAAGGAATAAAGAAAATGGCCTAAGATCTGGAAAGACCAGAGGTCAGCTTTAACAGCAGCCATGCCAGACTTTATTTTCAGCTTGCATTGACATTTCTTTGAGTAGAACAATGGGATATAACTTCTTTTCTGCCACAAGCTAATATTTCTGGGTCTAGAGATCAGATAAAAAAATATTTAATTTCTTTTTTAATTTGATAAGGCACAACAGTGTATCACTATGTATATCTTTTATGTCAAAGATAAAGAATTGGTTTAGATAGCTATGAATTTCCAACTGTGTATGAATAAAAATGGTGTATAAAGAAGATATACTTGGTAAATTAAGCAATTGGATCCTCTTATTTGACATTTCTAAAATGTCTTCCTTGCAGTACAAAAAAGACTTGGCAGGTTATTAATCTTTCACTTGGGGACCCAACAGAGACCTCTTCTCATAAGAAAAAAGTCTTAATGGTCTGCTGGAGGTTCAATATTTAATTAGGCAGAAGTTGCAACTGAAGGCCATTTGGCATCTTTTACCATCAAAGTTTGGAGACAAGAGTTAAAAATGAAGAGGGATGTATTTCTAAAGCACATATTTATGGGTAGGGTTGCTACATCTTAACTAGAGTTCTTACAGGTACTTTTCTTCACAGGTTCTTCCTTTCCCCATGCACTCACAACTCGGAATTGAAATTCCAAAGTAATAACATGTAAATGAAGAAAAGGCCAACCATCATACTTAGGAGTCAATATAGGGAGCCCTGAGGTGTACCTTAGGGTGAGAACCACTGAATTATAACCACTATGAGCAAGGAGGGACTATGCATCATACAGGCAAAATTCTCTGGGTATCCTACAGTGGTTAAGAGCCTGGACTTTGGAGTCAGATCTGTATTAGAAAACCCACTCCAACTCTTACTAGTTGTATGACCCTGAGCAAGATACTTAAAGTCTTTAAGGTTTAGGTTTTTTAATCTCTAAAAAGGAGTTCGTAATAGTACTTATCTTTTAAGGATTCACTCAGATAATACATATAATTTACTTAGCACACCATCTAGAAAAAGTAAGTATCCAGATATTGGTAGTTCATATTGTTATTACTGTTAACATTGTTATAAATATCATTGTTACTGTAACAATGATCTTTTTTGAGTTGCAGTAGTAGTAATAATATTAGCAGCAGCTCAGTTTAGCTAAAAGGAGAAGTGGCATAGGGCACGAGATTATAGTTTTTCCTGTTTATGTTTTACCTCATCCATAAAATACATTTCTTTCTTGTACTCAGTGCTTTCTCATTTTAATCATATTGAAATAGAAAGTAAAAGATTAGATACAATTCTTCATTATACTTGAACAAAACTAATTCAAGGCATGACATTCTCTTTTCCAGTTCTGACAATTAAAAACATCTATCTATAATAATCAAATTAAAGACTTTGTCTCCTGTGCCAGGAATTTTTGGCAACATGAGGAAAGCAGAAAAACAAATATTGCCTTACACTTGAAGTCATACTATTCATAGGATTATTTCTGAAGGACCCTCAACAATGGCTGTTGTATAATAAATACTTAAAACATATTTGTATAAATCTCCAATTATTTTAGGTTGACAGTTATTAGGAAACTGGTGATGAGGGGGTATGGTGTCTAGGCATATGATTGGCTTCACTTTCTTTGCTTGTTTCCTTTTTGGTCTCTGTAGCTCTGCAGTCTCAGATCTGCCTGCTATCAGCTTTCCAGCACACCAGGGAGGAGTGCAGCTGATAGGAGGTGGTGAGAGATTCTGGAAGAGAACTGTGGGAGTTAACATATGCAGAAGAAGAAGTTACAGGCCAAGGGTGACAAACTCAAGTTCTTATGAAGGCCAGGCAGATACTTTAGATGAGGATCCAAGATGAGACACCTAGGTTATGCTGAGGATGCCGGAGAATTAAACACTTCCTGTAGAAAGGGGCCCGTAGAAATGTGATATATTCCTAAAAACCTTTCTTTTTCTTCAAGAAAAGTAAAAATCTAGACTTTTTTAATGTTTAAAAAATAATTTACTAATTTTAAAATGTAAGCAATGCATTCAACTTGATAAAAAAAATCCCACACATGTTGACAGCTGAGTCTTTAGGCCTCTGCTTTGTAACTTCTGGGCCTTAAACTGTAGAGTAAGGGTAGCCCAAATACTCTTAAATAAATTTTAAAGTGTAAATTCTCCTGTACTCATGTGATGAAATTGATTTAAAAGTTTATGGTGTGAAAGAAAACTGCACACTTGATGTTAATCATGAATATGATGACACTCAGTAAATTACAAGAGACTAAAAATTTGTTGGCTGTATAAAATTTGACACTATTTACTAGGACTATTTTAATGTAAGGAGATGGCCCACCATAATGTTTTAGAATCTCTTTCTTGGTGTTATGCAATGTGAAATATCTTTTCATAATGTGTCACTAATATATAATAAAATGTAGTTTGTAATCTGATATAATTTAATGTTAAAACAAAATAATAAAATGTTTACAGAATTTTAATATTGCTCCAAAAAATAATTTTGTTGGGTATATTTCTTAAACCAGTACTCAATACTCTATTTCTAGACCTGATATTTTATAATTTAAATAAGCAATAAAATTTATTGGCATTAAATTTTATTATATTTGTCCATCAGACACACTAGTCATTGTTTAAAACTGCAAAAAGTAAACTTTCAGATTTCACTTCGAAAATACTGATAATTTGTTTAATCATATTTATATTTTGTTAAAAAAGGATATCAGATTTTAAATGAATTAAATATTCAAAGTGAATATTGTCAATGGAGTTTGTTCAAAGCACTGAATAATAATCTAGTAATTTATCTGAGTGAACATTTTTTTTTCATGAAGAAAGCTCTACTCTTGAAGTTTAAAAAGTGGAACAATATGAGATAATGTGGTGAGGCAATTTGCTTAATGTTTTCAAGAGAGCCATTGTTTGAACCAAGAAATAAAATCAGGCTGTAGCTTTATAACATGATAATTTAACCTTTTTTTTCTTGGTTCCAAACAAAATTACATTTTAAAAAGAGTCCACATAATAAGGCTTACTATTAAATAAGAAACTATTAGATATGTCTATGTTAAGATTAAATTACTGTTGTATAATTAAAAATCATTGCCTATGGTGTGAGAAAAATTCAACTTCTTTTCTTATTTGTATAAATTTTAGTATTTTCCCCATTAAAATATGCATTTTAAGGAATTATATCAAGTCTGCTATTTCTACAATTTTGTTCAAATCCTAGGACCTAGGCTCCACAGTGTTGAATAAATGAATGAAGGACTAAATGAGACTTTACAATTTTGTTTGGAGGTGACACGAGATGGGGCAGTGGATGGAATCTTTTTTTAATCTATCATCTATCTATCTATCTATCTATCTATCTATCTATCTATCTATCTATCTATCTATTTTTGATGTCAAATCTTTACACAAAAAGAATATAAGAACTCTTGCTTTGAGCTAATGGGAAAATAAAAAATATTTTGAAATACACTGTAAATTTTCTATTGGCTGCTTTGTTAAGTTGAAAATATGTTAGAGATATTTGTAAAATTAAGTTTAAATATACATTTCATTAACTCTTCTGATGTGAGCAGTATCAGCTCAAGCAATCTATGGTGAAGCTTTAATATAATAGTTTTATTAAAGACATATAATTATATCCAAAAATGTGACATCTGTTCTTCTACAATAAGTCAGTGAGAAATTTTAAGAAATAATTTTAGGTAAAATTATCTTGAAGAAGGATAATTTCCAGGGGATTTTGAAATATTTCAGTTCTTTGGAGTGGGGTGTTCTATTGTTGCTGTGACAAATGACCACACACTTAGTCACTTAAAACCACACAGATTTATTATTTTATAGTTCTGGAGAACAGAAGCTCATCCAGGTCTCACTGAGGTCCAATTTAGGTGTAGACAGAGCTATGTTTCTTTCTGGAAACTCTAGGGGAGAATCAGTTTTCTGGCCTTTTCTAGCGTGTACAAATAGCCTATATTCTTCTGGCCCCCTTCCATCTTCAAAGCCAGGAATGAGTGGTGGAGTTTTTCTCTCATTGTATCACACACAGACTCTTCTGACTCCATTTTTACTTTTTAAGGACCTTTGTGATTACATTAGGTCCATTGGGAAAATTCAAAACATTCTCTTTATTTTAAGGTCAGTTGATTAGTGACCTTAATACCACCTGCAACTTTAACTCCCCTGGCCATGTGACATAACATTCATAGGCTCTGGGTATTGTGATAATGGACACCTTTTGGTGTGGACATTATTTCACCTACCATAAAAGGTGTTAGGTATTCCTCAAAACATTAGATTGGGGTTGTGAATTTGTGGCTCATGGGTAAAATGACTCACAAATCAGTGAGTTTTATCTTTGCTTTGTTTTTCATGGTGTTTTAAAAAATATTTTACATTTGAATTGTAATCCTAGTAAAAAATACAGTCCTGGTAAAATAATGTTTCTGGCTTCTCCAGAAAAAAAACTAAGGAAATTAGGTATTGATGGTTTAGCAACAACTGTTGAACCATGTTAGTGGTTTAAGTGTCTTATCACTCCAACTGTATCTCTAAGTCTAAGGCTCAATCTCAGCAACCATTTGCTCTCTTCTATTCAGTCCAGTTCTTTATATTACTTACCTAGTCCTTGCTGACATTTGCCATTGTGTGTTAAATGGATAAACTAGTAAATGTCTACTAAGCCCATTTGTAGTAAGTATACATTTTACTTCATTATAACAATAGAATGAATAAAGCAAGACAACATCTTTCTAAATTTCCATATTTCTCTAAATCAGACCCCCAGGCCTTACTTATCCTAGTGGCAACATATTCAGTTTCCTTTGTTTTAGTGGCCAGACTCCCTGAGAAGTGCCCTTTGAAAAGCTGAAGCCTGGGTGAAAATATTTATAATACACACATTCCATAAAAGATTTTTATGCAGATTATATAATTAATTTCTACAAATTAGTAAGAGGAAGACAAACATCAATTAAAAAAAGGAAAAAGTCTTGAACAGGCACTTTAAAAGAATCTATTCAAATGGCCAATAAACATAAAATGCTAGGTATCATTACTCAAGAAGACTCAGTTGAAATAGTAATGAAATACCACTACATACTCACCACAGTAAGATGAAAAAGACTGACAGTATTGTGAAGATACAGAACAACTAGAACTACATTGCTGATAGTAGAATAAATTTATGCAACCTCTTTGGAAAGCTCTTTGTTTATATTTACTAAAGCTATGAGTACATCTGCCTATCTTCCAACAATTCTACTCTTTAATGTACATCACTGCATTGAGGACATATGTTCATCAAAAGACAAAATATTTACAGTTGTTTTATTTATAATAGCCCTCAGTTGGAAACAACCATATGTTCATCAGCAGGAAGATGAATATGTTGTAGAATATTATGTAATGGAATATCTCTTATTATTAAAAAAGAATGAACTAGTGTTGCAAATAACATGGATAAATATCATAGACATAATTATGAGTAAAATAATCCAGACAGAAAAGAGTACATACTATTCGATTTTATTCACATGAAGTTCCAGAACAGGTTATAGAATTAATCTATCATGACAGAAGTCTGAATAGTGGGAGAGACATGAGGGAACATTCTGCCATGCTGGAAATTTCTCTGTTTTAACAGGGGTGATAATTACATTGAGTACATACGTATGTAAGTATTTATTGGACTTTATACTTAAGATGTGTGTATATGTGTTAAATCTTGATTTGACAAATTTAAAGAAAAGACAATTTTGTCTACATTTAGTCCACTACTAAACTTTGTGATTCCAAATCGCATATGTTTCACACTTAAGCATTTTGACAAGATCTGATGTGTATTTGATCATTTTTTTCCCTCCTTTTATTTTTCTACTCTTTGGTTTTAAAGTTTTGTATAGACCTGCCTTTTATTTCACTAATTTTTTCTCCTGCTGTATCTAAACTTCTCTTTATAACCATCTATTCAGTTTTTACTTTTAGATATACACTCATCCCTTGATTTACATTTTTTTTACGTGAGATTTTTTTTATATGCAGTAAATATTCCTCCCATTTATGCGAACTTTTTACACTTAGTTCTCACTTATGTGGTCTCATTTTACATGGTTCTTTCTTTTTTGTTTCTATTATTAGTGGTTATTCTTTCTAAAAAACAATAGCTCAATTCAACAATGTACAAAGAACTAATATTTACTAACACACAATTATTAATAATCTTTCAGTTCATTGGATAACATAAAAATCATAAGTGACTACTGATGTTTTTCAGAATTGGTTTTACAAATGCTTTTCTATAGAAGCTGAAAATTATATGAAGGAAAAATTTTTTCTTTTTAAGATACTTTTAGATAATGCACCTGGTCATTCATACAGTTTAGAACATCCAAATATGAGGGTTGTATATTTGCCACAAAATACAACTTCCTTCATCCAAACTTTAGCTCAAGGTATTATTTCTACCTCTAAGATTAATTATATTAAATGGAGTTTTAATGATATTTTTAAAAATAAACTTGAAGATAATGATTCACAGTTACAGAAGCCAGGAATAAATACACAATTTTAAATTCTATCAAGAATATTGCTTTAGTTTTGAATAATGTAAAGCTGTCAACTTTAAATGCTTGCTAGAAAACAATATGGCCAGAAGTAGATGTACCAGGGAATATGGTTCCAACAACTGAAGAGGGATTAACTGGCATTACTTATTAAGTAAATTTTAAGAAGAAGGCTCTGACAATTTGAATATAGATGATATTCATGAATTACTGGTTGATCACAAATTAACTGATCTTGAATTAAATCACTTAATATATGAAGCCCATGCTGACGATTAATAAACCAGTTTCATTCACTGCAAAAAATAATTACAAAGTTCTTCAGTTGGCCATGAAACTAGAAACTGCAATTCTAGATATTGATTTAAACATTCCATGAGCCTTAAAATTTTAAACAGGTTTACAAAAATGTCGCAGTAAATATCAAGGAATTTATGAAAATTCAGCAAACATGAGGTTGGAAAAAGATAAGCCAAAAACATAAACATAAATAATGAAACGAAAGTAGTATTTTCAAATATTTCAAGCAATGAAGATAGTGACGGTTTCAATTAAAGAGAGGTTGATTGCTTTAGATTACAGTAAAGACACCCACAGCAAATAAAATTTATTTTGGTTTTTCTGAATTTTCATTAACATTTTTTATAAAAATATGTGAAATAGATATTTTTATGACTGATATGGCCTATTTAGTATTTTTTTTCATACTGGTGGTTTTATTTCATGTAAAAAAAATGATGCATGGAATGATTCATCTGTGTAAAGCGAGGGACAGGCATGTTTTTTTAGTACTACACTGTCCATTTAGTTCTTTTTTAAAGATTCAGATTTTCTAGTAAGAGTCTCAGTTTTTAAATAAATTTTCTCCATATTTTTTTAAACAAATTATAGATTTTTAAAAATTAATTATTGAATGCTAAAATGTAAGTATATCTGTGGATTTCTTGTCTGATATTTTTCTCTCACTTATTTGTCATGGTTTTATGTCTTGGCACGCCTAATTTTTTTTATTGTTGGGCATTAAGAATAAAGTTCTACTTAGAATGCAGGTGACTTTTTATTCTACTTCAAAGAGTATTTACTTTTTACTTTTTTAATAATAGAATTGGGGTAGACCATGAGGCATTGTGGTTACAGAGATTCCTGTTTGTAAGTCTAACTCTACAGCACTGTCCAATGGTGAAAAATTCTGGTCTGTATGTTAATGGCTTAGTCTTTTAGCCTTCTTCATTGTATGAGCACAGGATTAAAAAAATTATTTTAAGAGAAACCAGCCATATGCTTAGGCCCTCCAGTCTTGATTTTTGTTACTTCTCTGCATAACTACTGAAAGCTTTGCTAGTATCTCTGTCCTCTGGCAGCAGCCCTCTGTGCCAAGTTCATATTCATGGTCTCTGGCCCTCTCCCAGAACTGGCAAAGAATGTTGTAGTAAAAATGGATATGGATTCTAAGTTCATCTCTGTGAATGTCTCCCCACTCCAGAATTTAATACCTATAGTTCTTCCTGCTTCTGTGGTTATGATGCCTTTTAAGAATGTAAACTTTGTATTTAATATTGATTTTCTAGTTGTTCTTAGTGAGATCTTTGGCTGGCTACAGATTATACCCCACTTCAGCACCACTAATTTTTGAACAAACAAATTTGTGCATGGCTCAATGCTAAATGCTATGGTTGCAGAGGAATAGAAATTGAACTTTTTTAAAAAGGTTTTTAAATGTTTGCAATTACAGAGCATGTAACCCAAAAGATGAATAAAAACATTATGGGACAATTTCTTGATAAGCTATACAAAATAGTATTGTTAAGTGGCCAAGGACGACCTTACTGAGTTTTAGGGTAGTCAAAAAAGATAAACTTTCAAAGTTAACTTAAAGGAAGGGAATCATGAGATAAAAAGTATTTCTTGGAGGGAAATAATATGAGTCAAATGTAGATGAAACAAACAATCATAGCAGTTTTATTGAAAAAGTCCTAACTTAGAAACAACTACTATGTCTATTAATTATAAAAATTGATGAATTGTTTTAAATTATGCAATATATAATCAGAATATTATCAGAATTTAAAAGATTGAACTAGTAATTGTGTGAAACAACATAGATATATCTCAAAAAAATTGTTAAGTAGAAGAAACCAGGCATCAAAGACTACATATAATATGATTCCATTTAGGAAGTTAAAGACTAGATAATACATGTATATATGTGTGTATGTATGTATGTATGTGTGAGTATGCATGTGTGGGTATGCATGTGTGGGTATGCATGTACGTACATGTATGTATAGTGACATATGCAGAAATAGACATAGTGATATATATGTAGGTAATATATGTAGGTGCCTAAGGAAGGTGAGGTTTGACTGGATAGGAGAATGAGAGAACGTTCTGGGGGTAATGTGAATGTTCTATATCTTAATTGAAGCAGCAGTATCTTAGGTATATGCATATATTAAAATTTGATAAGTTGTATGTGTAATATTTGTACATTTTACTGTGTAAATTTTACTTCAATAAGACAGCTAATATATAAACAAGTAATTAATATGGTTCATAGTCTATTATTTGGTTTGAGAGAAATGGTAGAAGATGTGTTGGGGTATATATATTGAAGCTAAAATGCACAGATTCTTAAATATCGAGCAATAGGAATTCACTAAAATATTCAGTGAAGGTGAGAGAAAATCAGAATAATACTTTAGAAATTTTAATCTCCAGGGCCTACAGAAACCACTGAAAAACAAGATGTATAGCCAATAATTAATAGATATCTTTTAATGCTGTGCTTTTTGTAATTGGTCCTCTATCATACTTTCATAAAATTTAGTTCTTTCTTTAGTATATATCTTTCCTAACAATAGCATGTTAAAAATTTAATAATTTGACTTTTAGTAATAGGAGTTAATCCTACTGCTTCTTTCAGGAATAAAAACCAATGAACTGGGATTAAACTGACTAAGAAGTCTACCAAAGCTCTAGGTAAGAGGAAAAACTTGGTTTCTAATTTCCCATTTTGAGGCTTAATTTATAAACAAATTTTAAAAATGTAGCATAATAAGAAGTAATGATATGAGTCAAAAAAATAAATGATGGGGTAAACTTAGTATTCTTTATCTTTGAACACTCTATGGCTCTATTCCGATTGGTTTTTCTACAAATTTTATTCATTTCTATGAAAAATATTAGCAAAATATAATAATATAATCCAAGATACTTTCAAAATACATAAAGGCTATAAGGAAGTGAGAAAAAAATGGTAATGAACAACAACAGATGTTTCTTTCTTGGAAGAGTAATTAGAGATAGAAATAACATCTTGCAGAAAGCAAAGGGTTTTACACCAACTCTTCAGGAATTCAGCAAGATATTTCACAAATATGTGTAATTTTTAAAACATAAAAAATGAAGAAATACAGATCTATAAGCTGTAGAAGGCTATGTGTTGGTCTCAGTGCTGGGTCTTGATGGACCAAGCAATCACCACAAAAGACTCTCTCTCCTTGATAGCATGTTTCTGTATCTAAAATTATATCACAATAGAGTCATTCCTTTACACTGACATGTGAATATCTGTATTTCACTGTGTAAATGTATATTTTTCTGGAAGTGGCAATATATATCTTCTTTTAAAATTGCTTTCTACACTGATGAGGTAGTGAAAAAATGCAAGAGTAATTGGTTGAAAAAGAATGACACGTTGCATAGAGTATTTTGCAATAAAGATGTACAATGTGAATTTTCATCAACCAGGAAAAAATCTATCCTCTCTTCATATACCATTGGAATTTCTTATTGAATCCATTCATCAAGGACACTGAATACTTCAGAAATGGTGCTGTAAGACAAAAGAGAGAATCTAGGAGAGCTGAGTAGTAAAGTGGAGAAGACCTAGGTCTCTGGCTGTGTATTTTGGTCTGCTCAGCCTTACTATGGAAAAAAAATATTGGTGCAGAATATTAATCTTCCTTTGTATAATCTATTTGCTCTCAACATTGTTGTTTGGAAGTTTGACCAGCTGCCTGATTCTTTTGTCATACTTATTGTCTTGTCCTATTCTAAACTGCTTCTTTGCCAATATCTCATCTACCTCCCCATCCCCAACCCCCAATGATAGACATCCTCTCTCTCTCTCTCTCTCTCTCTCTCTCTCTCTCTCAGAACTGTTCGATCTCAGCCAGCGGTGTAAACATGGCTTTTTTACTCCATTTCTATGTTGTTTGAAAAAATTGTGTTTAAAATATTTTTAAATTTTTATTAAGAACAATCTTACCTATTTTTGGATCCCCAACATTAGAAGCTTTTGTTAACACATACCTGTTTTTGAATTAATGCCTCATTTTCCTTTTAGGAGTATTACTAAAGGTCTGGATTTGTAAGTATTTTCCTGTTGCTAGTAGTTTCGACATAACACGCACAATTGCCAGGATCAGTGTATTACTAGAAATGATGATCCTTTTGGTGTCTTTTCTAATTTACTATCATAGTCAAACTGAACTTGTACTTTTGTATTATCTTTTACATATTTCTTAATTCTTGTTTCTTAACTGTAAGTTATTTTTTCTTTTATCAGTGGGGAAATGTAAATGTGGAGAAATATTCACAAATTTTCCCTGATGACAGAACCAAAGAAAGAGTATGATTGTGTTTTTGTAGGCTGTATATTGATTTTATTAGATGATGTTTTACTAGCCTTTCACCTCTGTGACACTGTGTGCTCACAGGAGTATAATTATGAATGCATGTTTCTTACATAATGCTATTTAAAAATATTTTAAGCTCTTTTACTCAAAATATTTTAATATATTAAAACAGAACATAAATCTCTATTTTTGTGTTCTACAATGAAACTTCCTAGTTAAGTTCTTCACACTGATAACTTAACAATTGTAGTAATATTTAGGTGAAGGAAAGTACCTGTGTCAAACACTTTACTTCTGTTGCTAGATTTGTAGTCAAGGACAACGACAAAGCATCTGAACACACCATTTCACAGTGGCACTGCCCCACTGTTTAGCACAGGTGTTTCTCTAATTGTGATCTATTGAGAACGTATAGGGTTTAATGGCCAATAAACTTACATTCTACCTTTTTGACCTTGTGCATTCATGTAAGTACTTGAAAATATTTGTAGGACCATAGGCTAACTCCTGGGATTGCTGAGAATTGTTTCCTCAAGTGTATGTGGTAGTCTGTTTCTTTTCTCCTTCTCAATATTTAATGTATTTATTAATGGAACTTGTATGTTTGTTTTCTCAGATATCTGATAAAATAAATATCTTACAAATTCACAATGAGATGATAAATTTACTTAAGAAGTAAGTATGATGAATCAGAAAGCATTGATTAGGAAGTTCTTACCTTTTATACTGGTTCTCCAGGTCTCTTTCTCTTTTAGAGGGATAGAAAATTTAAAATATACCATAACACTAAAACCTAAGAGAGTGATATCTTTGATAGTTTTTAAGGAGTTTTGGTCGTGTGATACTCAAATAAAATAATTTATAGAATCCATTGAATTACAATGCTTAGATTTTTCACTATGTTTCGTTATTCTTAGTTTGCTTTATGGTTCTAAATAGTTTAAAAGTCCTCTTCAATTTGTTATTTTTTTTTCCTTCAAAGCACAGAAGTTGAATGACTTTTAAAGGTTGTCTTGTTTAACTTCTGGTAGAATAAGAAATGAGCACATCCAACAGGTTCCATTTCTAGAAACAGTGAACTCAGTTTTAAAACAAAGCTCCCATAGAGAACAACTAGAAAAACTGGACAAAACATTTTTTAAGAAATTAGAAATTTCTTGAAGGCATTGAGAGCTATTGTAGCAGCAAGGATTTTCAGGGCCAAGATAAAGAGAAAAGAGAAACTGGCCTAGCTAGATAAGGTCAGCACTTAGGCAGGAAGCATGACGACAGAGTTAGGGGAGATAGTTCATAATGAGAAAAGACTCAATTCTCCAGGAATATTTAACAGTTATAAACCTGTATGCAACTAGTAATATGGTTTAAGACATAGTAAAATAAAAATTGACAGAACCAAATAAGTGCACAATGAGTAATTACAATGGGAGTTTTTACTTATATCTTTTCTTATAACTAATAGAACAGACAAAAACAAGTAGACAGAAAATACAACCAACAGAGGAAATACACAGTGCCTCTCCAGAGGTTTCCTAGGAGATCAAACAGCTCACTGTGTTTTCTTAGGAAGTTGTAGCTAACACCAAAGTGTATCTTACATGTGCTTTCCTCTCCTTTCCTGCCTCACTTCTCTTTTTACCTTTGCTGCCTTAGTCGTGTACCACATAGGATTGGCACATATTAGCTCTATTTCATAAGGGGCTTGGATTAAAGAGGTATGTAACTCTTTAGTAAACCTGTATTTCAGCCCCTTCTTCTCCAAGCAATGATATTCCAGATGCTTAAGCTCTCTCTATAGGTTACATAGAGAGATTATATAGAGAAGGTTATATAGAGAGGTTGTAGAGAGAAGATTAGAATATTAACAACAACATAGATAAGTGCTGTCAATAGTTCAACTATGACAAGAGCATGAAACTTTATTGTTGTGAAAAGAACAGCATTAAAAAACAATCAGTGTTCTTAACATCACTGACACATTTAAAAATCAAGAGCAAGTGTCGTCCCATAGAATGAACACAAAATAGAAGACATATGTGAAGAGTAATCTGTGGAGTCAAGAATAATTGAGCAATAAAGAGTATTTAGCAAAAACTATTTTGGGAAAATTTAGTAAACCTCCAAAGACATAAAAAGTCTATTAATTTTAAGGTAAAGTACCTTATAATGTACTATAATTAAGGGAATTCCTGAAAATTGAAGCCAGATGTTTGATATAAATCATAAAAGATACTTTTCTCCCCCAAACCAAATTCAATAAAGCATTTTCATGTAAATTAATTTAGGAGAGTAGATTTTAAAGCAGACAAGTGCCTGAAGAGTTAGCATATGGTCCAAAATATAGCTCTGGGAAAACACTAAATTCTAATCTATTCTTTTCCTTAGTTGAAGGAGTGAATCCTCTAAACAATTTGCTCTCTTAGCTTCTGAATTTATTTACTCTTACCTTTAATGAGTATTTACATTTCTGAAGTTCTTTAAAAATATAAAACCAAAGTAATAACACATAAGGCACTTGTATAGATGATCCTCCAATTCTTATCTTTACTCTTAGCTCAGACTATTTGCTTTTCCAGGATGGCTTTTCCTATACCACAGGGTATGACTCTCTTGAAAGTTCACTATCATCTCAAATTCTATATCTCAAAATACACAAATCATATCCTCTTCCTGATGAAGTCTCATTACCTACAATATTATGTCCAAATCTTTTATTCTGTAATACAAGGGTTATCGTTCCAGATTTACCTCCTAATGATCCCTTCCACTCACCTTACACTTATAGCCGACAGTGTTATTAAATATTCTCTAAAGACTCTCTGTATTTTCTTCTTTTCTCCTTTTACATTGTCCACTTTGCCTGATGCTACTGCTATCTGATAATACTCTTGGTATATTTGAAATTTTGTGTTATCACTTCTTCCTATTATTTTCCTGAACTCCTCAAGCAAAATACCTTTTCTATATACCTATTTTATACTGTGTTGCCATTATTGGTAAACTGTTTTATTTCTTTGCTAGTTTTAAAGTTCTTTTAGGTCATTTAAAATATTTTATTTATTTTAATCTCTTTTCTAGCACACAGAACAAAACTTACTAATAAACATGAAAAAAAATCAGGGTTTCCTCATAAACTAACAAGTAACAAGCAAGTTACATATTTTTATATGTACATATATTTAAAGCTAAAACTTAAAGATTTAATAAAGTATTGTCTTAATGCCCAATTCTCTTACTGAATTCTCTTACTGAATAAATGTCCACTAGTAGATGTTCATTTTTGCATGATAGTCAGATGTCAGCTAAAAAGGCATCATATATCATGGTGAATGAGGGTACTGATACTACTGAGAGCTTAAGAATAAGGAAAAAAAAGTTGAGACTAAAAAGTGAATTGTTTAGAGGGTTATAATGTATAACATTATCAGTTACTTCAGTTGAAATTCTCAGAATGAGAAAGAACCCTAAAAGGTAAAATTTTATTGTGATGCATTTATTTTATTGCCATAGATCTGAGCACTTGATAGGTATAATTTATTTGTCATTGAAGTTATATCTTGCTTTATTTACCACCTTGTGCATCAAATAGTTTCTATGGTAGAGTGGAGTAAGAGCAGTGACTTCACCTTCAGCCATATTATTTAATTTATTTTTTTGCTTTTTTAACCACATTTTATCAGCCACTACATAGATAAGCATATGAGATTGGCAACAAAAATAAATAATAGTGGTAAAGATAAACCTTATATTTATAAAATTTAGTTTTATATTTTATATTCTATTATCTAGACCATTTTATTATCACAATATTGGCACACAAGTAGAATGAGGATAATACTACTATATTCTATGGAGTTTGACAAATCATTAAAATTGTATCTCTATGAGTTATTTGAGCTGCTTTTAAGACTACTAAGTAAGGTATCATCTCATTTCATAATACCTAAAAGTACTAACATTAATGGGTTCTTATTCCAGTTTATGTTTATTGAGCCTGGGCCTATACTATATTGAGTGGTATGTAAAAAATTATTTCTTTCTTCCGAAGATGATTATTGAAAGTATAAATCCATTATGATTACAGAGGAATAACAGAAAGGAAAAGCTGTAATATTAAAGCTGTTTCCATGCATTCATTCTGGTTCTAAGAAAAATGTAGACATGCTATTCAATCAGAATTCTTACCTCAAAGTCTAAATGAGTTGTCATTCCTGTAGAAAAAAAGAACTTTTGTTTTGTTGGTTATAATATTCTGTTCAGTACGAAATGTTCAAGCACAGTTTCTGTAGGAGCAGATACAATTCACAGAAATGCCTGAGAAGTAATCATCACTTAATGCATTGATAGCTATACCACCATGATAAAATGGGCTTGTATTATCTCAGCTTGCAGATTCAATACTTCAACAAATTTTAAAAGAGTTGAAACTACTCATTTCCTGGCTACCAAAGTGGAAACTGCTGCTTTTTCAATCATTACAGTATAAAATATGGTTATATTTTGCTGAAAACATCCATTCATCAAGTTCTACTCTGTGGTGTGATACTTCTGCCCAGGAAGACAATCAAAAACTAGTTACAATGTTGTTTTCTTGCATATCCAACATTTTTGTGGTGGGTATCTGGGAAATAAATTTATCAGCACAACAGAGAACCTTTTCCTGTTAGAAAAGACCGTGATAGGACTTATGTATGGCTCAAATCTAGCTTCACATGCATTTTTCATTACAATAAAACAAAGCTTAACATACAACTGTGTTTCCAAACAAATCATTGTTAGTTGCTTTGGTTATCTTAAAATTACTGTTGTGTTCAAAAGAGGCTTTTTATGTTTATAATTTAATGTAAAGTTTTTTCAAGCCCACAATACGTGGAAGAAAGAAAAGGCTATTTTAGTCATCATTTACTTTGAAATGCAAATCATGGTAACAATTAGATAGTGATTTAGGGGAAAATTTGAAGGAAATTGCAGGTTTTTGATTGGATATTGTCAGGTGGAAGAGGCAATTTAGTGACTGATTTTTAATGTTTTATTGATTTATATTTTGATTATATTTTATATAAAATATATTTTTATGTAGGAAACTAGAAGAAAGATGAAGGGTGACGGTTATCACTGGAAAACAAGCAGTCACTCTTACATGAGAAAAGGAGCACGTTTGATGTTTTCTGTGGTTGCACAGTGTCTTTTTTTTATCTCCTTAGTCACAATATTGGAATGCTCTTGTTTTTGTCTTGCCCCTTTGTGGTCAAAGATAATCTTTATCAGATGTTGATATTTTGTGAAATTGTTTATTAGTAGAAAACTTAAAAAAATTTATCCTTTTGTCTGTGGCCATGCTACCCTGAACAAACCCAATCCCGCCTGATCTTGGAAGCTAAGCAGGGTTAGGCCTCCTTAATACTTGAATGAGAGACCACCTAGGAAGACTAGGTGCTGTAGGCATAAAAAATAAAATATAAGGGTTTGTAAACTGACAAGTTTCTTGCAATCTGTGAGATCAACCAAAGGTTACCTCACTTGAAAAAAAAAAAAATTATCCTTGCGATTCTGTAACCCCTACCAGAGTATGTGGAAATTAGCATTTAATAATAGATCATTCACCATTTGCCTATTCCCTACTGTGAATAACACAAACAATATTTCAACCACTTTGCCTAGCCATAATCGTTCCGGTAGATCTCTTTTTCTGAGGTCAAATATGAAGGATATCTGAAGTATAATCATATATTTTCTCAGAAGGAATAATAAGCAGATGTTACTACTACAGAGTTTAAGGAATCTGAGTACCAATAGTCCTGTCAACATGAACAATAAAATAATCTAGTCTACAACAAAGGAAGTTTAATGTGTTTATTTATGTATACATAAGGAGTATGGGTTAGTATTCATCACCACTTTATGAGTTCAGTGGGTAAATTCCCAACTATTGATAGTTCATGGGATTGAAAGAGAAATGAGATCTTTTATCTGTTTGTGGTTAATCCAACCTGTTAAACTTGAACCTATGTTTAATCTATACAGATTTATGGTCTTAGTGCATTCTAAATAGCCAATTTTTATTCAGGATTCACTCTGAATTTCTCTTTTTCTCTTTTTTCCTCTTCTTTCTCTCTTCCTTCCTTTTCTTTTACAGCTCCATGAAAATTTTAATGAACATTTTACCTTCCCTAGCCCCACCAAGTAACACCCTTTTCTGAGAGTTCTGGATCATTCTCATTTTCAGCCGAGTCTTTGCGCTTTTATTGTGTAAAATGAATCAATAACAATATCCTGCGTTGCTGTGTCTTTAAACATTTGTATAAATTAAATCATGCTTTTACATATTGCTGTAGATCTTGCTTTTTTTTTTCCACTAAACTTTATGGTTTGGATATTTATCCAGCTTGATACATTAAGGTTTAATTATTTAAACTCCTGTAGTGTATAAATTTCTAGATATATAATCAGAATGTTTTTAAATCCTCCTCATTTTAGGGTCACTCTTCTCTTTAATTGTAAAATTCAAGCCTTCTTCCTCAGTGGCCACAGGTGGTCCAGCCCTTTCCCAGTTCATCTGAGGATTCCCAATAATGCTTTCACCCAGTGGGTTGTCAATATCACAAGAACTCATGAGCTTCAGTGACTTCTGTAAAAGATATTTGTTGATGTACTCCAGGAAAAGAAAAAATATGCTCAAGTGAACCAAATTAGACCCAATTTTTTTTCATCTGTTTGACAGACTTTTACAAAACTGTTCACATTTTTTTTTTCTCAGTTCAGCTGGGATGAAGAGTCTGTCACTAGAATTAAAAATAACTCTGTTCCCAGAATTCCATAACGATTAAGAAAGTTCAAAAGAATAAAAGATGTTTAAAGATAATATTGCTGCTGCGGCAAAAAGGCTTTTAATAGATACGTGTAAAATATTTTGAAGATGAGTTTTTTTTTTACCTGCTTCTGTTGTGTCTAATAACCACATAAAACAAGAATTTGGAGATTAATAATAAAGGTGTAAAATGTTACACTGAAAATGTAGGTCTTAAATGTATTCTAAAATTTGAATTCTAAAATTTGTTTCAGATAGAAAATATACTTTCTCACTTTGTGATGTGTTAGATGATCTCTTTTTAGTTGTCTTTTACCACCATCCAGACAAGCTGAATAACATGCTTTAATTTCTTTGTCCTTTTTGTCATCTATTCTTGCAGGTATTGTGGCATATTTTGTTAGCAAAGGATGTCATAACTTTTGTTCTCTCTAAAGGAAGTATCTTCACTTTTGTTGTGGGGCTGAGGAAACTTTTATTTTACTTTTTAAAATGAATCTGGTCCATGGACAGGTGGTATGCTGAGCTTTAAACAGCTTGATGAATGATTTGGCTCTGAGTAGCAGTGTCAAATGATGTATCTCAGTTGGCAGTCTCAAAGAAACAGAATAAGGCAGTTGGTTTTCTGTTATATATCAGAATCCTTGTGCCTACTCGACTTCCAGCTGTGCATGCTCGGCATAAATCCTGCCTTTCCTCTCCCCGTGCCAGTTATTCACCAAAAGCTGCCCATTCAAGTCTGTTTACCTAACAATTGCTATTCAGCATCAGGAGCCACTCCTTCACTGGGACAGATTTATATTCTTTATTTGCTGATATACTAAGTCATATATTTCTAATCAACCAATTTTCTAGGAATAGTAATTGAGGATACAGGGGGTTATTGCTTGGAATCTTCTCTTATGAAGGAATAGATGGTTTAATTCTAAGGAGCTGGTAAATTTACACTTATATTTCAGTTTTAGTTACTAATATTATCAACTTTTTCATTGTAGTCTTTCAGTAGAGTTTTGCTTTAGTTTTTATGCTAGGTGAAAATTAGTTATTTTCTTTCTTCCATCTTTATAAACAAATAGGGTAAAATCCACTTATTAAAAGAAAAATTATATCATTTAAGGGCATTGAGAACAACTTCATGAGATAATATTTGTCTTTCAACTTTATCTTGTAGATTATAGGGAGATGTTTAAAGAGAAAAGTTTAGTTCTTATTATATATTATTAAAAGTTATTTTTTAAAATTCATGGAGACATTCCTCTGAAGAAATGGAGGATGTATTAGAATGGGGGACCAATAATGGCAGAGAGGAAAAATAAATCATTTGGAGTGGTGTCAATCATGAATTGAGTACATTTGGAGTATAGAGGTGTAGAATTTGAGAAGTTTTGAAGTAGAATTATCAGAATCTTTTAGCTCATTAAATAAGGAAGTTGGACTGAATAGAGAGAAAGGGAGCAAGATAACAGTAATTACAGTGAGACGCAGATGTAAAGGGGCAGATCATGAACTTAGTTTGGAACATAATTTTGAGGTAAATATTAGATATCGAGGTATAGTAGACAGATGGATATTTAATCTTGGATTCAGGAAACAGATTAGGGCTACTATATGGATTGGGAATCATGTAGTTAAAGTCATTGGGAATAGATTTTGGTTACTGAGACAATGAAAGCAGATAAATTCTGAAATTTTCATATTATAAAGATATACACTATGCTGCCCAATGTGAAATAGTATGAACTGAGATGAGCTGTAAGTATAAAATATACAATATATTGTGAAAATTTAGTATAAATAGCACAATACCATGCTGTTTCAGATCTGTAGCCTTTTGCACATGTTGTTCCCAATTATGGAAATGCCCAGCTCTTCCTTACAAGTTTCTGTCTTTTTAGGTTAGCTTTTCAAAGAAAAAACATTTAACAAGTAAAAAATATGAGAGATTCTCAAACTTTGTTTTTTAAGAATTAAATAGGAGAGAATAACGAAATGAGTCATGTGCAAATCACCCTGTTTTACTAATTATCAACTCATGTCCAATTCTGTTTTCTCTTTATTCACAACATCCTATTCAGATAATTTTGAAGAAATTCCTAGACATTAGTTAAATTCACCTATAAATATTTGAGTATATATTTCTAAAATGATGAGGGCTATTTTTAATATAACTTCAATACCATATTTTTTAGTATTCTCAAATGTAAATGATAAAGTTTCTCCTATTTTTTCTCTTTTTTTAAATTGAATGTTCAAATATGGATCCAGATAAGGTCAATATATTGCAATTGGTTGATCTGGCTTTTTACCTTAAAATGATCTCTTTATCTCTTTTTTATTAATGCAATTTATTTGTGGGGAAAAACTGTCATTTGAGTTTTCATAGTCTGTTTAATTTTTTTACACTCCCATTATTATTTTATGTTTTTCTGTCCCCACTGATGCCTGTTAGTTCTAGAAGCATGATCAGATTCAGATTCTCTTTTTATTTTTTTTTTAAAAGAATACTTCAGTGGTGATATTGCTTCCATTAGGAGATACATAATACCTGGTGACTTCTTCCTATTATTTTTTTTTAGTGATGTTAGTCACTGATGATCTTTGCTTTGCCCACATCCATTAGTTAAAAATAGCAAAATGATATTTTTTAAATTCTATCATTTATAATTTAATTTTTAGTTAGAGTGCTTCTCCAAAAAGAAATATTTCCTCATCAATTAATTGATGAACTTTAGAATCAGTTTGTACAGGAAAGGAAGGGTAAATGTGTGAGTCTTTCTCTTTACATTCCACTTTTCAAAATATACTCTACTAGCATTATCTTCTAAGTAATTTTTTAAGTTTACTAGCATTCTCCAGTAATGACTAAGGAGTGATTTTTAATATTATTAAAATAAACTCATGGATAACAACATGTAACTGTTTTTTCTTGGCCAGTGATAGCCTCTTTAGATTTACAGGACTGAATCTTTTTTTCTCTGTTTTGTTATGACAGGTTGTTCTAGGATTATCTTGTGAATTTTCTTCTCCAGACCTGAAATCTGTCATTTTCCTAAGAAGCCACAGTTCTTTTGTGGGACATATTTAGAAACTAAAATATGATTGCTAGGGATTCCCATTGTTCCTGGGTTTATCATTGTTCCCAGGTCTTTTGACAAAATTAAAAAATATCAGTGTCATTTTTATGAGATAATTTATTATGAGTTCTTACAGATACTTTTGATTCAAATGCAGCATAATAGGGTTTCAATTTAATCTCAACAATCTTACTATCTGTATCTCTTTCCTTTTATGCTAAAAAATGCTAGTTCTCAAGTATATCAATATAATTACTCATTTGCTTTCTTCTGCAATATACTAACAACTGGCTCATAATAATACTAATACCACCATCAACAATAGTTATTTATATATTTTTGCAGTTCATTTTGTCCTAAGGCTGTATCTCACTATGGGTGTTTAGTCAAATTACTGTTTCTTGGTATTATCTCTGTGTGATTACACCATCAACTAGAGTCACTTGTTTTTTATTTTACCCTTGCTCTTTAGGAAATTAAAAAAAAAATTTAGTTTAGTTTATTTTTTATGATTGCATATATTCTTTATAATATTCAAAAATAAAATTCTTTAGACTAAGGTACATTTAGGGAAATCTTACTCTGTGCCGTCCTTTTTACTCTGTTCACAGGTTTCTTTTATAGGCACTCATTAAAAAACATATCCTACCTTTCCACTGCTTTTTTCGTAAGCTACCTGTTCTTTCTAGCAACCAATGGGCCGATCTACCTATCCACCCATAATCATTTCCTCTTCTCAGATAAATGGTAGCATTTCAAAATGGTAACTTTTTCTAACTTGCTTTGTTGTACTTAACAACATACCTCCATAGTGGTATGTAAAGATATCTGATTTCACTTTTTACAGCTGCAGATAACTGCATTGCTTGGTTGCAGCCTGATTTATTAAACCTATCCATTGATAGATATTTTTATTCTTTTGCTATTATAAATAATGTTGTAATAAGTAGCCTTGAATATAAATATTTTCATAACATTACCTGTATATTTTTGGTAAAAATCCCTGAAGAAAAATTGCTGAGTAAAAAAAAGAGCAACTATATCCTAATTTTAATGGATAATGCCAAAATTGCCCCATTTCCTAGTTGTGTCATCAAAGCAAATGTACCTGTTACTCCACAGACATATTAGCAGAGTGTGTTGTCAAAATGTATATTTTTGTAAAACTGATAGGTGAAAATTGTATATCAGTTAGTTTTAATATATTGAGGTACTTTATCTTCAGTAAAAATCTACAGATTTTCAGTGTTTCCTTCCATGAGTTTGGCAAATATATTTAAGCATACAACCCATACTCCCATCAGCATAAAGAATGTTACCCTTCTCTTCCAAAGTTATCTTGTGCCCTTTTCCAGTCAATGCCCCATTCCCCAAAGACAACCAATATTCTGATTTCTATCACTATAGATTTGTTCTACAAATTGGTAAACTTCATGTAAAGAGAATCATATAATATTTACCCTTTTGTGTCTGGGTTCTTTACTCTTGATCATCCATGTTGCCATGTGTGTGTGTGTGCGCGCATGTGTGTGTTGCAGAGTAATATCCTGTTGCATAAGTATACCCCAGTTGTTGATTATCCTGTTGATATATATTTGAGTTGTTTCAAAAGTTTTGCTATCATTAAGAAAGCGTCAATGAACATATTTGACAAGTCTTCTTGGAGATACATTTCTTTGGGGTAAACATCCAGGACTGCAATTGCTGGATCATAAGGTACATAAATGTTTAACTTTACAAGAAACTACCAAACAGTTTTACAAAGTACTTGTACAATTTTGCATTTCTACAAGCAAGTTAGGAGAGGTCCAATTGCTCCACATCCTCTTTAATATTTGGCTTTAATCTTTTTAATTTTAGCCTTTCTAGTGAGTATATATTGATATTTTATTATGATTTTAATTGGCCTTTCCCTGATAACTAAATTTTGAGAATCTATGGATATATATATATATATATATATATATATATATATTGTGTGTGTGTGTGTGTGTGTGTGTGTGTGTGTGTGTAGCATTGGTTCAAATCTTTTGAAGAGAAATGTTGCTTGTAAAAGTTTTTTATGTATTCTGAATATGAATCCTTTGTTATTTCTCCCCACTCCCCCATTGCACACACATGCTCTTCAATTATTTTTTGACTGTTCATTGTCTACAGGTATATGTTGCTAAACAAAAGTTTTTGACTTTGAAATTCAGTTTTTAAATTGTTTTCTTTAATGGCTAGTGATTTTTGCCTTCTAAGTAAACTTTATCTAACCAAAATTGCTTTTTGTTTTTCTACATTCTCCTATGTTTCTTTTCAGAGCTTTATAGTTATGGCTTTTATGTTTAGCTGAAATTCTCTTAATTTTTTGTGTGTGGTTTGAGGTATTGGTCACGCTTTATTTTTTTTTCACATTAGGATTCAGTTAATACTGAACCATTTAATGAAAATATTCTTCCATATCCATTGGATTTCACTGCAAATTTGGAAAAAAATAAAGTGGGTTTATTTCTAGATTACTCTGTTTAATAGATTCATTTGTCTAGCTTTATGCTAATAGCATGCTGTCCTCATTACTATGGTTTTGTAATTAGTCTTACAATCAGGTAGTGTAAGTCATTCAATTTTGTTCTCTTTAAAAAAATTTGTTTTGACTATTTTGCTTCTTTTATATTTCCATGTATATTTTAGCATCAGCTTTCAATTTCTACAAGAAAAAATTCTGGAATTGTGATTGGTTTGGCAGCATTAAATTTATAGATCAAATTATAAAAATTAACTTTTTAATAATATTGTCTTCCTATCCATTAGCATGGTAAATTTCTCCACCTTTTGGGTCTAGTTCAGTTCTTCTAAGCAATATTTTGTAGTGTTTTTGGTTGTCTATTTTTTGATACATTATGCTATTAAAATATATTATTTAAAATTTATTTTTTCTGTTATTTATTGTATGTACATAGAAATACAGTTCTTTTGTATTGATTCTGAATCTCTGATATGTTGTTATTAGATTTATTAGTTTTGTTTGTAGATGCATTAGGGCTTTGTATAAACACAATGATATTGTCTGCAAATAAAGATAGTTTTATTTTTTCCTTCCAAATCTATATGTCTATTATTGATTTTCTTTATATTATTACATTGTGTAGCACTTCTATTAAAATATTGAATGGAAATGGGGATAGGCAACTGCCTTGTGCCTGTTTTTAGAGGGAAGTGCTTATGCTCAATGTCATTTTTGTGTATGTCATTAGGAGGATTTCTTATAGATGCCCCTTATCACAAAGACAATTCTTTTCCATCTGTAGTTTACCTGTTTTTTTTTAAATCTCAACAAGTTAGGTATTGAATTTTGTAAAATGCTTTTTCTGCATTAACTAAGAAGATTATGTAATTTTGTTTTTCCTTTTGTTAGTATGATAAATTACATTAATTGATTTTCAAAATTAGCTAAACTTGTATTCTTGGGATAAATTCTGCTTGCTCATAATGTATTATACTTTTTATACAGCAATAGATTGTTTTGTTAATACTTTGTTTAGGATTTTTTTTTATCTAGTCTTTTCAGAATTGGATGATAGGGTTCTTATGGTCTTGTTGATGGAGCTGGGAATTATTTTCCAGTGTGCATTAATTTTAATAATGCTGAGAATATTTTAAACAATTATTGGCATATGCATTTTTCTATAGTGAATTCCCTTTACATATGGTTAGCAAATAATTTTCTGAATACAATTTTGGTTTTCTACATAGTTCTTGGATAAAATAAGTTAACTGTCAGTATTTCCTAGGCACCTTGTGAATTTGATTTCTTATAGCTCAAAAAACTGGCTTATGGGTTTATGAGTTTTTGTCTCTGTGAGCTGTTAAGTTTATTCATATGAGAGAGATCTTTCAGAGAGGAAAAAAGTTTTTTGCTAGATCCAAGGCTGTAATGTGGTTCTCCAATAATTTCTGCTAGAGACAAACTCTAGGTCACAGATCATTAATTTATATATGTGTCCACTTAAATTTTGTTTCTTTATGTATTTATAGCATTTTTAATTGCACACATAAATTAAATTGAAAAAATATAATAAAATTAATTTAATGGCACTATTTTATCCATCAAAGATACAGAGCTATTGAATGAAATAATTTTGCTTTGAAAGTTGACCAATGGCAGAAAGATGTGGCATGGGGGATGGGATTGGGTGTGAAATAAAATAGTTTGTTTCTAAGATGTCAAATATGCATTTTTAAGGATCTCATTGGCAGAATGTGGAGGAGGGATAGCAGCAGGCTAAGACTGAGGGCAGTTAGGAGATCATAGAAATTGTTAAGGTGAATGATGTTGATAAATTGAACTCTTATATGGGCCTTGAGAATGGGGGATATAAATGGTAGAATGATTAAAGGGATGACAGTAGTCTGTGAAATAGAAGTCAACTAAGATGTTTTTAAATTGTTGACATTTCTTGTCTCCCAGAATCTAGTCTGTGCAAGAATGGTCTCATAAAGTGATCCATAAAAAATGGAATTTTCTGAAGAAACAAAATCAGGAAAAAGATGCATGCTTCATATTTTTTTTTGGAGCTTCCAGTAGTTCTGTGGGTTCATTGTCTCTGTGTTCTTCTAGTTTTACATCCCTTCCATTGGATAAAAGGAGAATTAAAGAGGAATTTAAGTATTTAGATTTTTTGCAAGGGAAAGGAGTTTTTATGCATTGTATATTAGAGGTGAGTACTTGAATCCTCCTGAGTGACTTCAGTTTGCCTAAATTTTTTCTTTAAAGATAATAGTTGTCAAAGTGACTTTTGAAGAGTGTAATTTAAGATTTTTTTTTAAACTTTAGTTTAAGTGAAAACAGGTTTTGCTTGGTTCTGGAATATATTGGCATGAGCTTATTTCCTGGCCATATGGATTGCAAAATAAGCTGGGATGCTGAGAATTAAATGAGATAATTTATGCAAAGTCCCTAGCATAATGGGCACACAGTAGGCCTTCCATAAATAGTACCTATAGGACATTGATTCAGAAATCATCAATTTAAAAGCCTGTAATTACAAATATAAATATAGATTAAATTATTCAGGAAGAGTTTATTTAAAAAAAAAGAGAAAGACAGGATAGAAATAGGGAGAATTTGGCATGTTGGAACAGGAAATGAAAATTTGGTGAAAGAGGAGAAAGCAATGGCCAGAGAGTTAGAAGAACAAGAATAGGGCTATAATCATGGAAACCAAATTTTTAAGAAGGAATTAGTGGTCAGGCTGGGAAATGCTTTTGAGCAATTAAAAGTATAAAGACTGACTAATTTGTCAACTAGGAGGGCCATTAATGAATTTAGCAAGCCTAGATCCCTCTTGCATTAGTTGAAAAAAGGGGAAGAAGAAAAACTGGAAAATTCAAGTTGAGTTTTCCTGAATTTTCTATCCCAGAGAAATCATATGAAGAGACTACAAGTAGGGAAGACAAAACATTGAGTTGAAGGGCTATGTGATATTTTGAGATAAAGAATACCTGTGCACCCCTTAAAACTCTCTAGTAATAGGTAATAGATAATTGGCGATAGAAACTGGCAGCTAAGCCGTGACAATCAAGCTTTAAGAGACATAAAGCTTACTAATAAAAGCATCTCCTTGGGTAAATCATCACAAGCCAAGACAAAATCATAAACCTACTGACTTTGGCTGTTCAAGGGCAGAAACACCATCTTATTCATCTATGTATCAAGGGGCTATCACAGAACCTGTCACTTAGTTCTTGCTTTACAAAAATGACTTAAAATTTAATGTGATTTGGTTTGGTTTTAAACTAGAACCAGAATTTTAATTTTATGGCTTATTCCAAATAGAATAATATGTCAGATTTAGAAATAGGAAAACTGTTGAGTTCTTATTAGGAGTAGACAATAGATGAATGGTCTTTCTTGATTAAGGTGGCTGCATGTAGATTTTTGCTTTACTTCATTATTATGAACTTTGGCTCTTACTATGTTTTGTTGAGTAGTAGCCACATGAGCAGAATTGTGGTACCTGATGGGTAGGAATTTAAGTAAACAAAACAAAACAAAACAAAGCTATGTCTGACTAGGTCTAAAAGTGAGAGACAAGAGACAGGTCAGACTTTCAGAATGAATTTACCTGATAACACTATGACTTTGTTTAAAATTGTTATTTATAGAAATGCTAGTATTCTCTTCAAAAAAATTTTTAATATTTCATTAGTTCAAGAGTATTTTGAAATAAAAAAAAAATGACAGACTAACATATTTCCACCAGCAGTGTGAGAATTCCAATTGCTACACATACTCACCAATACTGGCATTTATTTTAAGCTTTTGTGTTTTTTTAAATTTTAATCATCCTAATGGGGTATAGTGGTATTGTATTGGTGTTTTAATTTACATTGCCTTAATAACCAATGATGTTAAACAACTATTCAAGTGCTTATTTGCAATCTGTACCTGTTCCTTGATGCAGTCTCTGTTCAAAACCTTTGTACTTATTTTAAAAATTGGTAGTTTTAAAAAAATATTTGTTTTTGAGATTTCTTTATTTATTTCTGATATAAGTATTTCATCAGATAGATATTTGAAAATATTTTCTTTCAGTCCATGGCTTCTCTTTTCATTTTCTTAACTAGCTCTTTTGAAGAGAAGTCATTTAAAATTTTGTTAAAATTGACTTTATCATTTTGTTATTTTTTGTTTAATGTCACATCTAGGTTAAATGTACACCTATTATGTGTTCCAATCATTCCACTTCTAGGTTTTGCATCCAAGAGAAATTAAAGCAATCGTTTATTTAAATAATTGTATATGAATTAGACAACCTTATTTGTTATAACTCAAAACCATAAATAACCCATGTGTCCATCAATAAGTGAATGAATAAACAAATTATAATATATCTATACAATTGAATACTACTCAGCGATAAAAGGAAATTACTATTGATAGATGCTACAGATATCATAGATCTCAAAATAATGTTGAGTAAAAGAAGCCAGACAAAAAAAGAGTACGTACTATATGTTTCCATTTATGTAAAATTCCAGAAAATACATGCTAATCTATAATGGAAGCAGGTAAATGAGTGGCTGCTTGGAGTCACAGGGGTGGGTGGAAAGAGGCATGAGGGGCTTTTGAGAGTGATGAATATGCTCATTATTTTGATTGTGGTGATACCTTCATAGATATATTTTATGTCAAAATTTATCAAATTGTACATTTTAAATATATGCATTGTATCTCAATATCTACTTTACTAGAACTGTAAATAAAATAGCTTGAAAATAAATCCAATCACTGGCAATTGTCTCTTAGAATTATCTAGAAGAATGTAGCACTTTAGAAAAGTAACATATTTTCTAGCCATCCACTTCATTAGACTGGATATAAAGCATCATTGATAATAAAGAGTTAAGAATAACCCGTGGTGGGCAAATAATGTCTGTGTGCCTTGTAATGAATAAACAGTGAGAGAGCAAGCAAGCAGAAGAGGGTGAAGAAGAATGAATTGTAACTTACTACTTAAAGGAAAAAGAAAAAAATTGTTACATGATTAATCAAAGAGGTAGTAGATATGAATGCTTTATAACTAATTTATTATTAAGAAGAAATTAGAATCATAGATACAGAGGATTAGGAAAATGCAGGAGAAAATAGATATTTATGATAAGAAATTAAGTTTTATAAAGAGTTCACTTAGTACTAGCTTAATAAAGGAAATCGGATGCAGAGTAGAGTTGAATGAGAAATGGATCATTAACTATAACAAAGTGCTTGTAATGTACAGAGACAGATTAATGATGACAGTGACAGTGTCACTGGTGATAAATGCAAAAAGCAATTGCACTTTTTATATATTCATTTTTTCAAGTTCTTCCTAATTGCCCTTCTCTAGGCTGAATTTGTAGGGTTTTTAATTTTCATTTAAATTTTCTGGTGTGTCAGGGACCTCACTACTGCAATGATGATAACTATAATTACCAAATAATCACTAAAAGCTAGAAAGAGGAGACACTATAAATGCAATGATTTTTCAGTATTTAAATGATTTTGAAAAGTTTTCAAAGGTTTATTTTTTAGTGTACTTCTGGTTAATAAAATGTACCCATGAAACAACTCACTTTTAGATAATCATATATATATCCATCTCGGTGCTATAGAAATATTATGAATTATCAATAGGTTTTCTAAGATCTACTATACTAATTTTATATAAATTAGAGTATTAACTAAATATAAATTGAAAAATGTAATAAAAGTTATCAAAAATAAAATATTGTATCTAATGTTAAATTATAATGGATTTTTAAACTAACATTTGTCATCTTATAAAATAAAACTGCTACAGTCAATTTAGAGAATTTGAAAAAATTCAGACACAGAAATAAAATCTTACCTGCAAATGTACCATTTAAAGATAGCCACTGTTAAAATTTTCATGTATTTCTGTCTAGTCTTTTTCCCTACTCATGATGTGTAGGAATACTAATATATAAATTATAAGCATGTGTTTAGTTTCATGTATATACTTTAGTATACTATTCTCTTAATATACTATCATATCAAGTAAAAACCCATTTGGAAATATAAATTATTATACTTTCCTTGAAAGATAATTATGCATATATGTCGAGAGCCTTGATATATTCATATTTGTCCATTTATACAAATTTATTTCTCTAAAATAGCTAACGATGCTCACAGGTATGTATGTATGGATTGTTCATCACAGTATTATTCAAAAACAAATAAATGAAAAACAAAATAACACTAAAAAGGCATTAGCTAATCAATTGTTTTATTTATCCAAGGAACTACCATGCAGTCATGAAAACTTATTTTTAAACAATGGTTAATGCTCTGAGGAAATATTAGTGCTAATAGGTTGTTATTTAATTTATCATTTTTATATATAAATATAAATTTAAATATTAATGAAACAAGATATAAGCTAAATATATGCACACTATGATCTGTGTCTATGTGTGTATATATCTGTATAGTTTTGGTCTAGCTCTCAAGATCACAGTTGCACACAAAGGAGCAACATAAGAGCATGAGTCCCTAAAAGCAGTTGCAAAACTTACCTTCAGAAATCTTATGTGAGAGGCACAAAGTTCTAGCCGGCTAGCCTCTCTCTTTATCATGGTAATTTCTAAGTAAAGGAATTGTAGATGATGTTTATTTTTTCTATTGTTTTTTGTATCTTCCACATGTTCTGTATACAATTTTTCATAAGCAAAAAAATAATAAAGATTACAAAACTTTACAAAAATAATAAAGATTACAAAAGATTACAAAAGTAAGAATTTCCTTGTGTCATTAAAGTTACTGAAAGCATGATTTCTATGGTTACATTCCATTCCATTATATTTTTATATTGTTTATTTTATAAATTCTCCAGTATTGTCATTTAAACATTTTATTTTGTTATTGTTGCTGTATTTTAAATGATGCTATCAAGATCATGATTTTGGGTAAAACATTGTCTAACACTATTTCTTTTCTGCTAAAAGGTTTTTGAAGGAGCTCTGACTCCTAACTGTTATTACAGCATAGTTTTAATGATGAAATACTCGTTAGAACATAGTTTTAATGATGAGAAAGTCATAAAAATATTTAATTATATGTAAACCCCTAAACACAATTCTAGTTAGCTATATTATGAATGTACATTATTGGTCATTTGAATGAGAGGTGTCTCAAAAAGTGTAAATTTGTGTGCACCAGTGATGGAGGGCCGGCTTTGTCATATAGTAATGAGGCCATTCTTTATTGACTTAGAAACTCTAAGCTGTCGGGCGGGGCAGCGGGTGGGGAGGCAGGAAAAATAATTCTGGTAAGGTCTTGTGATTTTTGGAAATCTATAGCTAACTGAATGGGTAACAAGGAAATTTATACTGAGAAAGGGCACACAAATGAATAAAGTTTACAGTTATTTCAAATAATTTAAGTGATTATCTTTTTTATATTAGAATAACAACAATGCCATTTTATTGAGGTACTTTCTAATGTTTCACAACTATAGAGTGAAGTGATATCAGAAAAAGCTACCACTAGATTATATTTGTCAACATAAAGAGCAAATTGCCCCTGAAAAGGTAACCTTAATTTTTTGTAGGTTATTTTTTTATTATTAAATTATTTGTAATGAGTTTTTTTACCTCAATGTCAGTATTTAGAATATAATGGGAAAATGTGAATTAACAAGTTTCAATTATAGAAAAAAAGGCAATAATTTATTTTTTTATGGATTCTTCTTCTCATAATTATAACACATATTTAGAATTTTTTAATGCTTAAAACCTATACCCTGGAATTATTGGTAAGTGTATCAGGGCAGAGGTTATAGTTGTTTTTTAATACCCATTCTTCCTTACTAAAAAGCTTAGATTTGCCTGGTCACTTTGCTACCTACCTAAAAGATAATAATCACTGTTTTCCTTTATAATTAGGTGTGCCCATGGGGCTTACAGTTGGCAAATGAGTTATAAGCAAAATTGTATGTCATAAGAAGTCCCTTTAAGAAGTGGGGGGGATACCTTTCCGAGTCTTTTCCATCATATACGTGGCTAAGATAAATGTAATGGCTAGAGCTTTAGCCATTTCATTCTAAACTTAAAAGTAGAAACTGAATAAGAGCAGAAAAGAGAGAGCCTGAATCTAGGCTCTCTCCACATTAATCTTGTTATATTTACCTTCAAGATTACTACTTGACACAGAAATAAACTTTTTTTGATCACTAATATTCCAGGTCTTTCTCACCAGAACTAAAATAAATTCTCATTTTTGCATAGGTCTAGGGTAAGTCTTCCTCTTTGTGTATTATGAATATGTTTTAAAATATAATATTTATATCACTAGATGTCAATAAAATATTTATACATATGAAACATCTTATTCCATTATATATTTATTATAGGTAGAAGAGTGAAGATACTATCCAAGATAAGTCAGAGATCTTGAGATATGAAAAATGTTGCTTTGTGTCTCATGATATATTCTTAGATGGTAAGCACTAGCACAGACTCTGAGTCTATACCCTTCAGTTACACCATAGCCTTATCAACAAGAAAATTAAGCAGCAATTATCAAATAGTCACTCACTTACAATACCATAGTAAATATATATGATTTTTGTCTAATAACCATTAGATTATCCCTGCTTGTTGAAGATCTGAGTTCCTTCTAGTCCTCACTATTCAGATAGATGCTAGAAAGTAACTCCTGGAGCAGATACAATACAGGAACATCACAGCTCTAGAATTTAACTTAGTATTATGTTATGTTTGCATGTTGCTTTTTTGATCTGTCCAATTACATAAGAGAGACAACATGGCTTAAGAATAACAATTTTAGTTTAAAAAGTATTACCAAATTGTATATGAAACAGAATGCCTCTTTACTCTTAGGTTTACTCATTCCAGAACAGAACCTATTTCAGAAAAGCTATATCAAAATATCTAATTTGAATGGGTCTTGAGAAAATATACTTCTTTGGAACTGTGGAGGTAATTTTCCCACAGTACTAGGTTACAAAATACAGGGCAGTTTCTCCTTCTTTAGTGCTGAACTAATAGGGCCCATCACCTCCTATATTTTCACTAACAATTCTTTTTTCTTATGAGGAACCTACTCCATGTAGACTCACATAGGCCCAACATGAAGATGTCCAAACTTGTGCTTGATCTGTCTGATTGGTTAAACAGATAATATGTAACTCAATAGGGAAAATTAGAATTCTCACCAGGATTTTTCTGTTCTTAAGCAATATGTTCCTTTTTCGTTAAAAAATTACAAGCTCTAAGGCCATGTAAACTCTGAGTATCCAGTGCCCATTCTGACCACTGTGAGGAGTCGGCCTGAACATGAAGTCAGTGCAGAGGAAAGCAGGGCCAAGACAGGAAGAGAACAAGGAGTTAAAATGTCATTTGAGTACCTGGATCTACATGTACTTCTAAATTTTTAGTTACATGGAAAAAGATGTTTCTTTTTTACTAAGGTTTGTTTCACTTGGCTTTCTATCATTTGAAATGGACAGAGTCCTGATTAATAAAGTTCCTTTCTTAGAGATATTATTAGACAAGTGATCTAGTGAGTAAAGTGGCGAAAAGTGGGTACACTCTGCTTAGCTGAGAGATCTCTTAGATGTTTTAGAGCTGAATGTTTTGAAATCACAGCTGCTTTGTCTCTTGGGACCAAGCCAGCTTCCTACTTAGTTGGCTCTTTGTTAGGGACTGAACAAATGAGCAGACCTACTGCAATGTTGTGGGACCAAGCTTTTAATTTCATGAAATGGTATGATTCTCATCAAACAAACAATTTGAAGAAAGCAATTTCATAATAGCTGACTGAATTCAGTCATTTCACCACTGCCAGGGAGTGGTAAGGGCCCTTAGAGTGAACATTGATTATTTCCATTGGACTGGAATCCCTTCAGCATTTTTTTCTGATAAAATGTCTCATTTCTTTACCTCTCTATAGGTTCAGGTAGGGAGGACAATTCAGTATACCAATGCCATGGCCAAGGATGGGAATATTCTTTAGACTTGGCCCATTCTAGTAACTTGTTGCCCTGTACACAACAATTTTCTCAAGACTGGGCATGTTTAACCTAACCTGCACCGGTCAGGGTTATTCCTTGATGTTTTCTATTATAGTAGCAGAATGAGAGACTCTCTACTTTGGAGATACCACTACTACTATAATTTTGATGCTCTCTGTAGCACATTTTTTGCTCTCTATTAGCTTACTACCACCAAGTGGGGAAAGTTTGTTCATAAGAGAATGAAGCCAATATACATAAAATGGCAGAGCCTAAAGATGAAGAAAATAATGATTGCATCTCTTGAGTCAACAGGGTCAGCATATCTGCGTGCTTCATAATTGAGTGCAAATACATATAATTTGGTTAAGTTTACGTTTGTAAATTTAGTATTTGAATAGTTAAATATTAGATCGTAACAAACTTAGCACACATTTTTGCATGTGTGAGTCAGGTGGAAGCTGAATATCTCTGACAAATACATTAGATAGAAAGGAAAGACTTATCTTTCTAAACTCTACATTCTAAACTGAGTTATGGCAGCTCTTTCACCTTATTGTAATTGCTTAAAAGTATTACAATCTCCATAAGTAGTTAGTGACTTGAATCCATAGAGGAAAAACATTTGTAAATGCTATAGGCTTCTTTACATGATAATATGAGCTAAATAAGTCAGAACATTTGCCAAGTGCTATGAATTTTCTAATGTTTCTTTCGCTGGTTAATTTTAAGGTCAAAGGCTTTGGTTATATTTTAATGAATACTTGAAATGATGTTGGAATAGCAATGAAAATGGTACGTGAGGGAAATAAAATGCTAATAATGCTGATACCATTTTAAAAATTGGCTTATAGTAAATCTGCATGTTGAAAAGTCTAGGCGCCATAAGAAATTCAAGTAATGAACTAAATTATAGGACAAAGGAAACTAATAATACTCATCATAAGATGCTGTTCATATTTACAGGCACTGTGGGCATCATGTGCTTACCTTGTAATTTTGAGATGCTGAATCCTCAAGTGTAGTGTGTGAGTCAGGAGGAAGAAGGGGCCAGAGCACTGTCTGCCCTGGTTTGCTGTCTCTTCAGTAACATGTTACGGAATGAGAAGGGTTTTAGTTCATTCACTAGCCTTTAACTTTGACCTCAAAATGCAAAATTTTCCCCTTTTCTTTCCTGCTGAGGCTTCTTCCTTTGCCAAGACAAATAGGTTTCATTGAAGATCATCTCAGTAGTTGTAGCTATAGACATTATGCCAGTTACTAATTTATTGCCTCTCAGCTGAAAGCCTAATTTATGATACTGAAGTTAGACCTCCAGACTTTATTCTTTTTCAACTTGAGTTAGGCTCTGCCAGCAGGGGATACAGGAGGAAGATTGCAAGGCTGAGAATGTGAAGAGGCTTTCACAGTTTCTTTCTTTCTTTCTTTCTTTCTTTCTTTCTTTCTTTCTTTCTTTCTTTCTTTCTTTCTTTCTTTCTTTCTTTCTTTCTTTCTTTC
>PVKZ01002021.1:0-47500 GCA_004027375.1 Macroglossus sobrinus
CCACAATGTTGAATATTTATTACAAGACTAGAGAGTAAGAGTCCATGTTAAATCAAGAAAACCACACTTACAGAACCATGTGAGGAAATATGGTTGTAATTAATGAATCGAATGCATTCAGAAAACTCTATGGAGCAATGACTTGAAATTATCCCCCATAAAGTGAAGTAAACAAAACAGTATTAGTGTCTTCTGTCTTTTAGAAGGAGCAGACATTCTGGCAGACCCCCAGGCTGAAAACTTTGAATAAACTTTTACCACATCTCTATCCCCTGTTCATTTATTCCCTCTTTTTTAATGTTTCTCTCCATTTTTTATTACTACTATTAACAGTGGGTAATCGATGCTTTTCCATATTACTTTCCATCTTCTTAGCTCTGACCAGCCTACATACTAATTACAAACTAATTGTCTTTAAACACAGGGTTACTGTTGCTATTAACACCTTGGAATCCTATTTTTCTTTCTAAAACCTTCTCTTTCAATCGTTTTTTTTATTTGTTTGTTTTGTTTTATTTTTGCAGCTATAATATGGTCTCATCCGACCTATACAATTTTCTTCCCTACTCTTCTTGAATTTTTTGCCAGTCACTTCCTGGCCCCTTGGGTGACCCTGCTCATTGCTCCCTTTAAGCCTTTATTGATGCAGCTCCTCCCATGAGGAATGCCTGTCCTTCCCTACTTTGTCTGGCCAGACAAATCCTCTTCAGTTTTTAGGATCCAGCCTAGCTGTTGTCTCACCATGAACACCCTCCCTTGTGTGTGAAGCCTTAGAGGAATTATAGGTACAAATTTCTCTAAGTACCTGTGCAAATATTGTCCAATGATTTACAATTATTTCACAGGTTTTAGTCCTACCTCCTACAAAATCTATTGTGAAATACTTCAGGCCAGATACTATTTCTCACACATTTGCAATCCTCCTTAGGATATACATTTCTGGGGGAACTGAAAGTTCAGAGATACTTGTTGCTTTGTTTTCTTTATTTACAGTACAATTCTGCAAGAAAGATGTAACTGGTATTGTTATTCTCACTTGGTGAATGAGGATGCTGAGGGCTGGAACTCTTGTACGACTTGCTCTTGTCAACAGCGGTGACAGGACAGGAGCTCTGTGTTCTTCGCTATGTCTGGTGCTCTTCTCTGCACACCCTGCTGCCATCGGATGGTACTGATACATGAAGGGATGCACTAAGATCTTTATTTTCAGATAAATAACTTTGTTTTCTTAAGTAACTGGCAGGGCCTCATTGTAGTGAGCTACTAGGCAACAGATCATTATCAGGGTGTGTGGTTATGTTTCCTAGTTGGCATTTTCAGTTCTTTCAGGGTGGTTATGTTACATTTTCAGCTTACACCCATTTGCCCTGTTTGAAAACCACAAACTAGTGCTTTGGCAGATATAACATTTGTCAGCTCAGCCTCCGATTAAATGATTAATCTGGCTCATTTAAACTTTTAAACAACTGTGAATGTCACTGTTTCCTAAACTTTCTCACCTGCTGAGGTATCTTGGGGGCATCTAGGCTCACACTTTGTGCTGAGCAATTAAAAACTACAACCAAGCTGTCTTCACCTGCAGTGTTAGGGAGCTGGGAAGGATTTCTAGGTAGTTCCAGTTCTGGCCACAGGATGGATTTGTTTTCCACTCAGCATAGCGGGGTGACTTTGGCTCCTTCATTCACATAGACTTGTGCTCTGGAGCCCTCCACCAAGGTGCTGGTTCTGCCGGGCCTGGTTCAGGCTTTTGTTCCCTTTGAAGGAGGGCTCATAGCAAAATGAAAAAGTCACATCTATGTGTAGTTAGGTAGGTCAGAGGGATGGTATTGTTGAAATTTGTCCTGTTAATTATCTGGAACATAAATGCTAAAAAGATTGTTAAGCAATTCTACTAATTTAAGATAATTATGTGTATGAATTGAACAAAGAGCAGTAGAAAGAAACAGATTGGTTAAAGAAATAGGCAATTACAATAAGTGACTTTTATGAGTGCATATCTAATGAAATTATCAGAACTTATCTGAAAGGGTCATGAAATGCAATATTGTTAATATTTTTAAATGATGTTAACATATACAAAAGGTTAGTTTCCAACTAAGCTATAAAAAAATTTCATGATAACAGTAGCAGAAAATTTTAAACTAAGAATTAGATCTAAAACTTTATATGAGTAAGTCCTAGAGATCTACTGCATATCATAGAGCCTATAGTTTACAATACTGTATTGTATACTTTATAACTCGCTATGAGGTTCAATCTTATATTAGGTATTCTTATAACTAAATAAATAAATAGGGCATTAGAAAACTTTTGGAGGTGATGGATATGTTTATGACATAGATCATGGTGATAGTTTCATGGGCATATATTTATCCTTAAACTCATCAAGTTGGATACATTAAATATGTCTATTTTTTGTATGTCAATAATACTTCAGTAAAGTTTTTTTTAATGAATCAGCTTCAACTAGGAACTTGCCATATAATATACTAGATAGACAGTACTCGTGTAAAGCCCAGCATTATCATGAGAACTTCCGGAAGAGTAATGACTTCACTTAGATAGCATGCAAAACATAATCACAAACTTTATTTCTTTCCATCTTCCCAGAAGGCCCAAGGGAAGACAGAACAGCTATTCTGATCCCTGTTTTGCTTGACTTAGAAAGTCAAATTACTTCCTACTCTTGCATGCCTCATATGGTGGTGGTGGAGGAGGAGCAGTGACCTAAAGCCAAGCCACATCTGTTAACTATCCATGCACCAGTGTGTTAAGATACAAACTCCATCATGACATAATATTGACTACTTACCTCTTGAAATGTTTTCACAAAATATTTTTCTAGTCTTATGGAAATTCGAAAATTTCTAATGTGGCACCTTGGGAAAAGAAATCTCTAAAAATATCTTGTACTGTAAATTTCATTGTGTGTGAGTCACCTAGATTTTATGATTCTTATCACTTCACCCAAAGCTTAGCTAATGAAGAAGACAGAGGACTGGAATCATATCCATGGTTATTGGAGCTTTTATTGGCCAATAACATCAGCAAAGCCACTTGCTATTATAAGTAAGTGGGCTCAGAACCCCTATGCTTGGAATATCTGGTCAGTCAGTCTTAGACACAGTTGTCACACAAGAAACAATCTGAGAAAAACACTGGAGGCTCTTGCTTATCTTTGTTTCTTCTCAAATTTATCAGAAACCTTTCCTTAAGTCCCGGATGCAAATCACATCTTTTCCATTTAATGGTGCTGGTTGGTGGCATTGGCATCCCATGATATATTGGAACATCAGATTTCCTGCTGACAAAATCTGAGTAGGTTTGTAGGATCAAGTCAACTCGGAGGAAAATACACTATTGACTTTTCATGTACAAGGTTCTGGTTTCTGATTTCTTGAGTGGCTAGGGAAGGTTATTGACATTGGAAGTGAAAGCTTGATTGATTAGAACAGAGATGTGCCTTTTAAAAGATTGAATTGCTAGCCTTAAAGGATCTCTCAAGAGGGAGGCTGCCCTTATAATTCATTTTCCCCCTTAAACAGTTGTGATTCTTTTATTTTTATGCCTTGAAATAGAACATTGTAGAATATCATATTGTGTGAATAGTCGTGTAAATGGTATGTCAGGTCTAGGTCTAGAGATTAAAATCTATTAGGAGGAAGCTGAATAAATTCACAAATGTTTCCTCACTTCCGATTAAGTCTGCAGGAGGGTGCTTTTAGTGGGAGTGGACATTCAGTTAGAAAAGTTAAAAATTGAAGAGCACTTAGTAACAGCCTTACAGGGTAGGCTGGCATGTCCCTGGACACACTATACCTCTGTATAACTGAAATGTGACTTCCATCTGATTTAACTCAGTTTCCTTGTATGGGATTGGCATGCCACAGATGGTGGGCATTCTTTAGCCTTCTCTTGAAGCAGGCATTAGCTTGCTGGCATGGACTATTTCTATCTGGTTCAGATGGTGAGCTCTGTGTTTAAGTCCCTTCTAAGTCAAACTGTAAATGGCTCCAAGACAAATTGAAATCTCATCTCTCAATGGCACATAAAAGCAAACTGGATACTCAGAGATGTTCTAGCAAGGAATTATTCTGAGAGAAACCACCTTTCTTTCTCAACCTATGATAAACTGGCACTTGCATACCAGGGTCAACACATTGGTAAGATTGTTTTTACATTTTTAAAATTACTTAATGTGTATGGCTTTGACTAGATAGAATATGAGCACATACACAGTTCAGGAAGTATAAAAGAGTACATGGTAAAAATTTTCCTTTCTTGCCTTTATCCCCTCACAGACCCAATTTTTCTTTCTGGTGGCATCTATTTTTACCCATTTCTTTGTCCTTCCAGAGACAGTGTATGCCTACACCTTCTAGGTCTAGAGATTATACATACATTCACAGATTCATATGTCATGTATACATATGATTTTTCATACAAATTATTGTGTATTCTGTACCTTATTTTCACACCTAATGATATGATTTTGAAGCTGCTTTATTCTTTTTGACCATTTTATAGCATTCCATTTTATGGATGTGTTATAATTTGTTCAGTTTCTTTAATAGACTTTAAATTGTTCCCAGTCTTTTGACACTATAAACAACTCTACAGTAGACATCTTTGTACATACATCATTCATGCATATATGAATGTGTTTATAGGATAAATTTCTTGAAGTGGATAGGACAGATCTTATTTTTGTCATAATTAATGACATATTCTTGTTTTTTAATTTTTAAATTTAAAAAATATTAAATTATTTTATTTTATTTTTCAATTACAGTTGACATACAATCTTCTGGTTTTTATCAATACTTTAATTTCCATTCTTTACTGTTGTGATCTGCATTTTTGTTTTTTTGTCAATACTGTAAAAGATTTTAATTTTTTCCCTTGTAATTTGTTTTTATAAGAATATAGTATATTTTAAGACCTCTATTTCTTTGACCAACATACTTTGACTCCTTACTATGTTAATGTTGAAATCAGTAATTTCCACTTTCTCAAATATTCCTTTTACTAGGTAATTTTGTTTGATTTTTATTATTTTTGTTAATATTTATATTTATATGGTTAAATAAACCTGTTAAACTGGTTTGTCAATTTTAATGGCTGGCTATAAAAGATAAGGAGTATTCTGAATTTGTATCACCTTTCTCTTTCTGTCCTCCTTTTCCTCTGAATTTTGTTATTTACTTAACATTTTTATTGTTAGAAAATCTTTATCTTTGATATCCAGTAGCTTTCCTAGGCCATGTCTCAGTGCTGATAATTCATTGTAAGTTTTTTTTCTTAGAATGAGATATGTCATTTAAAATTTAATTCAAGTCTCCTATTAATTCTGATCTCATTAATATGTCTTCTATCTTTGTCATTTAACTCTAATCTTTTTCAGTTATTATTTCCATTTCTCTTTCTCACTTTTTTACTCTTGTCCACATTCCTTACTGTGTTCTTAGCATTCTCCTTTATGCTGCTTCCAGTCACTTTCACATTTCTGTGAGGGCTTGTATCATCTCCTATTATTTCTCTTTATCTTCCCTAGGCCCTTACAATTCAACTCAATTCTTGTTTTATAAATCAATAGCTTCATCTCCATTTGTGAATTCATGGTGATAGACCTGAATTTTTGCCTAGTCTGTGGTATATGTTTCTGGTGATGCTTTTTAAATTTGTACCCCACCCTCACCCCTATTTCTGTCTTTTTTTTTTTGTAGTATCTTTGTTTACTATATCCCATGCAGATTCCATATGGCCATCACTTATCCTCATTAGGTTGGGTATCCCAGACCAACAATTGCAGGTGGTGCCAGGGAGGCGAGGGACAGAAACTTGTAAGTTCCTCCTAAGAGTCATGTATAAGAGTGAGTGCTTTCAGCCTTCCTCTACTTGTTAATCAGACATGGGCAGCTGCCCTATTGTTCGCCATGCACAGTCCCTTGCTTTCATTTTGCCTCATGCATGAATGGGGTACCTGTGACTCATTATTCAGCACTGTCTCTCATGTTTCTAGAGGACAGAGAAAAGGGCAACTACATCTTTATTCTGTCATTTAAATACTGGAAATTGGCTGGTATGTTTTTATTGAGGTTTGATAATAAATTAAAGAGCAATGATCCTGAGGCAAATGAGCCATCTCTGTCATTTACTGATTATAAACTTAGAGCAATCTTTAAATCTTTCAGAGCCTATGTTCTATTGTCTGTTAGAGATAGTAATATAGCCTGTGTAACTTGACTCATCACTCATGAAAAGGTAGGGTTCAATAATGCTGGGAAAAAATAGAAGGCAGCAGGAAAAGAGAAAGACTAAATATGAAATGTTTTGACTTCATAAAAGAAGACACAGGCATGTGTCTACAAGAGCCGAGCTGGGCTGTTGAGAACTGGACATTGTGGACAGCACTCATTTGTAAGGTCACCAAAGATCAGAGCTGATTCAATGGCATCTAACATATATACACAGCCTGACTCATGGGGTGGTTGTGAAAAATAATTCCAAAATGAATGTGAAATCACTTTAAATTAAATTCATTATATAAACATTAGGTGATGTATTATTAGTTTTTTTAAAAAAGAAAAATCAACTCTTAATGCCCATCTTAGTGCTGATTTAAAACTTTGCAGGCCTCAGAATGAGGGAGGTTCAATCTTTCTTGAACCTCTGGGACTTCCTTTGATTTCCAAGGGGACATTTCAAATTTTAAAAGCATCCACCATTCCAAAGAGTCATCATTTTAAAGAACCCAAAATAAATCTCTGACAATTTTTATTATCCATTTTTATCACTCTTCCTTCTTTGTTATTACAGCTTTAAAACAAACTTCAATTATTTGTAGGAAACTTTTAAGGTCCCAAAATAAATTACCTTAGAACTCATTAACATTATCCCCAGAAGTCAGCCTGGGAAATGCTCTAAAAATGTAGGAAAAAATGCCCTTTCCTTGCTCTGGAATGGAGTTCTCATAAAGCCCCTTTAGTAAGAATTTGAATCTCATTCAGGTTTGATAAATATTTTCTACCAAACCAACTTACAAAAAGTTTCTCATAGTTTCATAACCCTTTCATACCAGAAAACTTGTCTTTCTTAGAACTGTGACAGGTGAATGGGGATATAGAGATGACATCAATAGCAGAATTTATTTTGAACTGGGGATGTGCCAGGCATGGTATTATGCATGTATTATCATATTACATCAAATCCTTATGCATTCTCATGTGTTTATTTTTGTTGTTGTAATAAACAACTTTAATATCTCCGTGGATTACAACAGGAAATGTTGATTTCAGGCTCTTATTACATTAGAGCTGATGGTCAGTTGCAGGCTTGCTGGTCTGTGATTGCCTTTATATGTTTTCTCACTCTGAAAACCAGGTTGAAACCACTCTTTAGAACAGTCATACAGCTGGTGGAAACTTGCATTCCTGCTTCTTATTTTTTTACAATGAAGTTTTATTTTATTTTCTTAAATAATTTTTTACTTTTCAATTACAGTTGACACATGATATATTAATTTTAGGTATACAGCATAGTGATTAGACATTTATATAATTTATGAAATGATCACCTGATAAATCTAGTACCCATCTGACACCATCCATAGTTTTAGAATATTATTGACTGTATACCCTTTGCTATACTTTACATTTCCGTGGCTATTTGTAAATACCCATTTGTACTTCTTAATCTCTTCTCTTGTTTCACCCATCTGCCCGACTCTACTTCCATCTGTCAAATATCAACATGTTCATTGTATCTATGAGTTTGTTTCTGTTTTGTTTGTTTGTTTTAGATTCTACATATAAATGAAATCATACAATATTTGTCTTTCTCTGTCTGACTTATTTCAGTTAGCATAATATCCTCGAGGTCCATTCATGTTGTTGCAGACATATTCATAAAAATGAATATTTCATTCATTTTTATGGTCAAGTAATATTCCATTATATGTATGCACCACCTCTTCTCTATTCATTCATCTGTTGATGGACACCCAGGTTGCCTCCATATGTTGGCTACTGTAAACAATGCCTCAATGAACATACAAATGCATATTTCTTTTGGGATTAGTGTTTTGGGTTTCTTCAGATAAATGCCCAGAAGTGGAAATGCTGGATCTTTTTTTGTCACTTGTTATAGCCTTTGTTTTAAAGTTTATTTTGTCTTGTATAAGTATTTACCCCAGCTTTTTTTAAAATTCAATTTTCATGAAATACTTTTCCCATCTCCTTTCTTTCAGTCTGAGTGTGTCTTTTGATCTGATGTGAGTGTCTTGTAGGCAGCATATGTAAGGGTCTTGTCTTCTATCCATTCAGCCACCTTTTGTGTTTTAATTGGAGCATTGAATGCATTTGAATTTAAAATAATTGTTGATAGAGTATGAAAACACTTTGTAGCGTTTATAAGAAAAACACTTTTAAAGATGCAGAGAAAGTTCTGGTCAAGATGGCAAAGTAGGTAAACACTGTGTTTACCTCCTTCCATGACCACAATAAAATTATAACTAAGTTATAAATAAATCAACCTAGAGAACTATCTCAAGACTAGCTGACTAGAACTCCTATAACTAAGAATATAAAGAAGAGGCCACATTGAGACTGGCTACTGGTAGGAGTGGCAGATTCACCAAAAAAACTGGCCCCAAACCCATGTGTGGCAGTTGAGCATTGGGAGGAACATCTTGACTGCTGATGTCTCTGCCAGAGGAGCGAGGGGCCTTCGTCCCACACCGCCCAGGCCAGGGTTCCCGTGCTGGTAAGAGAAGTCCCCACAAAACCTGGCTGTAAATATAAGTAGGGATTCGAATATCTGGGTGAGACAGAAGGTGGCTGGAAAACTAGATGTCCCTGTAAAGGGCCTGCATACAGGCTCACTTGCTCACAGGCATACACCATGGGCTTTGACAGAGGGACAGTAGCTTGGGGAGGGCCAGACACATTCAGGGAAAGACTGAGTTGTATGGCTTCAAGATTAGGGCAAGAGGGACAGTTCTTTTATCCCTTTGTTGAGCCCTTCTCCTTTGCAGCCTACAGGCAAGTGCCATCTTGCCTATGTTGAGCCCTCTCCCCACACAACAAAATCTTAACCTGCAATGGCCTGGTGAACTTTGCTCACTCCACCCTATTGACTCCCTGAGAACCTGACTCACTCATCTCATGCATTACTGGAGGCATTTTTGTGGCTAAGCAACCAGCCCCAATATGCATTTCTTAGCAAGATGCTCCTTTGGCAGCAATCAAAAGGCTTTTGTTCCCACACCTCTGGAGTCACTTTCAGGTAGTGGGCAACCACCCCTGGCCCAAGCTGCAATACTTCTTGAACAAATCTCAGGGATCTGCAGGCCTGAGGTGGGCAACAGCTGGCCTGGTGTGATTTGACACTTTTGTGTGGGGCCACAGGCTCAGCACTGGAACCAAATCTGAATCTGTACTAACTTGATCCACCCTGGTGACTCCCTGGGACCATGCCTCACCCAAACTGAGTACTGTCCAAGACTCTTTTAGCTGCTGAGATTTATGGGCAGCCTGCAGGCAGCCTTAGTTCTTGAGGTACCCTGGGCCTTTTAATGAGTTGCCTCCGGCACAGGCATTGACCAAGTGCAGATATATTTGTAGCTCCTACCAGAAAGCTGTAGGAAGTTATAGGCAGCAGCTGACCATGACCTGCACAGGAGCCCCTCTCAAGGGGTCCCAGAATGAACACACCCAGACGCTGGTCTCAGACCACCACAGATCACCACCTGATTAGCCCCAAAAGTGGTACATCCAAAAGGTGGTCTTGATGAGACACATGAGCCCCTTGTGAATCCCACTCTATGGAGTCAGTACCCACATAGCAGCTCTTATGCTGTGGGTATGGCCAATATTAACAACCAGTCAAACTGAGAGTCAATCTCACCTAATGACATATCAACCACAATCAAGGCTAAATTATAGCAAGAGGGCACACACAACCCACACATGGGACACTCACGGAGCACTCGGATCAGGTGATTAGGGAGACTGTGCCACTGGACCATCTACTACTTAAAGCTACAAGGGAGAGGTAGCCAAAAAGAGAAAACAAAGAAATGTGTCCCAAATAAAAGAATGGGAGAAAACTCCAGTAAAAAGAAAAAACTAAATGAAATAAAAGCAAGCGATCTACCATATACAGAGTTCAAAACAGTAGTTATAAAAGTGCTTAATAAACTTAGAAAAATAGATTATCTCAGTGAGAACTTCAACAAATAGATAGTAAGCATAAAGAAAGACATAGAAACCATAAAAAAAACAGTCAAAATGAAGCATGCATTGACTAAAATGACAAATACACTAAAAAGAATCAACAGTAGATTAGAGGAAGTAGAGGATCAAATCAGCAATTTTGAAGATAAGGTATCAGAAAACACTCCATTGAAACAGCAGACATTAAAAAAAATTAAAAAATGAGAAGTTTAAAGGATCTCTGAGACATCAAGCATAACATTTGCATCATATGGGTTCTAGACAGAGAAGAGAAAGACCAAGGGATTGAGAACCCATTTGAGGAAATTATGACTTAAAACTTTCTTAACCTGGTGAAGGAAATAGGAGTTGTTTTCATTTTTAATTGCGTTCTTTTCTTAACCTGGTGAAGAAAGCTCAGAGAGTTCCAAAAAACAGAAACACAAACAGGCCCACAGCAAGACATATAATTAAAATAGCAAAGATTAAAGACAAAGAGAGAAGCCTAAAAGCAGCAAGAGAAAAGCAGCTCATTAAATACAAGAAAGCTCCCATAAGATTGTCAGCTGATTTCTCAACAGAAATTTTGCAGGCCAGAAGGGATTGGAATGAAATATTCAAAGTGATGAAAAGGAAGAAACTAAAACCAAGACTACTCTACCCAGCAAGTCTATCAATTAAAATTGAAGGTGAGATAAAACACTTCCCAGACAGAAAAAAGTAAACAAATTCATCACCAAAATGCCAGTATGACAAGAAATGTTAAAGGAACTTCTTTAAGAAGAAAGGGGAAAAACAAAAGAACAAGAGGGGGAAAAATGGTGTAAATAATAGAGGCTCTGTTCATCCCTCTGGAGACCAAATCAAAGTTGTGACAGAAACAAGGAGCAGTAGCAAAGAAAAATCACCTGGAATCTAGAGGAACAAGCCATACAACTAGGGAGAAATTCAAGAAATCACCCTGCAATGGCGAAATGTAGGACAGGGCGAGGACTCGGGGCTGCCTGGTCTCAAGTGGCTGAGTGAGACAAAGGCTGAGGCAGAGGCCTCTTAAAGGGGCCACATCTGTGAGAGGATTTTCATGGTGATGGACTTGCTCACTCCGAGCACCAGTGCCAATTTGGCTGTGTGCAGGGGGCACCAGGGACTTACAGGGAGACATTGTAGGAGTGAGGGCTGAGGTGAGACAAGCTCTGTATAGACATGATGGTAGTATCCATTGTTCCCTGTTGAGCCATACCTATGCCCAGTGTGCAGACTCAGTGCTGCCATAGCTGCGATGTCACCAAACTGGATAATAGAGGTCACTTCTCCCAGAGGATTCCTTGAAACCCCTCCTCCCTCGACTCGTGGCCCCACCCAAGCTACTTTCAAGTATATTCTCAGCGAGTCAGGTGTTCTTTGCTGAGCAGCACCTCACACTGGAGGCAGCTGGCCTCAGTTTCTGGTGTGGCTTTTTGAGGCAACTATAAGATTGTGATTGCTTACTGAATCTTAACAGGTGACCCTGAGGGGCACAGATTAGGGCTAAATTTGACCTGTAGCTGAACCCTCTCAGGACTGTGCCACTGGACACTTACTACACAAACCCACACTAAGACCAGGAAACTTAGGAGCTTTGCTTAGTACATAGAAACAGACATAGAAAGGCAGCCAACATGGGAAGACAAAAAGCGATAACCATATGAGAGAACAGAACAGAGATCCAGAAATAATGGAGTTAAGTAATCTAACAGATGCCGAGTTCAAAACACTGGTTATAAAGATGCTCAATGAACTTTTGGGACGTGTAGGTAAATTCAGTGAGAACTTCAAAAAAGAGATAAAAAAACATAAAAATGGAAATGGAAATTATAAAAGGGAATCAGTCTGAAATAAAGAACACATTATTTGAGATGAGAAATATATTAAATGGAATAAACAAAGAAGTAAACAAAGTGAATAAAGAAGAGGATTAAATGCCCTATCTAGAGGATGGGAAAGCCAAGGACACTCAATAAGAATGGCAAAAGATAAGATGCCAAGACTATAAAAATAATTTAAGGAGCATATGGGACACCATTAAGGGTCAAAATATCTGTCTGTTCGGCATACTGGAAGGAAAAGATGCTGAACAGCTGTTTGAAGAAATAATGATGGAATACTTTGTAAAGAAAATGAACATAAAATCCTAGGAAGCTCAGAATTTCCCAAAAAACAGGCATTCAAAGAGGCTCACACTAAGATACATCATAATTAAAATATCAAAGGTTAAATACGAAAACAGAATATTAAAAGCAGCAAGAGAAAAACAGATAGTTACTTATTAAGGGAACACTCATAAAACTGGCAGCTGATTTCTCAAAAGAAACTATGCAGAACAGAGGGTTTGTCAAAAAATATTCGACAGGATGAAGACCCAGGATCTAAAATCAAAGATAATTTATCCAGCAAAGCTATAATTCGGAATTGAAGGACAGAAAAAGAGCTTTCCAGACAAAAATGGCTAAAGGAATTTGTCACCACCAAGCCAGTATCATAGGAAGTGTTGGAGGGATTTTTTAAAGAAGAAAACAGGAATAAAGAATGGTAACAACTACATTCCTATCAATAAGTACCTTAAACAGAAAGTAATTAAGTGCTCCAACTAAAAGATAGAGTGATGAATGGAAAGGAAAACAAGGCCTGTAAATGTTGCCTAAAAGAGACTCATTTTAGGTTAAAAGATACACACAGACTAAAAGGAAGGGGATGGAAAAAAGATATTGCTTTGATGCACCTAGAAGGTATTTAAGTCAGACAAAGATAAACACTATATGATTTCACTTATATGTGGAATATAAGGAATAAAAAAACCCCAAACTAATCAAAAACAGACTCAGAAATATAGTGGACAATTTGGTCCACTATATGAGAGAGAGAGAGAGAGAGAGAGAGAGAGAGAGAGAGAGAGAGAGAGAGAGAGAGAGAGAAAACCCAGATAACTGAAATCAAAACTGAAAGAGAAGTGACATCTGACTGCACAGAAATACAAAGCATTATAAGAAAATACTACAATTATATACAAACTAATTGGACAATCTGAAAGAAATGGATACACTCTAAAGTAACAATCTTTCAAGACTGAGTCAAGAAGAAACAGAGTATCTTAACCAACTGATTACTACTAGTGAAATTGAATTAATCATCAAAAAACTCCCAACAAACAAAAGTCCTGGATTGGATGGCTTCACAGGTGAATTTTACCAAACATTTAGAGAAAAATTAACACCCATTCTCAAACTATTTCAAAAAAATCAAGAGGTGAGAAGGCTCCCAAGCTCATTTTATGAGGCCACCATTACCCTGATTCTAAAACCAGACAAATATATTACAAAAAAAAATTGTTGGCCTAAATCCCTGATGAACACAGGTGCCAAAATCCTCAACAAAATATTGGCAAACATAATTTAGTAAGATAATAAAAAGATCATACACCCTAATCAAGTGGGATTTATTTCTCGGATGCAAGTTTGATTCAATATCTGCAAATCAATGTGATGCTACACATTAACAAATTGAAAGACAGAAATCATGTTATTATATTAATACATGTAGAAAAATTTTTTGACAATATTCAGCATCCATTTATCATAAAAACTCTCAGTAAAGTGTGACTAGAGGGAAATACTTCAATGTTATAAAGGCTATGTATGACAAACCCATAGGTAACACCATAATCAATGTGGAAAAGCTAAAAGCATTTTTCTTCGCATCAGAAATAAGACAGCGATGTCCATTTTTACCACTTTTCCTCAACAAAAGAATGGAAGTCTTAGCCACAGCAATTGGGCAAGAAAAAAAAAACACATCTAAATTAGAAAAAAAAAGAGGCAAATCATCATTATTTGCAGATGACTTAATACTATATAGAAAAAATGATAAAGATGATGCAAAAAAATTGAGTTAGAGCTGATAAACAATTTCAGTAAAATAGCAGGATAACAATTAGTATTCCAAAATTGGTTTCATTTTCAAACACCAATTATGAACTACCAGAAAGACAAACTTAAAAAAATTCATTTACAATTGCATCAAAAAATGATTAGGAATAAATTTAACCATGGAGATAAAAGATCTGTATTTAGAAAATTATGTCATTGCAAAAAAATTGTAGAAGATACAAATAAATGGAATCATATACTCTGCTCATGGATTAAAAGAATGTCTATACTACACAAAGTGATCTATAGATTCAATGCAATTCTACCAATAGACCAATACCTTTTCACAGAACTAGAAAAAAATAATCCTAAAATTTATATGGAACCATAAAGACCCCGAGTAGCCATAACAATCTTGAGAGAGAAGAACAAAGTTGGAAGTATTACACTACCTGATATCAAATTATACTACAAGTCTTCAGTAATCAAAATACACAGCATTGACATAAAACCAGACACATAGTTCAATGGAATAGAATAGAGAACCCAAATATAAACCTATGCCTATATGGTCATTTAATCTATGACAAAAGAGGAAAAAATATACAATGAGGGTGATAAATGGTATTAGGAAAACTGGACAGATACATATAAAAAAATAAAACTGGACCACCTTCTTACACCATATATACAAGAATAAACTTAAAATGGATTAAAGACTCAAATGTAAGGCCCCCCAACCATAAAACTCCTAGAAGAAAACACAGGCAGTAAACTCTCTGACATTTCTCTCAGTAATATTTTTTTTGATATATCTTTTTGGAAAAGGGAATCAAAAAAAAAAAAAAACAAATGAAAGTACATCAAACTGAAAAGTTTTTTACAGCAAAGGAACTCATCACCAAAATAAAAAGACAACCTGAATGGGAGAAGATATTTTCCAATGATACATCTGATAAGGTGTTAATAACCAAAATTTATAAAGAACTCATACAACTGAACATCAAAAAACAAACAATCCAATTAAAAGATGGGCAGAGGATCTAAATAGGTATTTCTCTAATGAGGCCATATAGATAGCCAATAGACACGTGAAAAGATGCTCAATGTCACTAATTATCAGAGAAATGCAAATTAAAATCACAATAAGATATGTCAGAATGGATGTCACCAATAAATCGATGAACAAGTGCTGGCGAGGATTTGGAGAAAAAGGAATTCTCGTGCACTGTTGATGGGATTGTAAATTTGTGCAGCCGCTATGAAAAACAGTTTGGAAGTTTCTCAAAAAAAAAATTAAAAATAGAACAGTGTTACCCAGCCATTCCACTTCTGAGTATTTATCTGAAGAAAACCAAAACACTAATTTGAAATGATATATGCACCTCTACGTTCACTGCAGTGCTATTTACAATTGCCAAGATATGGAAACAATGTAAGTGCCCATTAATAGATGATTGGATAAAGAAGTGGTACATATATACAATGAAATATTACTCAGCCATTAAAAATATGAAATCTTACCATTTGTGATAACATGGATGGTCCTGGAGGATATTTTGCTAAGTGAAATAAGTCAGACAGAGACAAATACCTTATATGTGGAACATAAAGAACACAGTAAATAAAGAAAATGGAAACAGATTCATAGATACAGAGAACAAACTGATTGTTGCCAGATGGGAAAGGAGAGCTAGGCAGAAACGGTGAAGTGATTAAGAAGTACAAACTGGTAGTTACAAAATAGTCACAAGGATATGAAGTATAGCATGGGGAATATAATCAATAATATTGTAATAATAGTGCATAATGACACTATTATTACAATAACTGGGGGAATCACTTTGAAAATTATATAAATGTTTAACCACTATGCTGTATGAATGAACCTAATATAAAATAATATTGAGTGTCAACTCTAATTAAAAAATACAAGTTAAAAACAAAGAAACAAACAAAAATAAACTAATTGTTTGTAGATAATTAGTTATGACCATTTTATTAGTTATACTTTTTATCCTCCTCTTTCTTCTCCTTCTCCTACTCCTTCTTCTTAAAAAAGTCTCTTTAACATTTCTTGTAATACTGGCTTGGGGGTGATGAAGTCCTTCACCTTTTTCTTGTTTGGGAGACTCCTTACTTTCCTTCGATTCTAAATGATAGCTTTGCTGGGTAGAGTGATTTTGGTTGTAAGTCCTTGCTTTTCATTACTTTGAATATTTTGTGTTAATCTCTGCTGGCCTGCAAAGTTTCTATTGAGAAATCAGCTGACAGTCTTATGGAGCTCTCTTGTAGATAACTAACTGCCTTTCTCTTGCTACTTTTAGGATTCTCTCTTTGTCTTTGACTTTTGCCATTTTAATTGCAATGCATCTTTGTGTGGGCCTCTTTGAGTTCATTTTATTTGGAACTCCCTGTACTTCTAGACCTGTATATATCTGTTTCCTTCACCAGGGTAGGAAAGTTTTCTCTAATTATTTCTTCAAATATATTTTTAATTCCTTGCTCTCTCTCTTCCATTTCTGGTACTTCTATGATGAGAATGTTGGCACACTTCATGTTATTCCAGAGGCCTCTTAGACTATCCTCATTTTTTAGAGTTCTTTTTTCTTTTTGTTGTACTGATTGGGTGTTTTCTGTACCTTATCTACCAAATCACTGATTTGATTCTCTGCTTCATCTAATCTATTGTTGATTCTCTCTAATATATTCTTTATTTCAGTTATTACAATTACTTCTGATGAGTTCTTTTGTGTTTTCTATCTTTATTTTTATGTTTCCTATCTTTTTGTTAAAGTTTTCACTGAGATCATTGAGTGTTATTATGACCAGTATTTTGAACTCTGCATCTGGTAGATTGCTTGTCTCTATTTTGTTTAGTTCTTTCTCTGGAGCTTTCTTCTGTTCTTTCATTTGGGATATATTTCTTTATCTCCTCATTTTAGTGGCCTCCCTGGGTTTGTTTCTATGTATTATGTAGATCTGCTACGTATCCCAGTTTTGGGAGAGTGGCTTTATGTAGCAGGTGTCCTGTAGGGCCCAATGGAGCAGACTCCTTGCTCACCTGAATTGGGTGCTCCAGGTATGTCTGTTGTGTGGGCTGTGCATGTCTTCCTATTGTAGTTGAGCCTTGATTGTTGTTGGTACCATAGCAGGTACCAACAACATAGCAGGGTTCTGGTACCTGTCATGTCTGCCCTTCAGATGTGTCATTTGTGGAGGTGATTGGGTGGGATCTGAAGCTGGTCCTTGGTTGTATTGTTTCTTAGAGCCTCTTGGGAGGGGCTCTGGTGCATGTCAAAGTCAGCCTCTGCTTATGGACTGCCTGGGGGCACTTGGTATAGGCTACAAAGTGATATGCAGATGGTTGCCAATTGTGCTGGGCTTGGAGGTGCCTGGGAGATGCTAACCTGTGAACTGAAGCTGGTTGCTAATAGTATCAGGATTGGGGCTGCTTAGCAAGAGGTATGGAGCACCAAGGTCAGATGCTGCTTGCTTAGGGTTTGTGAACCTTTGAGAGGTTTTAGAAAAGTCTTCAGTATGAGTCAAGACAGGTTGTTTGCATGAAAAATCCACTGAAAGTGGTTTGGGTAGCCCTGCACGTTGGGTGGAGTGGGGTCTCAAGGAACTACCAGGGCAGAACCAATTGTGTTAGGTAGGTTAATGGAGACTCAGATATGTTCCACTCCCACCTCCACCACCTCACTGTCTGTATCTTCACATTTATTAGGAAGGGGGCTCAACAAAGAAACAATGGCTTCTGCTGGCATTTTTGTCTGGCATAAAGCTCCCTTTCAAGCCCTGCTTTGAAGCCAGACAATTCAGTTCCTTCCAATATGTCCCTGGAAACTTTCAATCTGCTACCCCAGCTTTAGAGCTCTGAGTGAATGAGTCCATCAGTGAGTAAGTTCATTCTTGGACTCTTTAAGAGAAATGTCTGTTACTTCAGCAGCCCTCTGTCCTACTCCGACACAGTCTCCATTTTCCACAGCCAGAAGTTATGGGAATTTCTCTTCCCAGCAAGAAACCCTGGGCTGGGGAGCCTGGTGTGGGACTGAGACCCTTTATTACTTGAAAGGGACCTCTGTAGCCAAGATAGCTCTCTTAATTTTTAACTGCCACATGTGGGTATGAAAGCAGCTTGTTTTGTGTCTCCACCCCTCTGACCAGTCTTGATGTGGCCTCTTCTGTATATCCTTATTTAATTGGACTTCTCGAAATGCTTCTGAAATCATGTTTTATCATGACAAATGTCTATCTATTCTTGTCCCATTGGCTAAAGCAAGCTTTATAGCCGTGCCCAAAGCCAGTAGAGCTAGCAAGTATATTTCATCTACTGAAGAAAATGGCAATGGCAGAGAGAGGACAATTAATCATCAGCAAAGAATGGAATCTGCCTCAATTTTTTGTTCTGACTACTTTGATCTCCTCCCAAGATACTCAAAACTATCAGGCACTGGGCTCAGAAGTTCAAAACCTGGAGATATACATTACAACTGCTTGCTACTCTTCTAGATTTTGTCTTCTTCCTCAACACTCAATACAATAAAATGCTGGAGTAGGGACACCTCATTAAAAAATGGGAAGAGTGGAAGGTACATACAAGTCACTGGTTCTTAGCAATTCTGATATTCCACTGAGCAGAAGTTTAAGGCTTCCTCACCCTGATCATAGGAATATACCTTGCTTTTTTTCAGTTACATTTTTTGGGAATTATTTCTCAGTCCAATTGTTCTCTATGATGCTTGGTTCCACCTTATGGACAGCTCTTCCTTTTTTACTATCAGCCTTGACCTCCTCCAAAGTGGGTATTGAAAAGTATGCCATTTGTGGCTGAGAATCACAACTGTTTCACATCTGTAGAAGACTGGGGACTCAAGTATTGTTTTATAATTTGAATAATTATAGTTTCTTCTAATCCAAGTTGGTGGTGCTTTTGGTCATATATCACTCTACACAACTATTTTTATTTTCAATCAGTTTGATCCCAGTAAGCTTCCTGTATGTCAATAGCCACACCCACGGCTTTTCAAATAATGCTTCCATAGGTACTTTTATCAAACTTCAGATGGACTGCACCTTCAGTATCTTCCTCTTTCATACTCCTTCCCCTAGCCATTTTACCTAACTGAGATAATTTACTAGGACCATATAATGGTAATCAGAAGACTTAATGATGAGTATGTTAGATCAGTGCCCAATATTGGTCTTAATTTAAGACTCTTTTACTTATTAGAAATGAAAAACAGTTTCAATTTTCAAATTTCTGAAATTTCTGAACACTTGTCACATTAGCTCTGTTTTATGTGTCTTCTCATTCTAGAACCCAGGCTGCAAAAGTAGCTACAACCTGAGGCTTGATTGTTTCAGAATGGGGATTAGAATACAAGAGCTGATGGGAACATGCAATGCCTCTAAAAACCTCTGCTCAAATGAGGCAAATGTCTCCTCTGTTTATGGCTCAGCCTACCTTGGCAAGTCACATGGCCTAGCCCCAATCAAAGGGATGAGGATGTCTAAAGGGAAAACTAAAAAAGAGGAGAAGAAAATGAATAATTGTGAACAAATGATATGAACTCCACCTAATGAAGTGGATACTGTTATAACTCTCTTCTATAGAGAAGGAAATTGAGGCACAGAGAGATTGAGTACCTTGTCCAAGGTCCTCCAGCCCCTTAAAGATAGAGCCAAGATTTGATTCTAGGGAGTTTGACTCCATGATGACAAATTATTTTCTATATTCCTTCTCTGGAGTTTTCATTTTTGTGGAAGTACCTGTCTCATCTTGTCAAAATTTTCATCAGGCTTTAATGAAAAAAATTTTAGTAGATGACTCAAATATGGCAATAACACTTTATGAAGTGATGTTATAAATGTTTTCAAGAAATAATTCATTAAATTGATCTCAGTTATAACTTGTGAAATCATAAAGCTCAATGAAGGAATATTAAAAACATAAAGGTAATTCAATCACAGCATGTTCAATAATTGAATTTCTTCAGAAGAGCTCTCTGCTTCCTCTACAAATTGCTATGCTACACTTTCACCCAGAAACTGAAAATATAAAAACTTAAAATGTTACATCATGCAGCTCAAATTCCTGAATCTTACACCTAGATATGGAAATCTTTTAGGACAGAGCCTACAAGATTTGTCATTATCAGCTCAAGTCTCTGGATTCTAAAGGAATCCAGCTCTTGTTAAATAACATGGTCAGGAAAACAATAATTAAAACTACATGTTGCAGTAATTAAAGCTCACAGGCAAGAGTTAGAATTCTGAATGAGACTTTCTCTTCAACTTTGATTCTTCATCCTTTTACCACTATCATTTCTTCAAATTTGGCTTAGATTCACCTGGCAGAAGAATTTTCTGTAAATTATATTCTGACTTGTCTCCAGAGAGGTGTGGAACTCTGACCTATTATAGACTGCAGCTCTCAAACACTCTCTAAATAAATATATTTACATATATATTAAATAAAGTAAAATAAGTCAAGAGTGGCCTTGAGGAAGGAGTTATAAAAACACAATTGGTACCCTGAATGATGGGTATGGCATGAGAAGAGCAAGGGGAGAGGTGATTTGGTTTTATGGAGCTGGTTCTGCATTGTCTTATAGAGGCAGTTAATCAGAACTAGAAGAATGAAGAAACCACCACACACCTCTTGCCAATAAGTTAGAACCTGATGCTATGGCACATGCACTGAGAGTCCTTCTGGAGCAAAATGAGCAGTCACTATTGGTTTTTATTCATGCACTGGGATATACCATCTATGCAAGTAGCTTCTCTCCTCTGAGAATTCCTTCACCCATTGAATCAGTCAGGATAGGTTCGCAATTGTAATGGATGATCTCCAATACTTAGTAGCTTAAGGGCATAGTTTATTTCTCACTCTAGTCTAGACTAGATATTCGATGGATTGCCGGAGCCAGCCGGCTAAGAGCGAACAGTTCCCAAGAGCGGGAGTGAGGATTGAGAAACAAAGAGAGAGGGAGAGAGAGAGAGAGAGACAGAGGATAGAAGATAGAGACAAAGAGATAGATTCGGGAGGGCTAACAGTGAATACTGTGCCCCAAATTTATTAAGAACAGTATATTTATACCCTAGGATGTGCATGAGAAGCAACACCCACAGATATGCAAACAATTTCAGTAACGAGCTTATTCATTAAGCCAATCTTCCTCCTTCAGTAATGAGCTTATCCTGCCCTGCAAACTTCTAGCTTGCAGGCAACTTTAACCCTATCTATAGGGCATTCAGCAAGAATGGCTCCCAACAATGGATAGCCTCCCACATAGTGATTGTGGGACCCACAATCTTTCCATCTAGTGACTCCGCCATCTTTTGGAGTCTTGAGTTCTCCACCGGAGGTTTTAGAAGCCGTGTTTATTGTATTTGCCCACATGTCATTGGCCAGAAGTCAGTTACATGGCTGAATATAACTTTGTGGGAAGCTGTGAAATGTAGTCTTCCTGAGTGCATAAGAAGAAAATGAATGAGTTTGAAGGACATGTTAACAAAAACTCCTATAAGTAAGAATCAAGTGATGTCTGCGTGTGTGTGGAAGAATCCAGCTGTTAAGTTAGGGTGGGGTTCTCTTCTTTTAGTCAAAAAAAGTTCTGAGTCTTTGGTGCCTGAGGTGAAGCTCTTTATAAGTTCAGCTACATCTTACCCTTCTGGTTTCCTCTCTTCCTGCTCACTGCCCAGCACCCATCCTCCCTACCCCATGTACTTAACACTCTGGCCAGTTATTCTTTGAATATGTCACATATCTTCACACCTTTAGGCCTTTGCATATGTTGTTTCCTGTCTGAAACATGCACTCTTCCCTCTACTACAAGAGCTAGCTCAATTTCTTTTCTATAAGACCTTCCTTGGACTTCCTCCCCCAGGCCTAATTAATTACTGCCTTTCTCATACTCCTGCAACATCCTATATATTATTTTATTGTAACTCACTATGTTGCATCTTTCTCATTTGCTTATCCACACACTTCTCCCCCTGTGATTTAAAATATGGGGTAAATAAGTGAGATACACCAGAGAGTCCTGAAGGATATCAGAATCTAAGTGAAGAATTTCTCAGCAAATGCAAGTCTAGAATCAGCCAGAAATTTGGAATACAGTAAAAAAAGTGAGTTTTATTTAAGAAAAGTTGTAAGATATTTGGAAATGTGTTCTAAATGTATCATTCATCCCTGGAGAAATATAAAAGCCAAAGAAGGCATAAGTAATACATTTCTGAGGCCAAAATAATCATGATATTGTGTTCTTAGCACTGCTTGCCACAGTGCTAGTTCAGGTGCATGGAAAAGAATAAAACTGAGCACAGAGAGAGTATCCAATGAAATGCAATCACCCACAAATCTGCTTGGAGGATGCCTACAGTTTTGGAGAAATGCAGAAAAGAAATAAGCTTATATTAACATTTCATTGCATGGTTCTGGCAAAGGGTGCCTTTCTGTGGGGGAAAGCCTGGTTAGGCTTACTCTGAATCCTGAGCCTGAAATTCCACCTTACCAAAATCAACACAGATAGCTGCAGTTCAAAAGAAAATTTTTCATTACCATAAAGGATTGCAATAAAAAGCACTAGCTGAGTTTCTTTCTTTCTTTTTCTTTCTTTCTTTCTTTCTTTCTTTCTTTCTTTCTTTCTTTCTTTCTTTCTTTCTTTCTTTCTTTCTTTCTTTCTTTCTTTTTTCATTTTGGTCATATGTAATTATAGGCTTAGTAACTTTCAAAGTAAAATGAATTCACCTTTTATTCAGATTTTTTATTTTCTGTACTCCTCATTTTATGTGGTTGTGCTTATACAAGCTTAAAATCTCTCTTATTCTCACTTTCCTGGCTCTGATTTCTCAATGCCTCAGGCCAGACCTTCTAAGACAAACTTTCCTACTTGTCAATGCCAGTGTTATTGCTCCCGGAATTATTAAAAATAAACCTGGTTCTGTTGCTTCGATCCTTAAAGAATAAGAGATGATGTCATTTTCTGCTTGGAGAGTGGATCCAGACTGTGAGTGATTGGCACTATACATTTGAATGCAGAAGAAACAGGTGTTAAAGTGACTTCTCCCATACTGTTAAATACCCTTTTCATAAGTTGATTCACAAACATGTTTTCATTCTCATGACTGAATAGGTAACACTGTAATTTGTCCACTACACCCATTTTTTTCCCCACCCTCTGGCAACAGTTTCTCTTCAGTTTCTGCCAAGATTGCCTATTGTCTTTACAAAATTCTGCCCAAAAGGGGCGATAGAAGGATAATCTTATGAAAATAAACAGCAAAAAGCAACAAGCCTGTGATTTAACAGAACTAAAGGTTAATGGGGTTCCTCCTCCTGCTTTTCATGTGATTTATGACAATAGTTTAAAGTTACTAAACCTTCAAGCTTCAAAAATGACTCCCCAACAAAACTGGGGGCAAGGCAGGGAGATGTATAGAAAGAGAGAAGATCCTAAAATGAAAGTACTGAACACTAGATATAAGGAAAGTTCCAGTTAAATTTCTTTCAAGTCTTTCAGCTATGGAAATTCTGGAAACCACAAGCTAGTTGTTTGGAAACCCCTTGTACAAACATCAAGGTTCAGAAGACAATTTCAATTTTAAGGTCCAAAACTGGACAAATGAGGATAGCTGTTTAGAGTGGAAAGAAAGTTAGATGTTAGAGAACCTGGGTTCTAATTCCAGCTTAACATCGAACATCTTGCTGGCTTTGAATTATTTCATTTCTTGAGACCTTAGCTTCTCCATCTTCAAATTGAGGAAATTAAATTAGATGACCCCCAAAGTCACTCTGGTCCTAATAATGTTTTGTGTGTGCCGTTTCTAGTCCATATATCATATTAGCTGGAAAATCAATTCCATAGAGTTACTGCCTCCAACCTATGTCACTAGAAAATGGCAGCAACTGTGAAATGGATCCTTGTTGGTATGTCTTAGTATTGTATTTTCAGTCCTGAAATAGTCTATGGCCATGTGTATGTAGGTATCTGCCTGGGGTCTGTGTTTGGTGTTATATTCAGATTTGAAAGGCTTAAAGCAACCAGATAATTCCATTGTTTTTAGGAGACTAAAAACCAGAAGACTGGCCATAGAGAAACATAATACTTTTCTTTCTCTCTGTAATTTTTATTTTTTTCAAAGTACCCCTCTCCTTCTCTCACTTCTCTTTCAGAGTCTGGAGCGGACTCCTGCATACTAGGGCACTGATGCACAATAGGCCTCTAGCACCAAGGTTCCATTGATGCCTATAAGGATGTCCGTGGGCTTCTCAGGGAAGGTTAGGAATAGTTACCAGAAGAATGGCATGTTTACCAGACTGGAGATGAGGCTAACCTGAATCAGGAGCAGCTAATAATGACTCTAAATTGGTGAGAGGCAGTTTGGAATTTTCAAGCCAATAGACTTTTTGTAGCTTCAGACATACCCTAAACAGGATTCCCTAATGCTGCCTTCTCATTCTAGAATTTAGAGTACATAGGACAAGATCAAAAATTTTTTGAACACATGCTTTTGCAAACCTTACTCTTTTTTAGTCTGGTTATTTAAATTTAGATATGCTATAAATTCCCCTATGTGCATGTTTTGAATAACAGATATTATTTTCCCTTAGTCTTACTTTTACGACACATAGACAAAACAATTTAAAAATGAGAATTAAAAAAAAAATCCATGATACTGATTCAACATAATGTCTTGAATTACTTTTATTTATACTACTGAACTAGGATAAATGTTTCTTTATCTTTAGCTGATTTTTACATGTGTCCCCAGCTGAGCACTATTAAGGAATGTGAAGCAGATGCTAACTTGCTGGTCAGCTCATGGTAGCACTAGAACTGAGAGCTGGCTCGTGAGCGGGTAGGGCACTCATAAGTCTACTTGCTTAAGGTACTGAAGGTTCCCAGAAGCAAACACAGCCTCAGGAAAGAGGATCTACAGACTCAACCCAGCTGAATGAGGGAATTCTGAATCTGTCACTCTACATTTTTCCTGGCTGATTTCCAATAAACTCGTATTTCAGGAAAAATGTTTCCCTAAATAAGGACCGTTTTCCCAGAAACTCTCATAAAATATTGTGGGCATAAGGAACAAGACCCAGGGGCCCTAGTACAATGAGATGATGATTGGTAGACATGACAACCTTCAGAAGGGCAGGAAGTATCTTCACAGATGTGATGGGGACAACATCATTGAAATGCTTTGCATAGGCAGCATGGGAACCTATGGATGAGGTAGTCTTTGACAAGCATTACCATGCTCAGCAGAAGCTGGATACCTCATGGGGGTAGAATTAATGAATCCTGCAGACACATCTTGAAGGCCTCCAGCAATACTTGCAGCAAGGAGGCACTAAATGCAGGGAGCAGGCAACGCCAAAGAACAGAAAAATATTAGTGACAGAGAATAAGGTTAAGTGTGTCCTTCTGGAGTTTATAATCTAGTTAGGAAGACAAGACTATCACAACTGGAAAACTAGAAAATGATAAGAAGTAGAATGGGATTGAGCACTACCGCGTTATTATATTTGGCCTAATCACAGTAGAACATGACACGGACTTAAAGAGTGAGTGGGAATTGAGTAAATGGAGTCTTCTAGAAGTTAGGAGAGCTGTAGGCCAGTAATAAAGCCTTCTTATAAGTGCACTGAGCTCTCACCAAATACCATGCAGCATGTTAGGAATTTTCTGCATTATGTGGCAAATCCTCACAAAAGCTTGTAAAAAAGGTTTTATTTTTATTGTTGTGCAGAGGTAAAAAATGGAGGCTTAGTTGTGATCTATCTGTCTATTCCCTAAGGCCAGCTAGAACAAGAATGTGGTTCTGTAGTTGGAAACCTGGAGAGCCAAGCCAAAAGATTGGTGTGCACTTCAAGTTAGGAGAAGTCACTGATGATGTTTTGGGGAGAAGATTAACATAATATTCATTGTATAATCAGGAAGTGAGCCAGGAAGAGCCTGAAAAGGTGCTCTAGCTAGAGGGTGCAATTAGTAATCATATGGAAGAAAGAGGAATGGGTAATTGGAAAACATTACAAAAAAACTATGTTCCTTGGTGCCTTGTTCTTAAGAAGGACCAGAGAGCCTAGCGAGACTTGTAAGACAGTCCCGGAAATGCTGCCTTCTGTTTAGTGGGCTATGTTCTGGCAAAGCTGGGTCAAACTATAAGTTTAGGTCAATACCAGAGGCCAGGGATCCCCAGACTCACCAAACTAGAATTGAAAGCTAAGCTCAGAAACTGATGTAGGAATAGTTCTAGTATTAGGTAGGCACTGGGCAGGATCAGGCTGGTGGTAAAGATATCCTAGGGATCCTAGAGTCTGTGTAATGTTTTGTCAAGGGTGAGGATGTGAGATAGGACATCACTTGTAAATTCTTAATCTTTTAGCAGGAAATGAAATGGGATATCTCTTGCAGAGTAAATCTTTTTAGTAAACCCAGTTAAGTTTTCTTCCCTCCTTTCTTTGGGAAAAAAGCCCTCTCCCTCAATCTTGATAATTGCCCTGGCAACTCAGATCCTCTGGCTATTGATAAGGGTCATCAGCCCATTGTTAAGCAGAAATGGTGTTAAGCCAGGCAGGGCCCTTAGAGTCTTTTACTCTTTAAGAAACATATTAACCAAGCTTGTTTCCTTTTACTCACTTCATAGGTAAATCAATAATAAAAATTAATAGATGTATGATTTAAATAATGAGTTTGTGTCTTCTTTTCCTTGTCTTGAGACTGAGATGGCACTTCAGCAGGAAACCCAAGACCCCACCCTGACTGAGGCAGGAAGGGAATGAGCTCCTCAAAACCCTTGTATGTAGAGACTACAGCCATTCTCAGCAGGAAGCAGATATGGAAGAAGAGATCTCCCATCCTTCAACATCCATACTAATAATAAGGGAGTTCATAACTCTTAGAAAAAAAGGTAGGCAGGAAAGTTAGCAGGTTTCAGGTCTGCCTGCAAAGACACTGAGGTCATCCTATCTTAGAAGAGGTCCGCCCTAATCCACCCACAATTAAGCAGGCCAGAAGGCATTTTTTTTTTAACTCACACAGAGAAACCAGTAGGCAGAAATTTAAGTACCAGTTTAAACCAGTCACTCACATCTGCACAATGAAGACCTCAACGACCTTCAATTCACCTGAGTCTCATTATACCATCATTATAATATGATGCATATGCCCAGAAGTTCATTAATATCATTATAACAGAATGAATTCTGGGAACATGCGCAGAAAGCAAAATGATGAATCACTGAGTCCTGTCAATCTTAATTGTTAATCAAGGAAGCCCACTCCCCTAAGAAAAGTAACCACCCATTGCAAAATAAGGGATAAAAACCCTGAAAGTTTTGTTACCAGGCCTTTTGAGCCAAACTTCTCTTGCTCACTCCCGCTTTCACGTCTGGAAGCGTATTTTCTCTTCTAATAAAACTTTTCTTTTCTACTGTATTTCGGTGTCTTGTTTAATTCCTTGTTTGAGACATCAAGAATCTGGACAACGCACCGAGAGAGGGCCCCACTTTCCAGTAGCAGATGGAATGGGAGACTTCTGTAGACTATAACCATGGAGCAAAGAACTGAGACAAGGTCAGGAATTTCATTTGTCTTCGAACCAAGCAACAAAACCAAGGGAAGCAATCAGCAACCAGCTTCTTAAATTTATAGTTTTAACTAAGCTGTATTTTAGTGTAGTCTCAATCTTTGAAAGTGGTTAGGCTCTATTTTATGTTGTGCTATCTCTCAGTTGGAAGAGTCAGTAAGTTATGATGTCCTATTTTTTATCCTGGAGTGTGTGTGTGTGTGTGTGTGTAAAGTTGTCTAATGTTAAAATGTATCATTAAGTTATTTTCCAGTGTCTAGTTTAGAATATAAATAAGTGTGTGATATATATCAAATGAATTTTATGGCTACACTCCAAATATAACAAATGAATCATTTAAAACTATCCACATATTGGTGATGTCAAATTTTTCACTTTCTTTTGTTTTATAAATGCATCATATCTCAGCTCAAAATCAATCTATTAAGCTTAAAAACATTTTGAGCTGGAATGAAGGTTAGCAGCAAACTTTGTGACCTTCCATGTGATATTAGTCATATTTAGCAATTAATATTGGCTTTGAGTAATGTGGAGCCAGTTGAGACAGAAACAGTAATATGGCAGTTACCAATAACCCAGACTTCAGAGACTACAGGGAAAATGAAGAGCATGCAAAATGAGGCTTTTTAAACCTCAAGCTTCTCTGCCACAGAGCTCCTGCCTTTTAAAAACAAATCTGAACATCTTGACAGCTATTCTGATAAATTGCACATAAAATACTCCAGTAAAATTTTTGTTGAGATAAAGAATTTTGTTCAGTGGATTTTCATGGCAACTGAAGACTCACCCTCTCCCCACTCCAAAGAAAAAAAAAAAGTCTTTGCCCTTTAAATCTCCAGTGGGATGAGCCTGATAGATTTTCCATGCACCAGGTCTGTTGACGGACATGAGATGGGAGGAACAATGCAGGTAGAAGATTACCAGCTTTATTAAAGTCCAAATAAATGTCCAAACTAAAAGTCCTGTAGGAATACATAAATATATTATCTCCCAGATAAAGGTTATATTACATTATATACAGGATATAATATAGATACTTTTGGATTTTCAGCATGAAAGAATAGTTAATGATTTGTCCATATAGGACATATGAAAATACTTTTAAATTCTTTTGCCATGTTTTATAAATATTCTACCTCCACACCACTAAAAGTATGGAAACTTGTTACCATAAACAATATTTTTCATCTCAATTATTCATTAAATATAAAATAGTACCACTTTTACCGTTTAAAAGGATCTAGTTTCATGAAATTCGAAAGTATTTTTGGTTATATTATTTTGTTAATTTAAAAGTACGTATAAAAACCTCATTTCATCAGTGGTCCTTAAAATATATATAATTTTATAACATTACTTGCAGAATTAAAGAAATACTAGATTTACCTTTAATCCAAATGCTGATTATCTTTTACTTCCAATTTGAATGCTTAATAAGTTAGTTTCCTAGCATCTAGCTTAATTTAAGAAGAAATACATTAATTTACATTAATTTAAAATTAATATAAAATTATTGTCAAAATGTTGCAGGATTCTCGAATGGAGAGTAAGGACACCGAGGCTATTAGCAGAAAGCAGTGTTTATTGATACGGTCATCAGCTTGGGATTCTTATCCAAAGGCTGAGCCTCAATTGTAACATGGTGGACAGTTTTATAGCATCTTGTACTTCTGCATTCCTACCCAGCTATAGATATTCCATATGAGGAAGGAGAACATAGGGGAACATTGATTGGCTGCCAACTATAAGGAAACTGGTTTAATAGTTTAAGCAGGTTTTTGGACAGCTGCGTCAGCCATAGAGACCTGGGGGAGGGTGGGGATGGGGCAGTCGGGAACTAACTGGCAGGAAATGGTCAGGCAGGGTCAGGCTGCCACAAAACCACGACTACAAGAAATCTAGAAACTTAGGACTAGAAATGAACCATCTCTGTCAGACAAATAATGGAAAATTACTTTAAGTAAACATACTAAATGACTTTTCTAGAGAAAGAAAAACATTAGAAATGGCCTGCTAACCCTAGAAATTTTTCCAAGTGACCTAGAATCATGAGAATTTATCTAGTTAATTTGGGAGTGATAGTACAATTATACTGGGAAGCAGAAATTTTGAAACCAATTGTTTGGGAGACTTTAACTAAATTGTTTTCCTTTCTTGAATTTTTGGTTTTTCTAACTACTGCATCATATCACATGGAACATTTTCTGAGTAGCTATATTAAAAGGAATGTGTGGGCTCAACTGATGTGTTTTCCATGTATCCCACTAAGCATTTAATATATCTCTAAGTTCACTGTAAGTGACTTCCTCTCGAACTAAAAATCCCAAATCCAGCAGAACCACTCATAAACGGAAGAAGCCTCTACTTTCAGAAAAGATGCAAGTAAAGATCATTGGGAGTGGTTACCAGAATAAGCAATGGATCTAAGCTTTTGAGGCCACAGGACACACTGGTTTTTGCCCAGAAAAATGATCCAGAGGAAAAGGCAACTATAAGATTTGCAAATAACTTTGAGTCTTCAAATATGAACAATCTCATTTCATCAGTCCTTAAAATGATATAATTTTATAGTGTTACAGAAAGTAAAAAACTAGGACTTTTTTCTCTTTCATTATGGTTATGAAAGAGGATCCTGGGGCACACTAGTGGAGGAGTTGGGCTGATATGGGTTTTATCTCCACAATTCTCAGAGATAGCAATAGAGGATTAAAACCAAAACTTGTCTTCAGGTTAGTTTTGCCAGAAACATATTTATAAAGAAATATTAGAATTTACATTTAGTCTTTCTTTGTGGCAAATAACAATATACATGTTTTGTTTAACCTCTTCATATGTTTTGAAATGTTTTGGTTTTAACTAGCCAATACTTCATTAATGGCAGTTCATCTCTGAGATCTCTTAATGACTTGGCCTAAGAACAAAATTAAACTACCTGAATTTGATTTCTCTAAAACATCCACCAAATGCAATTGCCCTTTCTGTCAAATAAGCCCTTATGGTTTGTAAGTCTGAAGTGATTTTTTTTTCCTCTCATTATGGTTATTCCAAGACTCTTGACATTCTCTAAATCATCTTTCGCTGAGTACAAGAGGTCCGTAAGGAAGTCAAGATCGATGATAGACTTCATCTCTCTTGAATTTTAATGCAAATGTCTGTTCCTCTAATCAAAGGTTAAAAAAGGAAATCAAATTAGCTTATTACAAAAGCCAGCATAACTGAACTGACAAGAAAAATGCTTTCTGCATGAAAAGCCTTTAATCAATACCTTAAATAAGAATGTCACTGGACAGAAGGGCTCATATGTGGTCAGTTAAATCTGCAAATCAATATGCTCTTTTAAATAAATATTTGACACCTGCAGCTCAATAGGCATTGCCCATAAGAGTTTCTTTCTTTAAACCAAATGAAACAAAACTACAGTATAAATATAATGTTCAAGGCATAACCTAAATTTGTGAGAAAATTCAAGGTTAGGGCTATTCCATCTTTTAATCATTGGGTATTAAATATTGGAGAGATTCTCTTTAGTAACTTGTCTCAATACCAGTCCCCTACATAATTTAGGAGTTCAAAAGTAAAATGATGTTGGAAAATACATTACTTATTGGAGCTAGATCTAGGTGCAATTTTTCTATCCTAAGTTTAGTTTGGCTATCTGAAACTATTTAATAAAATGTTATACATGCAATATAACTTCAACTTTGGTGAGTTTTTTTTTAACTCAAGCCTACAAAAATACAGCCATGTGGCAGTTGACTTTCTATAAATAAGTATATTTTTATTGTATTTTATCCAAACTGTAATCAACTAATATCTGATAAGCACTTTCTGCATGTATAGTAGCACCCACATGTATTGACAGTAATTTTCATTCCAGTGAGCTGGAATCTTCCACTTATTGGATGTGACACCTTGGGCATAATCATTTAATTTTCCATACTGGAAAGTGTGACTATAAATGGCACCTACTTTTTTTTTTCACCCATCTCCTCAGCTTGGCAACTATCCTTTTGGCAACCATCAGCTTGTTCTCTGTATGGATGGGTCAGTTTCTATTTTGTTTTGTCTCCTCCTCCTCCTCCTCCTCCTCCTCCTCTTCCTCCTTCTTCTTCTTCTTCTTTTTCTTCTTCTTCTTCTTCTTCTTCTTCTTCTTCTTCTTCTTCTTCTTCTTCTTCTTCTTCTTCTTCTTCTTCTTCTAGATTCCACATACAAGTAAAATCATATGGTATTTGTCTTTGTCTACTTCAAAGGCAATTTGGAGATTTGAGGACATAATGTATATAAAGATGTTAACATAGTACCTGGCCCATTGCCAATGATAAATGGGAACTCATTAATTTTCATTGAATTGTGATGTTGGATATATAAAGAAACACAATTTAATACACCATTCTGGTTTTAACAGCTCATTAACATTCAGTGGAAAGAAATAAAATATACCTTGGAACAACTCATCAGACTACTGGAGCTCTCTTAACCATAGTCTATAATTTTACCATATGTCTTTGATTTGCTTTCTTTCTCTTTTGCCATCTAATGAGATAGTGGAAAATTAAAATAAAAATTTTTATCAAATAATAATTTCGAAAGACCTCAGAATAGCTTATCAGAGAAGTCCAAACAACCAAAATATACAGTTTATAAACATTGTTCCTAAGTTTCTTCATATAACAAAGTTATTTTAAACACTGAATGCATAGCTTTGTACCTGCTTCTCCTCGCTTCTTTTATGTATAATATCTTTTTCTTCTTCCAGAGGAATTTCTTTCTTAAAGAAGTTGTACAAAGATTTCCCCCCACACCTTGAATTGCTTAGCCTTGATATGCAGGGACAATAAATAAAGTTTATTTCCTTCTACATTTTAAAAAATATAGATCATTCTCATGTTACTGAGATAATTTTGAAGTGGTTTCTGCATAAATATATCTTTTTCTAAGTATCAATGAAACAGAGAAGGAAAAGCCAGGGTAAATTTACACATCAAAAGCCTGCCATTTGGCAACATTAGAAAGTCTCTTTCTGCTGCTGCCACTGCTCATTCATTTAATTATTCTTCGGTGACCATGTCAAGATTTCTAGACAGTATCTTTGGGAGATAAGTGCTTTGAATATTTGAACTGTATTAGTATAACACCAGTGTTCTTGAGTATTAGAGATGGTGCTCCAATGAATTATAAAATATTTTACATAAATGTGTTTTAAAGTAGGACTCTTTTCTGATCCATTAGGGTACTTAATTTAGGTCCATGCATACATCGGCACTACGATTTTTTTTAATGAAGAAAAGTGATGATGGTGACTTGCATATTTGCAATCGTTTCTAGTTTACAGAGTGCTCTATTTAATCATTTCCACATCTCTTATCTGATATAACTTTCAGAGCTATCTTGTGAGATATGTATTATTATTTATATTTTACAGATTAAGAAAGTAGAAGTATGAAGGTTAAAGTATGTTTCTCAAGTTGCAAAGCTAGAAAATAAATGATCAGAACAAGAGTTTTACCTTTAACCTTTAGCTAACCATTTAGTTCCAAATGTGCTTTCTTTCCCATTACATAACACTGATGGAAATTTCCCAATTTTTCCTACTTTGTATTTGAGATGGCTGAAGGTAACAGAGGTCAAGATAGAAATGGTTGATGTAACTGTGTGTTTATGAGTTTTTGAGTAACACTATTTTTAACTTTCATATACTGTATAAGTCAAGTCCGTGGTTCAAAGTATTGGCAGTTGAGGCCTATGTAGTTACAGATTTTCTATTTCTACTTCAAAACTGCAGGGATCAGGGCTTTAAATAGAAAAGTTCAAGTTGCTCAGGAGTAAACTTCCTATAACAAAGCATTGTGCGTAATCATGATGTTCAGGACATCACCATTTCCAATTGCCTTGTAAATTTAAGATGCTCCCACATAATGAAGGGTGACCTATTGAGGCTGGCAGATTAGATATCAAGTAATTAGGTTTGTTCATAAGCTTATCTCATTCTGAGCCAAAATTGCAAGCTTAGTCCCGTCTGGGTTGAGTCTTGTTTGCTTCTGGTTGCTAATTGGTAAGTCAAGGTCACTTCACTCAACCTAGCTTCTTTATAATACATATACCTTCCAGAAGATCAGTGCTTTCTTTAGCACATGGCAAGGCAAATGAATTATTACTATTTGGCATTCTCATTAGGAGATGCCAGAAAGAAGATGTACACCTATTCACAGGTTTGGCTGTAAAAATGCTGTTCTGATGTCAAGGATAGAATTATGCTGTGCTTCCAATATCTTGGTGCTGGGCACAATGCTGAGAAAGTAGAAAATAAATAAGCTGACCTCTATCTGCCCTAGGGATTTCTAAACAGTTGTGATTTGTACAATTAGTTGAAGGCCTCAATCAATAAACAATAAATAACTATTGATTCCCTATGGGAGATATATGTGATAAGACAAAAACTCCTACCTTAAAGAATGTATGATCTAAAAGAAGACATTTCAAAATATTAGAGAATTATCAATGACATGTCCCAAATTAATGATGTTTGTTTGAATCCTTGCTTCAGGAACCCTAAGGACAGAAAGGGCAATCTCAGTGGAATTCTGGGTTCGGCTTCCAGTTTTGAGTGGTAGTCTGGAGTTTGAAAGTCACACATGAACTGCACCTCTATCCTCTCCTTCTCACTTTGGTTCCTAAGAAAGCTTTGTAGAGAACCCCAGTCTGAGTTCTCCAGAAACAAGATTCAAGGCCAACTTGAGCATTTTCCCTCTAGTCTAGAGGCTCCTGCTAAGGGTGAGTCTGAAGACTTTTAGGGTCATTACATTGGGCATTATTTCTCAGAGTCTTGGTTGGGGCCTCATAATACGGTTTGTGGGAGGCCTGATTTCTGTCCCTTATGTGTATAAAACATAACAAGAAAAACATTTTTATGGTGTTGTAAACAATATAAATGGTGGTTACACCATTGTATCCAGTAGAGAGAACTAAATAAATATTTAATTTTTTTTCTGGTGAACTGGTTCCATGATATTTTTTCCTGACTGCAAAGCATCAAGCACTGCTAAGAAGTTATAAATAGCATAGGAATCAGTCTGTGGCATTGCCTACTTACATAGGCTCTTTAGACCTCAGTAATGATTTAACACAAAAACATGCTCAGTGTACCTGCCTCAGTGAAATGTAGTGATTTCCCTGCTGAGTGGTATGGGATTTTTCTTCCTGTTCCAATTGGGCTATACTTGCTTTCTTTATTTCTCTCTTTAATAATGATCCTACATGTCTTTCTAGTAGCTTGTGTTTATCTTGTGCATTAGATATGCCTCCAAGTGATGGGGTTGGTGTCTGGAAAGGCGATTAGGCAAAGAGTAAACAGCCTAACAGAGCTAAAGTTTGGGAGACCTCATGGGCTTCCTCTAAGAAAAAAATACAGAGCCATTTTTGCCACTAAAGCATAATTCAGTGCTGAATTTATGATACAGAACTAATTTGTATTTGGTGAATAATGACCAGATTGGATACCACATTTTTTCCCTTTTTTTCCTTTGTGTTAAAAGACAAAATTCAGGGGAAAAAAAAATCTTTTAAAAGCAAGCATAGAAATTCACTGGGTGGGCTGACATAGGATGCCAGGTTTGGGTGAGTAGGTTTAGAAAGTTCTTTACATCTGGTTTAGAAACTATTTTAACCGTGTCAGTTGAGATGAGTGTAGTTAGAGAAATTATTCATGTATAAGCAAAATATTCAGGCCTAAGCGGTCTATGCACATATAATGTGGTTAGATTCCCTTTATTATCCAAGTGAAATTGACTTGAGTTTACACTTATGCATGAAGAAACTTAATCCCACCCAAGACCTAGTCAGTCCCCTTGTGCTGGCTGATGTGTGCTCTTGAGTAGATCCTCTTGCTTTTAGGCAGCACCTTCTCTCAGAGTCATTGGATTGCCACTTTTAATGCTCCTGCCCATTGCTCTGGGCACAGGGATTCTTTATGGCCTCCGCCTGTGTCGGTGCCACTGTGGCTTCAGAAGACATCCTCTTGCACAAATTACCTGCCAGACAGTTGATGCCAGGCTGTTATGAGGCACAAGGATAAAAGAAACATTTGCCTTCAGCCCAGTCTAAGTTCCACTCTCAAATCATTGGTTCCAAGAATTTACTTCTTCCTCAATAATTGACAAGAGAAATATCTGCTTCCCACTGAGGGAGCCCACTCCTACACTTTGGTGTGTTATGGCTTTTTATCAGTATATTCTGGGTTATTTATTCATTAAAAACATCATTTATGAAAGTTGATACACAGGCTCTGTTCTGGCAAACTGTTCTGGTAAAAAACAGTTTTTTCCATCTTCTGTTAAGTCTCCTATGTTTATACACTTTCCATGATTTCCAGAGCAGGAACAGCAATGTGCACAATGCTCTCTAAACTTACACAGAGCTAAGAAACATTCCCAGTACCCTTTTTCCCCACCCCGCCCACTAAAAGGCAAGAAATGCTTAAATGGCATTGGCTCAATTAATTCTAGCATTGTTTCATTTCTTCAGACAAATTACTTTCTCATTGCTCACCACTGCATTCATGTCAACAGCGACCTCACAGTTCTGAGAAGCACAATAAAGCACCTTCCTACAGATCCATACAACGAAAGGGCCACTTAAAGATTTTCCCAAAACAAAGTTCCGTCTTTGAAAAGGTGAATGCACATCTCCAAACTTTTTATAGATAGAAACTCTATGTAGCTTAGAATGGTTCCTTTTTAAAAAAATTCTAAACATCAAGTTCCAAAAGCAAATAATACAAACCTGGATTGATCAATCACAATGCAGTGAACTTAATAAGAGAAAAATAATTCCGTGTAGGTTGTTACACTTTTTTTTCCTCCTTGGGTTACTTGAGTAATTAAAATCTGAATTAAAATAAAGGGAATTAGAGCCAAGGGGTTAGTGTGTAGGGATGAGTTGGGAGGAATACCTGAACATTTACCTGCTTTGTTCAGTGCTGTGCTGGGTAATTTACACATATTTTATCTACTCTTCAACCTTCTGTGAATTAGCTACCCAGTGGATGAGAATAAAATATAGACTCAGGATATTAAATGTCTTGTGCAAGATCACATAGCTGATTGGTAAATGTGAAGCTTGGATTCAACCAGGTCTATATGATTCTAAACCCCTTTTCTCCATGACCTCTATAAGCTTAGAAGGTGTATTTAGTAAGCAATGGAAGCCTAGTGGGACCCCCTTGTCCATGCTGGACCTTTGCATACGTTTTGTTGGACAAAATGAATGTGACCCTGTACCTTGTCCAGTCAAGATTTAAATAATTTATTCATTTGAGTCCTAACTATATGACAAACACTGTGGAAATTGCAGGCCAGTGTTGGTGGGGGATGTCGTTTCAGCACAATGTACTTCTAACTCTCCTTAAATCATACTTCATCTCCGGCTACAGATCCCATCTCTGCACTGATGGTCCTGTGAAATGGTCTGCAGCCTTGGATTATTTGGATCACTAAGAGAACGTGAACATCCAAAGACTCACTCTCATTATTCTTTGATGTTTTCTACTTCTCATCATCCTTCTGTAACTCTGTGTAATTGAGTATGGATTTTTAATTGGAGGAGGGTAAGTTTTAATCAGAAGAGAATTGTCATGAATAAAATTAGGTAAAGAAAAAGATTTATGAGGCTTTTAGGAAACTTACAGGAAAAATCCCCTAAAAAGTCATCATTTGTTATTTTTTGTATTGACTTGTTAAAAGTGAATCTCATTACCTTTGTTTTATCTGGCATATTTATGGAATATGTTTATTTATTAATGAATTTTTCTAAAGCAAATGTAACAGGCACATAAGGGCATTCACATAATCACTTAGCTATATGGCTGCAGATATTTATTATTGGTCTTTAGAGACTGTTCAAAAATGGAGAGTTCCAGGAAAACAACTCAAAAGCATTCAATTCCTTAAAATGCATGCATCCCATGAATCATTTATTCCAGATACTAAGAAGAAAATATATTTCTGAGTTTGTGGTAAAAAATAATCCTCCTCAGCATTCTTCCCAGAATTGTTCAGAATGATTTTCTTCAAATAAACAGATGTAGCTATGAGGCTATGGTACAAATTAGGTGGGCACATATGTTTGGGGTTTGCTATAGAAGCTGCTCCACGTAAGGTGTGGTCAAGTGAGAATGTTCATCTAATCAAAGTTTCTATTGGCTTAAGTCTACACCTGAAAGAGCAGCAACCACATGTTGGGCCAGAAAATCCGAGAGCACACCCAGCAGCTGGAGGGGTGGATCAGTCACACTTTGCCATCAGAAATGCCAAGAAATGAAGAATACATGTTTGAATAAAATATATTCATAAATAACAAGCAAGTACATGCATATCAATTAGAGAGATAGTATGATTTGTGAAGACAGTATGAAGACAATATACTGCAACAAGTTCTAAGCAGTGTTTCTGACTTTATAACTGCAAGTTGAGGGCTTTTCTAGAGTTCTAATGTATACAGTCATCCTTGGGCCCTGTCTGATTTATTGGCAACACCTCGCAAAGAGAGGGCTGTGTTTTCTGAGTACTGGGATCTGATTGTAGGCCCCATGTGCCATTTTATACTATGATTTTTCCTGACTGTAGGCCCGACCTACCACATGTTGTGATCTCCTTGCTCTCATTTTCTTTTTTCTTTTCTTTCTTTCTTTCTTTCTTTTTTTTTTTTTTAGGATAGGGCCAACATGAATACTCTCTTTAGGTTGTGGTTTTTTTTGTTTGTTTGTTTTTTAGGTGTACATGGGTTCCTGAAACTGTACTTCGTACCTCTTTAAATTCGGATAGGCCAACAATTCAAGTTTATTCCATTATCCATCTTTAACAGCCTGGGAACTAAAGAAGGCTGAAGAGGAGATAGCAAAATGGGAGCCTTGAGATTATCCGACTGGCAGACAGATTTCAGTTGGCTTGAACAGCATTTAAAATAATTTGAGACAATATTGAAAAACTAGTGGCCTCGTATGAAAACCTAGACTTTAGATATATCTCTTCAAATAAAAAAAAGTTAGAAAATCTGGTCACACTGGGCTCACATTCGCCATGGCAAGAATTGTCAAGATCTGACTGGCCTCCGATCCCTGTGGACCAGTCATGCATTCTCTTACCGAGCCTGGCTCTGCAGACATCTGGGTTTGCCACCCTTCTTGAAGAGGAAATAATAAAAATCACTAAATCACATCTCTACCAGAATTCTTTTTTTTTTTTATTCACCCACTCACAAATACTTGTCTATGCCTGAATACTAGGTTCTATTCTAATATTGAGGGATTGCACAGTAAATCATATAGACAACATTCCTGCAATAGAACTTACAATCTAGGAAGGGAAAACATTACACAAATAGTAATCTTGCTAGAGAAACTGAAGACAGTGAACTGCAATACCCAGACAACAGAACAGGGCTATCTGAGAGTGATTTTAGATAGGGAATCAGGAAGCCTTCTCTAAGGAGCTGGCTTTTAAGCTGAGATCTGAAAGACAAGGAGAAGTTAATAACACAGTTATCAGGGAGAAAAGTGTTCCAGCCAAAAGCAGAGCTAGTGTAGAGGCTCTAAGGCTTGTTCAAGGATCTGAAAGAAGGCCTTTTAGTCAGAGAGTGGGGACCAAAGGAGGAGGTGGCCAAGCTGGCGGGAGCCACATGGTGCTTTGCAGCCCAGTGACATAAGGATTTTATTTTAAATTGGATGCAAACCACTGCAGAATTTTATAGAAGAGAGTAATGTTATCTGCATCAAATAACTATTTCTGAACACGTAAATTTTCATTTCAAAACAGAGAAACTAAATCCTACAGGTTTAAAAGAGGTAGGAGCATCTCAAAGTGTTTCGATTTTGCTAAAAAGCATGACTACTCTGTGTAAAATTGTATTAGTTTCCTGAGGCTGTCATAACAAATTACCACAAATTTGGTGGCTTTAAACAACAGAATGTTTTTGCTCACATTTCTGGAGGCTAGAGGTTCAACATGTGCTTCACTGGCCTTAAATCAAGATGTTGGCAGGACCGTGTGCCCTCCAGCGGCTCTAGGGGAGAATCTGTTTCTTGTCTCTTCCAGCTTCTGGTGGCTGCAGGTATGCCTTGACTTGTGGTCATAGAAGCAAGTCTGAGACACAAATTTAATGCAGGTAATTTATTTGGGAGGTGATTTCAGAAAGCACTGGGAGAGGAGAATGAAATAAAGAAGCCAATAAAAATGTGTTTATCAAGTAGATGGAGCTCCACACTACTGTGGAAGACTACAGAATATTTCTTGGAGCTAATTTATGCAAGGATGAGAATGCTTAGGTTTTCATCCCAGTTCCAGTCAGTCACTGGATGAGGGCTGTTCTGCGAGAGGTTAACTCCCTGACCCATCTGCATGGCCCTGCTAGTTGGTGGCCAGAGAAGTCCTTCAACAAAAGGGTGGAAAGAGCGTGTAGTTGGGAGCAGCCCCGTGTGTGGGGTTGGCACACAGGAGTGAATGCTGAGAGGCTTTAGGCAGGACACTGACATCTGCTGTAGTCGACAAGGTTTTTAAGATTTCTCTCAAGTTCGTTTTATTTTATATTTAATATTAGTGAATATATTTCTAAAAAGATATTCTAAGAGACAAGTGAGAACATTTATAAATATTCTGCTAAATAGATCATTTCTTTCAAATTGGCATTTATCTGTGGGAACAGAGAACATTTAATTTAAGGACTATTAGTAGTTAGACTGCTCGGTGCATGTGAGTATGCATCTAGTAGGTTTCTGCCTGTTAGGTACGTCTAAGCATCTACCTATTAGATACTAGGTATCTCAATGTGAGAATGTAAAATAGAACAAGATTTGACTGCCTTGTTCGAGAATCTAGTTGTCAAACCCAAGTTGCACTAATCATTTTCATAATAGCCATCATAGCACAGGTTCATGAAGTAGAACACTCCTTTTTTCCTTCTTCAAACATTTATCATGGTAGCACTATTCCAGGTGCTGGTAATGCATGGGGTAAATAGAGCTAATTTTTGCATGGATTCCCTTAATAGAACATTTCAGTTCTCTCACCCTCTGTCTCAACTGCCTAATTTCCTGCCGTTTCCTTCAAAGTTTGATGCTTAAGCAACATGGACAGTTCATGAGTTGTTTGGTCCAAGAGCTTATGAATGGCAGAGCCAGGTCTGATAGTGCCTGTGTGAGGGTCAATGGAGCCTGTATGCCTACTGCCTTCACCATCACATTCACCAGACTAACAACGTACAGGAGCCTCTATCAATGAAAGCAGAAAACAAGTATTTTCAGTGGTTTGTTTACAACAGTCTCTCTTTTGGCAGCCTAGTAGGCTGAATATGCCTCCACCCACCTCCTCCAAAAAAAAAAAAAAGATGTCTAAGATCTAACCCCTGGGACCTGGGGTTATATGTTAGCTTCTATGGGAAAATGTTACCTTCTATGGGAAAAGGAATTTTGCAGATATGACTAAATTAAGTGTTTTGAGATGGGGAGATTATCCTGGATTATCTGAGTGGCCCCATGTAATCACAAGGATCCTTGTAAGAGAGAGGCAGGAGGTCAGAGGATACAGATGACACACTGTTGGATTTAAAGATGTAGGAGGCAGACAAAAGCCAAAGGATGTGGGTGGCCTCTAATAGCTAGAAAGGAAAAGCAAAAAAATTCTCTCTTGGAACTTCCAGAGGGAACCCAGCCCTCTGGACCTATTTTAGACTTCTGACCACCAGAACAGTATGATAATAAATCGCGTTGTTTTAAATCACTCAGTCTGTGGAGGTTTATTATAGCAGCAATAGGAAACTGATATAATCAGTGCAGAAGAAAGATGTCCTCCTCTGTGAAATGTGAGCTTTGGACCAGTTTATCTCCAAGGCCCTTTCTGGTCTGTGGTCTAAGCCCACTGGGTGTGGGTCCTCAGCAGGAGGCAGAGAGGATCAATCAAGCCTCCAGTACTGACGAGGCATGCTTGGAGTTTCGGAATGTTCTGAACTAGGATCACAAGAGTTAACCTAGGGAATGAATGCTTTCAGTGATCAGTGTAAAATGCAAGCAGCATTTTACTGTCAGCCTCTTAAAAGCACATGACTCATTCAGAAATACAACATTCGGTCGATGACTATGTCATACTTTCAGGTAAATTTAATCAATGGACAACCGCTATTTTATTTTTCTTTAAACCAGAATTTCATATTATATTTAATTCCATTAACCTTGATATAAAGTGGCAGTTGATAGCAAGCCATATTGACAGGCCCTCCTGGGCATAATCCAGTAGTCACCTTAAATCACTTTTTACCACATGATTCATGGCACACAGAAGAGCAGGTAGTTGCCGAGTATTTGAGTATAAAGCTAAGATAACAGAACACTCAAAGTCTTTTATTTTGGTTATTTCATTCACCTTAATTAATTAGACAGCATTTGACTGCCTCTCAGCAACTCTCATTGTAACACACGTAGTATCTGTTCATACCACAATAAGAGTGATAGGCAGGTGATTCTTGCGGGTGGAAATGGGTGGGGTGGCAGTGTCTGACTTTGGAAGCCACTGTCTCCAGAGGCAAGCCCCTGGAGCAGGGTTCCTCTTGGGACAACTGTCTTTCTTTGATGCAGATCATTTGCAAATCTTTTTTAGATCAACAAACGTTTCTTGATCACCTGGTAAAGGTCAGGGTGGTCATCAGGGCTATGAAGACTGATAAGAGTCAGACTCTGCCCTGGAGTGTCCTCAGTCTCAGCAGGAGGAGCAGAACTCTTAACTCAGGAACCGTGTATGATATTTTTGGATTATTTTCTGCTGATAAGTTATTTTGATTTAGACATATTGGGGATGAGAAAACTAATAGTGACTTAAGAAGTGGATTTCTAGTAGTCCTTTACTTACAGAAAGCTAATAAAATAGGTTTTGAGGTTAAAGAAAGAAGCAGACCCAAAGGTGTTTCCTAGTTCCTGGAAGGCCCTGTAGTGAGTGAGGAAGAGAGTAAAGGTGGCAGGACCCAGTCACCTGAAGTCTGGGAGGATAGTTCTGGGTGGTCTTTGTGTGATGTTAGATTACTGTTAGGCACCATTTAGCTCATGACCATGTGCAGTTTGAGAATCTGAAAAGGATTGAAGTCAGACTGATAGAAAATCCAGCCATGAATAAAAAATCCTGTGTTGGTCACATGTTGAGACTGAAATGAGAACATGTCATAAAGAAAAACAGAGCAGACCTCTGTCATCAACAGAGCTAGAGAGAGGGCTGAATTCCCCCAGGTCTTGTTTTATCAAAGCACAAGTCACTACAGCACCTTAACCTAATCTTATTCTTCATATATGTGAACTCTGTGTTTGCCACATGAGTCTTCTTTACATGAGGCTGATGCCCAGTATTAATGAGAGCACTGAAGTATGAAAAGATTAACTCCCCGCAGCCCCCACAAATGCTTCACTTCTTTTGCCAGAGTTTGTTAGTCACAGAGCGGTGGCCAGTCTACAACCTGCATAGGTGAGAGCAACATCCAGCGAGAACAACTTTCTGTGTGAGAGACTATTATTTGTATTGGGGGTTGATGAATTAAAAGGTGGCATCTGTTCTGGAAGAGCTTAGTGAAATATCCACCAAAGGTTACAATTCTTCCTGCATAGAGCTGGGGGAGAGTCTAGAGTTTTGAATAAGTAGACCTGAATTCAAATTACAAATCTTAGCTCTACTATTTCCTGTCTCTATGGATAAGGCACTAAGTGCCTCTGCACTCCATTGTCACTATTTGTAAAATGCTTAGAACAATGTTTATCTCAACATATTTTTATAAAGATTAAATAAGAGAAATGTAAGGTGCCTAACTCACCTTTCTAGAACTCATCTTTGTTCTAGTCTGTTAGGGTGATAATTAAGTGGTTGTAACAAAAATATCCAAAGCTACAATGTTTAAAGAATAGAGAGGTTCATGTTTTTTTCACTTTGATCTGTCCCATATCATGGTCAAGTTGGTGGCATAGCTCACTCCACAAAGTCCGTCAGGGACCCAGGTTCCTTTCATTTTGTTCTTCTGTCATCTCCTAGGGCAGGGATCTGCAAATTATGGCTGCCATATTGGCTTTGTGAATTAGTTTCATTGGAGCATAGCCCTGCCTGTTTATTAACATACTGTTTATAGCTGCTTTAGTGTTTAGAGTTGAGGAATTGCAACAAAGACCAAAAGGACCAGAAAGATGAAAACAATTACTATCTGGATCTTTAAGAAAACATTTGCTGACCCTGCTCTGGGCTACTGTCCTCACCTGGGAGGCGGAGGCTGGGTTACAGCCATGTCCTTGTCCCAGCTCACTGGAAAAGAGAGAAAAAAATTTGAAGGCAATGATTTCCTTTTAAGATGGAAGTTGTACACAACACTTCAGCTTACATTCCAGTAGAGGAGCTTGGTCATATGGTCACATCTAACTGCAAGGGAGGCTGAGCTGTGTAGTTTCAGTTGAGCAGTCATCTGCCCATCTTAAGCCATATTAATTTAGAATACGGGATGAATGAATTTTTTTGGGAAAACCAACAGTGTTTGTCATAATAATGCTCAGTGTGACCTTCTTTCCCTTCTTTCCAGGTATCAAACTACCAAAAAAATAATTCTCAGTTCTAACTCCTCTGCTACAATATCCTTTAGCTTCTGCTTCTTCCTTTTCAGAGCTTCTCTATCTTTATTTCTTATCTTTAATGTCACCTAGTTCTCACATAAATTTAGAATATCAGGTTGATCTCTTTTAAAATACCCTGTACTTTACTGCAGGCTTTCTCAACCCTGACACTTGACATTTTGAAATAGACTGTTCCTTGTTGTGGGGGCTGTCTGGGGCCCTCTAGGGTCTTAAGCAGCATGCTGTCCTCTACCCAGTGGATGCCAGTAGCAGCCCCTGTTGTGACAGCCTCAAATTGCCCAAAGTGGGAAAAAAAATGCCTCTAGGTGAGAACAGTTGCTTTACTGGATGATTTAAAAAGAAGAAGCCTAGTCATATAACTTATGACCAAGGCTCTCTACCTTCTGTCTCTCCGTGTATTTAATGATCACCAACCTTTTGGTTCAAGAAGAATTTCTTCTTTATAATGATGCTTTCCCCTTGGTTTTACAAAGCAATGCTATGCAACTAAATTTAACTTCTTCAGCATTAAGCACATTAAATCTCTATCTCTATGTGTGAAGTCTTTTAGCTTTGAGGAACTGTAGATGATTATTTCTTCTAAGAATACCATGGACTCTAGCATTTATTCCAGAATATTTGAAATGATCAGATCTAGGCTCTGGGTTAGGAGATACTTTGAAGCAGAGAGAAGAGAAGCCATTTAAATAGTAGTCATCAAAAAGTGGGGGTAGGAGGAAGCTCGCTAAGAGACAGTAGAAGAGAACTTACTAAGATACTTTTTCTCATGGCAAGAAAACTAGCCATGTTATTATGTGTTACATAATATTCTAGACCTCAAATTTCAGAATGCATGAAAATCATCTGGGAGCTGTTTAAAATTCAGATTTGTATTCTTCACTTTTAGAGATTTCATTCGGTGGATCTGGGGTGGGGAAGTGGATAGAAATATTCATTTTAAATAAATATTTCAGGAAATTCTGATGTCGATGACCCATGGACCTCAATTTAAAAAATGCTGTCTTAGATTAACTTTTCAAAAACCTTTAAAATATTTTTATTTTTCTTTAAACAATAGCTGCCAAAAGTGATCGAGGAATTACATATAATGTTGGTGATTTATTTTGTCACTTAGCCCAGGTTCTGACTAATGACAAGAGGAACAAAGTGCAGCTTTGTTAGTTGTGTGACAATACCTTGTATCCCAGCACAGACCTCAGGCAGAACCTGAACTGGACAATGTGCTTTAGGCCGGAGCCTTTTTTTAGTTCCCCCTTAACTTCTGCCTGTTTTATCTCTTGCCTTTCTCTCCAAAATAAATGAGAGACAGGACCCTGCTATTGCAATGTGAGGCAAAGGCTATCACTTACACACACTAGCGACCTAGGAAAGGGAGTAAGACAACAAGAGACCAATTTTTTGTTGTAAAGATAAAATTGTAACCAAAGGCAACAGATTTCAAGCAGTTAATGAGAAACCTTAAAATGAGAAAAATGTGGTTCTTTTTTGCAAGTAAAATAAGAGACAAATGAATTAACTGTAACATGTGGAGCATAATCTCATTCTTGCCTAGTGTGAATGACCAGAGCTGACTCTTTCGCTTATGGTGAGGTCAGTATTTTGGGCTACTCAGGCTCCCCTTGACATCAGTGAAGAGATGGTCAGGCCTCCTGTCCCAAGTCTGAGAACAATCCTATTCCCCTTATCATTACAGCAGCCAGAATCCAGAAAATGCACCAGAAGATAAAAGTCACACTTTTCAAGGGAACTGATCTCTAGCGCAGCAGTCCCGGCCCATGAACAACAGTCTTTCACCAACAAGATCTGTCTCCTCCTCTGGATAGTGCAAGTAAGAGGATGGGAAAGTGTCAAAAGTATGAACAAGAGTTAGGTCCTCTATAAACCAGATCTGAAATGCAATGCTGGGGATAAAAACATTGACTTTCAACTCTTTTCTTTCTTCCCTTTGTTTCTCCTGCCTTTTTCTTTCTTCCTCTTTCCCTTCCTGTTTCTTTCTTTTCAAAAATCAAAACCAAATTCTTCATAAAGACCAACCGTAAGGCAAAATCAAGGAAGGTGTATTGTTTATATCTCCCCCTTTCCATAGGTTCTGATATGACCCTCTCATTCTAACACTTACCTGCTTTTTCTGATACTGTACTTGATACTGAGCTGAGCACATAGTAAGAGCTTTCTTAAGGCATAAGGTTAGAGGAAAACTCAAAGGTACTTTTTCCAGATGGGTAAAGGCTCTTCCTAGATAAAATAGTTCTTAGGGAATACTTACTGTACCTTTTCTATCCCATGCTTCCAATTGCCCACCCACGGACCCATCCTCAGAGGGTTTCTGTCATCTGATCTCCCTGGCTCTAGCATTTTTATAGGGTTGCCATGTTCTGACAGTGATTATAGTCCTAATTCCAACCCTGCCTCATCCTCCCTACAATGAGCCAGCTTTCCCCTCATGTTGCTTCTGGACCTGGCTTGGTATTTATATCTCTGGGCTGAGAGCTGATCTGGTTTTCTGGGGCTGGGAAAAAATAGAACACTTCTGACCAACTGATATGGGGGTGCTTAAGACCAAGAATGGTATTAGTTTCTTAGATCTGCCATAATTAAGTACCACAAACTGGGTGTCAGAAGTTTATCATTTCTCAATTCTGGGGACCAAAGTCTAAGATCAAAGTGTCCGCAGTGTTGGTTCCTTCTCAGGACTGTAAGGGAGAATCTTTTCCATGTCTCTCTCTTACCTTCTGATGGTTTGCTTGTAATTGATGGTGTAGATCAACCATCTTATCTCCCTGTGTGTGTGTCTGTATCCAAATTTCCTCCTTATATAAGAACACCAAAACGAGACCACCGTATACCAGTACGATTTCATCTTAATTAATTACATCTGTAATGATTCTATTTTCAAAGGTTAGGACTTCAGCATCTTTACGGGAGACACAATTCAACCCACAAGAGATTGTGACTTCTCTGTCACTTGTATCTATTAGACTGTATATTAGGGCTGAGACTAGAGTGAACCAAGTGAGACACTTAGATGGAGAATTAAATTTAGAGGTGTACAAAATAGCTCAGCAATCAAGATAGATAATATTTTAATGATATATATTTTAAAACAAAAATTAACTTAAAAATCTGCAATGAACAAAATATCAAAATTT